>CAUJNA010003398.1:124035-216535 GCA_963377175.1 Effrenium voratum | reverse complement strand
CCTTCCGGAAAACTTGAGGCAAGCACATCCTGGAGGTTGTTGTGCAGTATGCTCTAGGGGACATTGATCGCTTTGGGCTATGGGTGGTTTTACGCTGTTTTCACTACTTGAAATGGAGTGACGCTGGCCTTCAAAGCGCCTTGGCCTGGGCTGTTCAATGGGCTGTTCATGGGCTGTTCAATGCACTGTTTGATGCACATGGCTTTCCCAACAAATGATTACATAGGCCAACTCAAAAGGTCCCGAATTTGTTAAAAAAATCCTCTTTGAGCATCACCCCAAGGAAGCTCACTTTCAAAGTGACCAACATCTTTCAAAGAGACCTCCTCGGAGTGAGCGGAGTGACTGGCCAACTACAACCACTGACTCGCCAAAGCACCGGAGCTGACATGAGCCTGGCTCCGCTCCGGTTCGGTTCGAATTGGAACAACCGAAAGATATGCACTCATCCCTTTTTTGTGTCCTTTTGGGAGAATGAAAAACTAAGCATTTGTTTGGCCAATTCTGGGGAACACCAAATACAGATGTTCAAATTCTTTCTAGGCTGCCCTAAAATATCCAGCAAGTAATTTTGGAGGAGACCACAAAGGTTCTACTTAGCCAAGCCCGGGGAAAAACCGACCGGCCAATGTCATGCCGTGGGAAAGCAACCCGCAACCCACTTGACACGATCATGAGTCATAACCCTGGTCGAAACAGCCTGCCTGGAAACCCACAGGCGCCATTTGTTTCTATCCACACAGGCCGGGCCACAAAAATAAACATAAAACCTGCGTACGTGTTGTTTGTCAATAGTGTCTTGAAAAAATACGGGCTGCTCACGGCCAGACACGGCCCGGTGGTCAGAAACAAAGAAACCATACAGGCAAAAGAGGCCAGGACGCAACCAACCTCGGAAGGAATATGTCCGAACCAGACTTGATCATGTTTGTGGTGGGTACATCCAAGAAATGTGGCGGATCCCTGCCGAGAGCTACTCCGAAAAGTGCTCAGGCGTGGGAGGTTTCTCTTTGGCTTGCCTTTACACGTCATCCAGCGGGGGACCCTTTCTTCTTCTTTTCATTTTTGTCTGTTCATTGCCATGACCGCAGTAGGCTACTTTGGCTAAGCAGCTCCGCTAGCTGGATGCCCAGCCCAAATACAGCGGTCAGTGACCCTGGTTAGGAAGTCCCTTTTGAGTTGGTTGGGTGAATCCTACTTAGGGAACTTACTAAAAACTTACCTGCACCCTGTAGCAGCTAAATCAACGGGCCTTTCGACCTGCAGCAAGCACGGGTGACTACAACCTCCAATCTGAGCGGGTCTTCTAAGCTGTGCGAGGCAGAATGGAAAACCCGATTACCCACAGATCCCAGAGCATGTTCCGGGTTGCAAGCCATGCAATGAGACAGGGTTCCTTATCTGTTCCCTTTACGGCCAAACAGGCGATGTTCACACGTAAACTGGTCAATGAGGAAATATAACAAATCTTGTGAGAAGACGAACAACGCCACTAGCTTTTAGCAGTTACCCCGCACCCCGGTCAGCCAGGACCTAGAGGCGCTGTAAGCCATAGGGCAAATGGCTACGTCTGTCGGAAAAAGGTTGGGCGTTGTTGGGGAGTGGGGGCTGTACATTTGCTCGTCGACGAACACCTGGGACAAGCAAGAGTCCTAGTCCATCAATTCGCTGATTCCCACTTCCTTGTCAACTTGTGTCCCTTTTCCCTTTGGGTGTCCTTTAGGGGAAACTACAATCATGGGCTATGTATATGGCACCCATGCACAATCTTGATTTTCCGTGAGCACCATGGGCCATGCTCCTCGAAGCCATGGTCATACACCTGCGCTCTGACAATCCCAAATCCTGACCCGCATTCCAAGTACAACTGAGAACATTCAGGACCAAAGTTTCGGAACTTCACAAAAAAGAACAGCAACCAAAGAGCACCTTGGCTCTTGATGAAGCCAAATTCAGTGGAGTTACCGCCCTCTCCCCAACATCCAAGCGAGCCAGGCGCGCGAGGCCGCAATGTTGGCGCCCGCCGCCTGCGCCTGGAGGGAGTGAGCAGTGAGGAGAGGAGTTTTGTGATGACCTTATGGTAGGGTTCAAATTGGAATGGAGATCACCTGTAGGAATGGAGCCAAAGACCAGCCGTGAGGGTCAAAAAATAAAACGCCACCCAAAGCGAGTAAACCCGATCCGACATGTTCATTTGCCATGTTCCCCTCTGCTTCCTCGTCTCGTTGTGGGCTGTTCATAGGGATCTGGAATTCTGGAGGCGCACAGCCACTTGTTCGGTGACCTTGGTGGGAAAAAAGGAGCCCTTGGGTCCCAAAACGAAACTAAAGTGATTCACAGGATGGAATCCACTGAGCAACGGGGAAAGCACCACCCTCCCATCAAAGGACCACTTGAATGTTCAACCCACTTAGTAGTTTGAACCCAATTCTTGTCAGTACCAACACTAAATGCCACATAGTATGATCTAAGTAGGTTGAACATCCAAGCGCCCCAAAAAAGCATCCATCCCTGGTTAAAGCGCCCCAGACCAGACTCCCCTGATTTTTGGTGATACCAACTCCAACGACCGCAAGTCCCCCCCCCATCCGTCGGATCCGTGGGATCCGTGGGATCCGTCCTGCATCAGCGCTGAGAGCTTGGGCGCCAAGGCCGCCGCCAGGCCCGCGCCCGCGCCCGCGGCTCCCGCGCCCGCGGCCAGGCGGGAGGGGGACGGGGAGGCCTCCACCTAAGGCGGCGGTTTCGAGCAGATCCGGCCAAAAACCCAGTGGCACATGGGTTTTGAATCCCCGACAAGGGCGTTGCTTTATTGTTGGTCTCTCTTTCGACCAACCAACCTTAAGCGAGGATTCTCAAAAACCTTCAAGCCCTCAACAGTAACAACTGCGTTCGCAAAGTATCGGGATACGGCGTAAAGGGACTTTTAAGCTAAAGCCCTGATGAAAGTCATACAGAGACACACAGAGACACACAGAGACACACAGAGACACACAGAGACACACAGAGACACACAGAGACACACAGAGACACACAGAGACACACAGAGACAGAGGTGAGTAAGTTGTGTAACTCATGTTGACCCCGGATTCAGAAACGCCAATTGTCGAGATTGTTCATATACTCGGCGCTTTCATAAAGGGACTTCACCCCTGGAGGTGCTCCTCTGGCCACAGTCAAGCGGACTGGAGCTTCAGCCTTTATCTAACCGAGGCCTTTGAACCAGTGCCCCAGCCCAGAAAGAGGATTGGAACCCTCTTTGGGGTCGATATCTGCATGTTTCATAATTCCAAACGCTGAATTAAGAATCGGATCAATTCCAATGCCAAGGACCTTTTTGTCATGGTGAGCTCGTTATACCGGTGAGCTCAGGTGAGCTCGCTTGGTGCGCGGCCGGCGGCTGATCCCAGGCCCTGGGAACGAACGCCGCCCGTGCATCCGCGTGTCTTTCGTGTCCTTCGTTTTCCGCGCGGGTACCCTTTTTGGGTTTTGGGGTCGTTTGCCCAGGAGTGCCTTTTGGGAGGGCACCCTTTTTATTCTAAACGTGAAAACCACCATTTTGACCCCCCTCCCCAACGTTCTACCACATACCGACATGGATGGGGTTCATTGAAATGACAGCTTCCAAATACATAGGTGTCTCAAATTAGGGAACCGCTCTTTGGTGGGTGTTCCAAGCAAACCGAACGGACATCTCAAACATTTGGAGGTCCCTAATTTTGAGACCAGCCCAACTGGGGATCTTGTTTTCTCCAACCCCGACCACGTCTTGCTCACCTCCGGTTTAGGTTTGAGGGACCAACAATAGATTGGGGGTCGGGAAACATCCAGTTCTAACATGTCCTCAAGGTCGAAGAAAAATATGACGTGATTTTGAGATGCCAAACATGTTTGCTTGAATGAACCTCGACTTGGGCTTGCAAAGCGAAGGGAGTCCCAGGGACGCTAGAATGCAAAGGGTACCGGTGGGCGCTCTGTGTTTGTGCCCATATGGGTCAAGCATGACATGCAACAGGTATGCAACAGGCTTCCTCAAATGTCCAATTCATATATCACACAAAGACGCTCAATTCGAAGGGACACCCATTTGAGACAAACCTAAACACAAACCTACCATCCCTTCTCATTCCAACGTCACGCGTCGTGGCTGCCGCGCGGCATTCAACAATCAAGCGGATCCTCGATATGTTGTTCATTCTGTTAATTCGGATTTGGGGGTCATCAAAAACTCCAGTGGCACAAACTGCAAGTCGTTTGTGTCAACAGCTGTCTGGGGAATGGTCATTGTTCCCTCAGCGAGAAGCCAAACAAAAACAGCCCATCGTCTCAAAACTTGCAGTTCGGTCGTCCCCAAACTCAGCCAGCAACTTTTACCCCGGTGTCTTGGTTGCTGTTGACCCCCCTGCAAAAAGCTTTTTTAACTTTTGGAGGTTTAGTGGAAAACACCTGTATTTTGCAAAAAGTTGAAGTCTAAAGCCCCCCCGCCCTCCCCGCCTCTTCACCTCCACAGCCGCCTTCTCTGCTGCCTCGCGGCGCGCCTGCTGCCTCTCGCGCTCCTCGCTGGCAGGGGGGCTGCGCACACCCCAGGAGCATACCCCGGAAACGGGTCCCATGTTGTGCGTTTTGGCAAAATCTCGACGTTTCCCTTTGGTTTCGCTTTCAAGCCCCGTTTGTTGATTACCCCATAGAGTTGACCCCAGGGGTGGTTCGTTAGAACCCCTGTCTTGAAGTCTGTCTTGGGTTACTCAAAACATGGAAGGAACAGGCACCTGGGATGGTTTATTTACCAAAAGCCCATTCGCTAGTCTATTTCGGCATGCAATGTACCAAGGGACCCTGCGGCAAGAACCCTGAGGAGCGCATCGTTATCCACCCCTTGGACCGCTCAGAAGGAATACATAAAGGCTTCTGTTGGGTTTGTGCCACTTCCAAGGGTACCATGTTGGGGTTGATTGAAAGGCCCACAAAAGGGAACCGACGATTTTGGAGTCCTCTTATTTTTACACATACCCAACTGGGTTCGCATTGACAGGTAGCTTGCTGACAACCTGTCTACACGTGCCATGCTACGGTTGGCTTAAATCGCAATTAGACCAAGGTTCCTTGGGGCGTCTGGATTTGTCAAGCCGCGGGTCCAATCAAAAGTGCCCGCGGTGCCCCGAATGTTCCCCTCCGAAACTCGGTCCAAGTGACATCCTCAAAATGACCTGTAACGCTTGAAGGTAGCTCCCCCACATGAAGTTGCCCTCCAAAATGCCAGCTCATTCCACTTCTTTGGGGCAGCCCACCCAACCTCGCCCCAAGGCACCCAACCTCTCCACCGACGACCCGCGCCTCGCGCTCCAGCTGCTCCTCCATCTCGCGCCGCTCTTGGTCCTCCTGAAGACGTCGGGTTACCCCCGTCGACGGCTGTGATATCCGGGTGGCCATCAAAGAGGGGGCGAGGTTCTCAAAATGGTGGATCTGTTTTTGGTGTCTAGTTCAGGGGAAACTAAGAGGAAACCCACCATTTTAGGGGGCCATGATCTGAAGCACCCACAGGTCACTTTTTGAGGGTGCCCCCTTTTGCAGTTATTTTGAGGGAAAACAAACCACCCATTTGGAGGGTACTCCATTTTGTGACAAACCCTTCCGGGGTTTCCAATTTGCCAACCAGGTAGTTTCTCACACTTAGAAAGGCCACTATATACACCCACAGCAAAGACGGGTTGGTTGGTGGGACGTATGGAACACCAAGGCTTGTTTTAGCCACGGTCAATCTTTGTTGTTTGACACAGTGACGTTTGGTGAGTAACCTGTTTGTTTTTTCTTGGTTTCTGGCTGGTTTATGCGGTTATCGGATGTCGCCTGTGGCCGGCTTTGGATCAACGTCACAAACCTTCAGTGTTGTCCCACTGAAAAACATGGTTATATGTTGACAGAGGCGGTTCTGCATAAACACCTAGTTTTCATATGTTGGGTCCAAACGGGCTCAAAACCCCGGACAACCCCCCCCCGGACAACCCTCCGGACAGCTTTGGGGGCACAAAATCGGCGGGACAACTCCCCGGACAAAGTCTTCGGACAGGTTTGGAACACGGCAAAACCACTCGGAAACCACTCGGAAACCACTCGGAAACCGCTCGGAAACCGCTCGGAAACCACTCGGAAACCGCTCGGAAACCGCTCGGAAACCACTCGAAACCCGCTCAAAACCACTGGGAAACTACTCGGGAATCACTCGGAGGGAAGTATTCTCGCGGGAGGGGGGGGTTTAACTTGCCGGACAGTTGTTTGTCCAGCAGTTTGTCCGGCACTTTGTCTGGCACTTTGTCGCGTACTCTGTCCCGCATATCGAGGGGGGTGTGCATGCAGAAGGGCATTTGTCAAGTTATATGAGAAGCTTTGAAAGTGTTATCGTGCAAACTGCCACTAGCTCGCAACGCAAGGAGAATCAACCGTAGCGAGTGCCTTTGTTTTGTTCTAAAACTGTCTTGCCACAAAGCGCCCACGGCTCGCCGGACGTGAGAATCCCCAACGCAAAGCTGAAACCCACAAAACTGGTTTTGCTTTACAGAGAAATCCCACTTTGTAGTTGAAGGGAAAACAAAAGCAATGCAACTTTGTCCCTTACGACCCGCTCTCACTCCACAAAGAGCCTCCATTTCCGGGGGTCCCTCATATTGAGAACCTCAAATTTGGAAAAAGCATAGGGGGGGAGGGTGGTCCCATACTTTCATTCGCTGAAGTCTCCTGGGAAAAAGTGATGACATATGTCCAGCAGTGATGGATTCCCTTAAAAACCAACAAGGAAGATCTGCTCCTTAAAAGAAAAGAGGAAAACAAAATATTTGTTTCAGCAAATGGAAGCATGGGAGCCCTCTGGGAACCAATTCACCGATGGCTTCCGCACCTCCTCTAGTCGCTTCTGGCGCTCGCGCTCCGCTCGCTCGGCCTGGAGCCCCGGACTGACCTTCCCTTCTGAAGTCTAGGGACGGGACCCAAAAAACCGGTCCCTGCAATGTATTCTGCTTCTTGAATTTACCCAAGATCTAAAGGTTCTGAGACCAGGTTTGGCGTGAAATTATCAGAGTTGCTCCCATCCGACCTGTAGAAAGTTGATCGGAAGAGATAAATGGAAAGGACACCCTCCACCAAGTTTCTCTGCTGGTGGTTTGGAGTTTCCTATCCTTGTGCGCTAGTCATGGTTCTGAGGTTTGGAGCACCCCTGATTTCGGTCGATCCGTTTGAGGGCGCCTTTGAAGGGTCTTTGAGGATCTTTGAGGGCGCCTTTGAACAAGGCACAAAACGAAAGAGTCGCTTTGGGGCGAACCATAGTTCGAAGAACCCATGTTGCTCCATGGTTCCTCTCCAAAGCCATGCGCGCCAGGCCCAGGTTCCACCTTTGGCTATGGCTCAACACAAAACGAGGGCCGAAAACCCGTGCCCGCGGGGCACCTCCTGCTTCTGCTCTCTCTCCCTCCGCGCCCTCTCCTTCTCCTCCTGGCGCCTATGCAAAAAAACCGGCGGGGTGCGGAAATGGCCGTGAGTTGGGCCAAGCCTCTGCTTCACGTCCAAGCCATTGTTGAAACAACCTTTTCAGGTGGTTTACCTTGGGAAGGTTCCTCTTAATGAACCTTCTTAGGAGTTTTTGGAAGGGTTTCTGGAACCTGTCCGAGGGTAGCGGCAGAAGTGTCTCTCCTTGTGTAAGGTGTGCGCTGGTCACCATGCATCCTAGAATGCCGCTATGCAAGAAACGCAAAGGAACCATGCTGGGCAAAGGAAGGACCACGGACGGGATCAGAAAAATCAAGTACCCAAAGGAGATCCCTGTGGTGGCAGGCAAGTCATCTCCAAGTCGGCCAGATTTGCTCCCGAACCTTCTGAAATCCCTACTTCTTTGTTTTTAGTTTTCTCTGCGAGAACTGCGACCAAGGAAACCATTCGATTGAGCGAAAGGTCTGCAGAGTCTACGGTTCTTTTGCGAAGTACCTGTGTGGAGACGGAACTCCTATTCCCCGATTTGCCCGACATGTCGTGGTCTCTTGCGCGATGGTCGAGATATGTGTCTGTGCAAAGATAGCTTGCGTGGTTTCTTTATCTTATCACCATAAGTTATATCATACGGGGGCAATGTATGTCATATGCACCTCACATATTGTCATATCAACAAAAGGAGAAACATATCTCATATGTTTAAACATTCTTGAATTATGGATAAATGCTCACATCGGGAGTTAATGTGTTTCTTCTACAAACCTGTGACTTTCCTCTATTCTCCTGTGTTCAGAACATACAAGAGACGGTTATGAATCTATCAAAAAGCCGTTTGCGGATGGGCAGGAACAATTTGCGGCGAGAAACGAGTTGCATAACCTAGCTATGTTTAGTGAGCTGGTTCACGTCTTACAAACTTCGATTAAGATTGAAAAAGCGTGTCCCCTGGCTTTTGTGGAAACTTAGTGGGTGCCCAGGTTGCTTCAATGAAGTGGATACTTTGACCAAACCTCAGTTGACGAAGCGCCGCATGCTGAGAGCAACTCATGGCCAGCGCCCAAACCAAAAACTGGCGTGCACATCTTCTGGCCAAGTTGCTCAAGTCTTGAAAACAGGTGTCACCCTGTTTGGGCCCGTTGATGAAGTCCTTTTTTTCGACCAGTTCGGGTTCCATGCCAAAAGGAAACCCCAGCAGGGAAACCCGTACACGCCAATACTCGATACATTTTCTTTTTTGAGGCTAGCAGTACAGGGAAACCAACCATGTTGAGGTGCCCCGTTGAGGTGCCCCTATTTCGACACATCCCCATAATTGTCTGAGCACGCCTCTCGCAGTCTGGCAATGGCTCTGTTTTTGCACAGCACGCCTCTTTGTCATGCACCTCTCGCAGGTCGCTCTGCACTGGCATCCGAATTTTTGGGCAGGCCTCAGGCTCAATAAGGCCTCTACACTTCAGTTAGAGTCATGGACTCCTTGCGCCCCTTCTGGATTGAACAAGTGAGCACGCCCAAAACCCTTGACTTTTGACATGGTTACATTGATGTCCCTACTAAACCAGGTAGAACATACTAGAATGGCCAAGCGGGGGGTGGTTTGACATTCCCCGTCTCAGCGCGCGATGGCGCGCTGGAAGAGCTTCTTCAGCAGCGCCTGAGGCGGCGTCCGGCATGGCAAGGGCCCTCAAGTCTTCGATTCAAAGGGCTGGGCCAAGCTGAAGCACCCAATGCGCTTTTAACACTTTTCAACCTAACGTTTCAATACCCATTTGGCTGTGGCTCAAAAACATGCACTAAAATGGCACCTTTGTAAATGGAACCAAAGACTAAAACCTGCGTAACCGTGTAGCTCTTAAATTTTGAGCCACACCCATTTATAATAAACAACCTTCTTTGGGGTCCCCTTTGGAAAAATGGCAAGGGGTGTTTCGACCAGCTTTGCCCAGCCGGGATACAAACCTGTTGATTCTTGCTCATGCTGGGCTGCGTTGAAGTGGAAGGTTGACTAAAAATGGGAAACATGTTGTACACCGTACACTGGGCTGTTTTCAAGACAAATAGAGGGATCGGCCAACCTGATTATAGACCCTACCAGGTTCCTGAGAACACAGACAAGCTGCCAACTGTTAAATGTTCCACCACTTGGCTGTTCGCTTTGCTTTCCCAGTTGCCCTTTCGGTGGGCATGGTGCGGCACACCCCCGCTTCAACATGTTCAATCAGCCACATTCATGTTGAAACACCCGCGGCTTGGGGAGTTTTTTTTGTCTTGCCCTTTTGCGGATAGTCGCTGGGACTGGGCCTTTAAACTAAGTTTGTCCAACCCTGTTGGTGCGCCCTGCACCAACCTCGCCTGGCTGCTCGCATTGATGCCGGGGGCCGAAGACTCTCGAGGGCCGTTGACGTTCAGAACCTGAATGTCCTGCTCCGCTTCGTGTTTTTGACGCCGCTGAAACAATTCAAGACCAAACATGTGCCTGTCAAACCAACCGGGGAAAACCCACATCACCTTGAGAACGTAATAATCCACAATGCCAGTCATTCAACCAGTACAAGAAACCCTTGCAGCTTTCGAGCAAGACATGGACAACAAGTCGCGACCTCGTGTCATTCTGGCTATTTAGCAAGGAAACACAAAATGACGGGAAACAGCCTAGACTCATGGGAGTCCTGCTCCTGCATCCAGCTGCAAAAGGCTTCGCAGGCGTGGTCTGCAGGGTCTGCAGGGATATGCGCTCCAACATGCAGCATGTGTCCAAAATTGTAGTTCGGGTTTCTCTTGAAACACCATTCCAGGGGGCATTTTCGGATACCACCTATGAAGTATTTCCTAAGTGTTGCTGTCAAGGTCCTTAAGGCGTTCACATATGCTACATGAAACAGCCAACCAGCCAATACCGGCGACAATTTTTGGGACACGGTACGTGTTGATAGGGAAACCGAGCAATGCTAGGATCACATATTTCAAGAAACACCCAATGAGTTTCACCAATGCTTAACCATACCGCCGTTTCACACGATACGCAATGTGGAATTTCAAAACGGGTCGAGATTTAGTTTTGTTTTTTGTTTTGGGTTTTTTGGGTTTTCCATCCTGGCTACTGTAATTTACAGCATTGTCTCGCGAAATGTACGTATTATTCACGCTGGTCCGTCAACATCATCAGCATCGTTTTCAACATCCCCCGCATGTCCAGCCAACACCCCAGCATCACCAGCAAATCGAGGGCCTTGGCTTCCTGCATCTTCAGCATCATCAGTTCCTCTGCGGTGAGGATTCAAATACAGGGAAAAGTGATGATTCAATTAAAAGCAAAAGTCTTTAAAAAAACGGGGGGGTTGGGGGGGCGGCAGCCCCCCCATGATGATTGAAGAAGTGCATCGAAAAATTAGGGGCAAAGAATGTAAAAAGTAGCTGTCGCATGATGATCGAAAAAGTGATGATTCAATTAGGCAAGGAAGCTGGCGATGCTGAGGATGCAGGAAGCCAGCCCGCTCCATGATGATTGAAAAAGTGATGATTCAATTAGGGGTGCATTTTAATCTCTGCCAAAAATCCAAAAAGTAGCGCGGGGGTTGGGTGGGGGGGGAGGGGTGCGGCAGCCCTCATGGTGATCAAAAAAGTGATGATTCAATTAGGCAGCAGCCCCCCCCTTCATGATTGAAAAAGTGGATCGAAAAATTAGGGGCAAAGAATCTAAAAAGTAGCTGCCGAATGATGATCGAAAAAGTGATGATTCAATTCGGTGTGCATTTTAAAAATCGAAGGGGGGTGGTGGGGGGCACCAGAGAGGAACTTGCGATGCTGAGGATGCAGGAAGCCAAGCCAAAAGCCAACTGGGAAAGCAGAGGATGCAAAAAGCCAAAGCCAGAAAGCCGCCAAAAGCCACAAAGCCAAAAAGCCACCTGCCGCAGCGGAACTGGCAATGCAGAGGATGCGAAAAGAGAGGAACTGTGAATGCAGAGGATGCGAAATGAAAAGCCACAACAGCCACAAAAACCCACTTAAAAGCCACAAAAGCAAAAAAAAAAAACGAAAAGCCACCCGCCCTGAAAAACAAAAAAAAACCTTAAACAAATGAAGTCCTTTAAAAAATGGCCCTCCTTTCAAAACTCGGGTGACGCCGAACAGTTCCGAAAACCAGGTTCTGGGCAGCACGTGTGATGCTCATGCAAAGCAAAATTGAATTTTATGTTTATTAGAATGCCTTCAGGGTCTCCCAACGGTCTAATTCACACTACCTCTGCCCGTGCCCCCAAGCAAAACTCATATTTTGCTTTGGGTTCACATTTGGAACACTTCAAATTGCAACTTGATATCAGAGACACCAAACATGGAGCTGCTTCAATTTTCAAAGGCTGTGTGTATGAACCCGTATGCTAGAATACGAACCCCTGGTATGAGCCCCTAGTTTACGAGATCAAAGGGCCTATGACCCAAACAGGTCCAAAATAAATTCGTGTAGGTTCATATGTGAACGCAAAAAGAAAAAAAACAACAAATCAGCCTGTGAAATGCTGCACACCCCGCCATCACCGCCATCGCCACCATCGCAGGTGACAGTCAGCATGGGCTTCTTCAAAGCGTTCGCGGCCCTAACGCCCAGAGCGGTTCCATCCTCCGCGGCGCTTGCAGGCAAAACGGTCAGCGTGCCTGCAGGGGTCCCTGGATTCTCTCCGCAAAGGTTCAAGATAAACCCGGTTCCAGGGAACCCAATTGAAACCCGCAAGGAAAATCGCGCTTTGGTTCTCCATGAATAAGGGAGCTTTAATATGATCACGAGCAATTTGGCAAATACTTTGTCACTGAGGCGATTCCCTTGAATTGTCTAGAGAAAACAGCCTAAAGCCCCGATTTTCCGGCAACCAGCCGAAATGAGGGAAGCCCACACGCAAGAACCTTCATCGTGGGGTTTCGCTCGTTTGAGCCATCGGCGAGCTCATGATCCAAGCCCCACATGTCTGAAGCGGACAAGCCCTGGCCATACTTCACCTCGTGTAATGACCAAACTAAAATCTGCGCATTGCGGCATTCGCTTTCACCCGACTCTAAAGCCCGATTTTCCGCGACCATCCTGAGCTCTGCAGGGCGTTCATGAATGTCCGCGGCGCCCAGGGGTCCGCATCACACACCGCGAGCTCGAGCCCCAGGTGCTCGAAGGCTCCTGCGAAAGGGAGCGGAAGGGGCCGGGCAGGGAAGGTGCCCCAGTACATGACCCTCATGTCATGTCCAACATATACAGACTGTATTTAGTTCTATACCTTTGCTAAAGTTAGAGAGGGGCATGACACAAAACCCGCTAAACGCTAAAAAGCCAAACAGGCCTCAGAGCATGGCCGGGAAACGGCAAGATATACATACAAATACATATATATATATATATAGACATATACATACATAATGTAGTACACACAAGTTTGCGTTGGTCCCCCTGGTTTATGAGGTAGAAGGTGGGCATATGGACCGACCCCTGTCGGGGCTCCACGCCCATCTTCTCGGATTCTCGGGGCATTGAGCACGCAAAACTGCAAATGGTCGGCTTAGTGCTTTGTATCTTTTGACCCACCGTCTCATTCCCATGACAGCTGATCAGTCGAAGCCATGACACAAAAAATCGATCAACACTCAAACAGACACTATGGCCTTGTTCACAAATCCAAAAGGTCTGTTTTCACCAACCATTACTAAGGGACGCCCCAAGAAAGGAACTTGATGCCGAGAGTGCACACCCCCTTGCAAGGAAAAACAAGTTCAGGCCAAAGGGTTCTTATTATATTCACCCAGCTTTGCTACCCAACGACAACTCAGGGTTCCATGGCTCCAGGTTGCAGTTGGGAAAGGCTACTGGAGCTTGTTTGGGCGGTCCGAGAAGGCTCTCCTCGATGCTCCGCCCACAGCTCCGCCGTCAACGGACGGAGGTGCCACGCATCCGCATGGGCGATGGGGCCGTTCTCGTCCAGACAGCCCGCAGGGCACCAACCTCCTGGCACATGGGGTGAAGTCAGACATATGTCGCCAAAAACAAGAAAGTGCGTCCATTGAAGTGACTTCCTCAACAAGTTGGAGGGGTCGACTCAACACACGGCTATGTGTCAAAGGCTATGTGTCAAAATAAGGATAACCCCAAAATGGGGGGGGTCTTTTTGGTTTCCCTTTAAACCAACCTGAAAGGGTACGCTCAAAAAAAAACCACCCGCCCCGGAGCAAAAACCTGTGGGAAGCGCCTGCCCTGTCCATGGAGACCCGTCCTGTCACCAAGCCCAGGCTCCATGCCGCCTCCAGCGCTGCCTGGTCCACGCCGCTCTGCCCGCCGCTAACCACTTTAAACACCATGGCACATGGCCAGCCGAAGTGGAGAGCCCGACGGGGGGGAAGAACAACAAGGTTTACTTAACTGGTAGGTTTGAGGGAATAGCCCCCTGAACTCTGTTCGAACAGTTTCTTTGCCAGAGTTGGGCCAACCCCCTCTAACTGGCGTTTGGCTTGTCATTGTGAACCTCGGACAGGGGAGAGGTCTATGGGAAATGACCTGGAAATGACCCCCACCTCTGACTCTGATACCCCCTAGAAGCTGCCAAAACGTTGAGCCTACTTGAACTTAGGGACCTCCACAAATAGCCTTCTCTGGGCCTTTCTTGACAATCTGAGGGACCCGAATTGAGATCTCAAAGGGAAACGAAGCCCTGCTGAGGGGGAGAATTGCAGGTTTGGGTCAGTAAGGCCAAAAGGGCTCGGTCAGTTGGCTGAAGCATCCGATTTCGCATCCTGCCACATGTGACTTCTTCAGCGTCTCAAAACTGAAGAGATGGTTTACACTTCAACCAGGCCCATCCCCGTGAAACCAGTGAGTAGAACCGCAGACTTCCGTACCCAAACGAGTTGGCGGTTTGCAAGCTCACTCGGGTGGCGAGCCAAAATGAAAGGCAGGCCCGGCGCCTGAAAGCCACTGACGCGAGTTTCAGCCTTTGACCCTTGCCATAAACTATCCTGAGTCATGAACAAATCTGGTATTCAAGGAGTCTACTCAAAAGAACCTCCTGCACTTACGTTCTCCTCCTGGAAAGGAAAGAAAATGGAAACCACCCTTTTTGGAGGGAGCTTCCCACTTCGAAATAAGCCCATATCATTTGGCCCCTGTTTGAACTTCCAGAAACTCTTCACAAGCTGGGCAGTTGAATCAACTCCACTCCCTCGCATTTGAGGGGTTCTCAATCTTGTTTCTTGGAGGTCGGTTCGAGGTTTCCCCACAAGCCACTATTTCGCGCGGGTCATTCTGAGAACATCGCTGTTCAGGGCTCCCCATATTTCCAACCATGGACCACAAAGGTGATGTTTCCCACCCTCCTATGGAAATCGGATTGTCTTTATTGCTGGAACCCCTCAAAAGCAAATTCTCAGCAAAAACGCCCCCCCCCCCCTCCCACACACACACCCCGCCAAATGAGCTGGACCTATGGACGCTCTCGCACCAACTTCGCGCCCGCTTTTCGCTCAGTCGAGAGCGATGGCCACCTCCTCCACCTCCGCATCCACCTCGGCCTCCACCTCCGCCTCCCGGCGCCGCGCCTTGCGCCGCTCCGCGGCTTCTGCCTGCGGCGCTTCGGAAGCAAAGAGGTTTGTTTCAACACGGCCGGTTTGGAAGGAAAGACCTTCTCCCACCAGGACTGGTCCCCCGCATGTGTGCGTGTGTGTATGCGTGTAAGTGTGTGTGTGTGTGTTGTGTTGGGGGAGGGTTGGGGGGGGGGGGCATCTATCCTTCATCCCACACATGGAGTGGAACGCTTGCCAGCCGGGCGCGACTTCGAGACCCTGCCATCTGCTCATGCAAGCATGTATATGTATATATGTGCCTTTGGTCTGTCTGTCCGTCCGTCTGTATGTATGCATTCTTGGATGCGTGCATGCAATGTATGTGTGTGTGTGTGTACGTGTATACGAATTTCTGTCTGTTGGTCTGTCTGTCTGTCTTTCTGTCTGTCTGTCCGTATGTATGTGTCTGCCTCCCTCCTGCCTGCCTGCTTGCCTGCCTGCCTGCCTTTCTGTGTGTATGTATACATACATATGTCTGTATGTATGTATGTATGCATGTATGTATCTATGTATGTATCTATGTATGTATTTATGTATGTGCGTACGTATGTATGTATTCCTCTAGTTAGTTTGCATGTGTGTCTGTATGTGTGTCTGTACGTGTGTCTGTATGTATGCATGCATGCAAAGCGTATGTACGAACATACGCATGTATGTATGCATGCAGCATGCATGCATGTACGTATGTGTGTATGTATCTATGTATGCGTGCATGCATGCATGCGTGCGTGCATGGATGGATGGATGGATGGATGGATGGATGGATGAATGGATGGATGGATGTATGGATGTATGGATGGATCAATGGATGTATGGATGTGTTGGATGTATGGATGTAAGGATGTATGGATGTATGGATGTATGAATATGTGGATGTATTGGATGTATGGATGTATGGATATATGGATGTATGAATATGTGGGTGTATGGATGTATGGATGTATCGATATATGGATGCATGGATGCATAGATGCATGGATGCATGGATGCATGCATGCATGGATGCTGGATGCATGGATGCATATATGGATGGATGTAAGGATGCATGGATGTATGCATGTATGGATGGATGGATGTATGGATGCATGCATGCATGGATATATGGGTGTATGGGTGTATGGATGTATGGATGTATGGATGTATGGATGTATGGATGTATGGACGTATGGATGTATGGATGCATGGATGTATGCATGTATGGATGGATGTATGGATGCATGGATGCATGGATGTATGGATGTATAGTTTATGGATGTATGAATGTATGCATGGATGGATGGATGGATGGATGGATGGATGGATGTATGGATGGTTGGATGTATGGATGTATGGATGTATGCATGTATGGATGTTGTATTGTATTGGCATGTCATGTGATGTATTGCGATGTGATGTGATGTGTGTGTGTGTATGTGTATGTGTACGTGTATGTGTGTGTATGTGTATGTGTACGTGTATGTGTGTGTGTGGGGGTATATGTATGTGCATGTATGTATGTATGTATGTATGTATGAATGTATGTATGTATGTAGGTAGGTAGGTAAGTAGGTAGGTATGTAAGTATGTAAGTATGTAAGTATGTAAGTATGTAAGTATGTAAGTATGTATGTAAGTATGTAAGTGTGTAAGTATGTATGTATGTATGTATGTATGTATGTAAGTATGTAAGTATGTAAGTATGTATGTATCTATGTATGTATGTATGTATGAACGTATCTATGTATGTATCTATGTATGTATCTATGTATGTATGTGTGTGTGTGATGTATGTATGTATGTATGTATGTATGTATGTATGTATGTATGTATGTATGTATGTAAGTAAGTATGTATGTATGTATGTATGTATGTGTGTATGTATGTATGTATGTATGTATGTATGTATGTATGTATGTATGTATGTATGTATGCATGTAGTGTAATGTATGTGATGTGATGTGATGTGATGTAATGTACTGTACTGTATTGTAATGTAGTGTATGCATGCATGCCTGCCTGCCTGCCTGCCTGTCTGTCTGTCTGTCTGTCTGTCTGTCTGTCTCTCTGTCTCTCTGTCTCTCTGTCTCTCTGTCTCTCTGTCTCTCTGTCTCTCTGTCTCTCTGTCTCTCTGTCTCTCTGTCTCTCTGTCTCTCTGTCTCTCTGTCTCTCTGTCTCTCTGTCTCTCTGTCTCTCTGTCTCTCTGTCTCTCTGTCTCTCTGTCTCTCTGTCTCTCTGTCTCTCTGTCTCTCTGTCTCTCTGTCTCTCTGTCTCTCTGTCTCTCTGTCTCTCTGTCTCTCTGTCTGTCCGTCTGTCCGTCTGTCTGTCTGTCTCTCTCTCTCTCTCTGTTTTGTCTCTCTGTATATCTGTATGGTTGTATGTCTGTACGTCCCCAAGCGTGTATGTTTGTATCTGTCTGTCTGTATGTCCGCATTTATGACGTATGTCTGTAATTATCATCCTCCCCCTTTGAAGCGCTGGCCCCGCCCCGCCTGCGCTTTCGCCTTGGCCTCCGCGGCTGCCTTCCGCTTCCTCCGCGCCTCCGCGCCCGCGGCGGCGGCCTTTGCCGCGGCCTCCGGGTCCTCTGTCGGCAAACAACTGAGGTCGTTTTGGGGAATCTTCTGTTTTTCCTGAAAAATCGGAAAGGGTCCTTTTGGGGCCATGACTCATGACGAAAAATGGACTCCCAATTTCCTTTGCCCTAGAGAGTCATGGACAAAGGACCCTCAAGGGTCACATCCTGCACCAAAGGCGCGCCTTCTCCTCTCCTGGCTTGGCACCCGCAGCGGGCGCACCACTTTGGCCGGAAAGTGCCTGCGCAGCGTTTGATCATACATGGGTGATACCCGCAAACTGGTGGTGTCCTTGAGGACCTCCGCCTTCCCAGCTGCAACGCTGGCAGAGCTTGAATAGGATCTACTAAGATTGGACAACGGACTTTAAACTTCAAACTAAGCTCAAATGGCTTTCCAGAAGTGGGTGATTGTTTATGATCGGAGAGACGAAACTAGAGAAGAGGGATCCTAATTTTTCAGGAGGTGTTGTTCGAGCAGGTTATTGTTGGTGGATAATTATTTTGATGGGCATTCATGCCCAGCAAAACGCATTCTTTTTCAGCTGGTTCCAATCCCAACCCAAAGCCAACGGTCCCCGCGCTGTCCGTCGCCTCCGCCTCCGCTTTCGCCTTGGCCTCGGCCGCCGCCTTCCGCCGGCGCCGCGCCTCCGCGCCCGCGGCGTCGGCGCCCGGGGCCGCGGAAGCCGCCTGGGTGCAGCTGGAAATCGCCGGGGGCGGACTCACTCGCGGCGGAGCAATGTTTGCCATATTTCGAACAAGGCGCTAAACTAGAGGACGAAGCAGTGCCCAAAATATACAAAGTGGAATTGGTTGCGCAGGGAAGACATCACATTCCTGGAATGCAAGAAAAACAGAAGACATCGCCCGAGAGACTTTGAAGTTCGGACTTTCGAGGCAAAACAGTCTCACAAAACCATGGAGCACCCAATGTGGCCGTGGATCTTCCGCGCGAGTCTTTCCCGGCCTTCGCTTCGGCCGGCGAGGCCGGGCCCGCGGCCGGGGGAGCGCCGCTTTCAGTTGCAGGCGCCGGGGCCGGCGCCGCCGGCGCAGCTGCGGCGACCTATGCGGAGATAGCTGGGGTCTGGCGGTGAAAACTGGAAAGGTTTGACCAATGACCCTTCCAAAATGAAACTCGAACATTGTCCCCAAAAGGTGATGCTTCTGAAAACTGCTGCTCAAGAAAGCGCTGGCCAATCTTGCAAGAGCACAGGGCTGAAATTAGCTTCTCCATTGGGCATATGGATTTCGTTTGCTCGATGGGACATCCCAGCCGAGTCTTCCCGGCAAAAAACGACGGGTGACACATATTCTCACACATGATCACATTGTTGCTGGAGTGTCGCACAATGACTCCATTTGGGTTCCCTTTCAAGTGACCCTCTACGTGGCGGTTTAAATTGAACACCCCCCCCCCAAACAAAAAAAAGTGAGCACCCCTCAAAGTGCGGGCCCACTTTAAGGGGCCTAACACCACCCAAGAAAAACGAGAAAAGGGAGGAATCCACAGGTCCCCCCATCCCGGCCTGTTCTGCTTCCTGAGCTTCCAGCTGCTTTGCGAGCTCCTGAAAAGGCTCCTGGAAAACCTAGGGTCCTTCCTCCCCGCAAGAATGGCTCTGAGAGCAACTCATTCGGGCCGCATCACCCCACACAACGCAAACTCACTTTGGCTTGGCCCAAAAGCCGCGGTGTCTCATGGGGAAAAAGGAAGCAGCTTCCAAGGGCCCCAAACAGCCCGTGCCATTTGACAGTTGGCACGTGTATGTCCCCTGGTTTCCCCTGCAACTGGTTCGGGGGTGCTGGAATTCATCTTAGACATGAGATTCCAACACGAGCTATATCCATACGATCCAACCCCCTACCTATGCCACAGGTTAAGTTTCCTTCAAATAAGCCACTCGGGTCTTGTTATCAAAATTGATACCCGTGCGCCCTCCTCCATCTCTGCAAAGATCTCCGCCTCGCTCGGCCCAGAAGTTACCACCACCGGCGGCCCGGGCGGGGGCGGCCCGGGCGGGGGCGGGCCGTTGGTGAGGCGGTCGGAGACCCGGGACCAGCCGCTGCCCTCATGCGCCTTGGGCACTTGACGGCCTCCCTGGGCGCGAATGCAGGAAGTGAGGGATGGCTTGCTGTACATGGCTTCTAAGGTGTGGGTGGATGCACATGATTGTCCCTTGGTGCAATTGCTCAGAACCTGTATGACATGAGCAAGAAGTCCCTGCCTAACAAACTGGTAGGGGCAGGGTTTCCTGCCGATGTCCTTCTAAACAAACGCGCTGTCGGCTTCTGGTGTGATCCGTTCTGTGAGACCGGACGTGTTGCAATGATTTGGCCATTTGCACCCACTGGAGCAAACAAGGGCGTTTCTCAAAATAGGGGAACCCCAAAGTGGGCTGTTTCCTTCTTGCTTCGCCTTCAAACCCAACACGGGGCAACCCACAAGGGGAACGGCCGGCACCGAAGGGCTCGGCCATGAACCCCAATGTGCGCGCCTTCAGCACCCAGTTCCGCTTGTCTCCGGTCTCCCCCAGGACCTCTCGCACCTCCCCCTGGGTGCAGCCGTAGCGGTTGTGGTTGATCAAAACCTGGCCGAGATCCAGCTGCGTTCCAAAGACCTTGCCAGATTTCAAGCTTATGATGCACAAACCGTTTGGGGGCGAGGGTCCTTGCAAAAGGTGGTTTGTCTTACTTGTTCAGATAATCAATAAGGAAGCGCAAACCTTTTGGGTTGCGTGGTCGCTGTCTCATTTCGGGGTCCCTGAAGCAAAAGGTCAAGTGTACCCCAGGTAGGTACTTCCCTCCCCCCAAAACACAAGCTTCTCATATGACCCTCGTTAGACTGCCAGGTACCCTGCATAAGAAAGAGCCTTTAGGAAAGTCACGCAAGTACCTGCCAATTCCAGGGTTCGCTTTAGACTTCCTGACAGTTCCCATCACATAGGCGGATGGGTCTTGGGTTTTGGGGGGTTGTGGTCCCTGAGGTAACTGAAGTTCTTGTGGCGTCCGGTCGGTTTTCGTTGCTCGCCTTTGAAGATGACCAACACAAAAGACTAGTCAATCGATTTGTTTCTTTTATTCTTGTGTTTTTTGATGAAGGCCCAAACTTCCACGCTTGTGCCGATGTGAGACCCGATTCCCAGTTGGTGAGAAAGGGCCTTTGGGGGGGTGGCTTGCGGGGTCTCTGTAGTGGTTCAAAACGTGGTGAGGCAACTAAGTGGGATCTACCATGCACAAAGCCCCTTAAGGAGCTTACTAACTGGGCTGATTAACCCCCGCAAAACGATAGTCATCCGAGGACTTTGAAACTCAAAATGGATCTGATCCAGCTCAACCAAAGTGCCACTTGAGAGCTAGTGCTCACTTTCAACTTCAGTCAAAAGAACATGGCATGGCCGCGCAGACTGTTTCAGAGGTGCAAATCGCGTGGCAGGCGCAGCACTTTGGCAACTTGAGGGGCAGATTTCGTGACAGGCGTTGCATTTTGTTCCCATGCAAGGCCAAGTGCAGATTTCGTGGCAGGCGCAACTCTTTCGCAAGGTGAAGAACAGATTCCGTGGCAGGCGCAGCACTTTCGCAAGGTCAGGTGATACATTGATAGATACATACATACATACATACATACATACATACATACATACATACATACATACATACATACATACATACATACATACATACATACATACATACATACATACATACATACATACATACATACATACATACATACATACATACATACATACATACATACATACATACATACATACATACATACATACATACATACATACATACATACATACATACATACATACATACATACATACATACATACATACATACATACATACATACATACATACATACATACATACATACATACATACATACATACATACATACATACATACATACATACATACATACATACATACATACATACATACATACATACATACATACATACATACATACATACATACATACATACATACATACATACATACATACATACATACATACATACATACATACATACATACATACATACATACATACATACATACATACATACATACATACATACATACATACATACATACATACATACATACATACATTACATACATACATACATACATACATACATACATACATACATACATACATACATACATACATACATACATACATACATACATACATACATACATACATACATACATACATACATACATACATACATACATACATACATACATACATACATACATACATACATACATACATACATACATACATACATACATACATACATACATACATACATACATACATACATACATACATACATACATACATACATACATACATACATACATACATACATACATACATACATACATACATACATACATACATACATACATACATACATACATACATACATACATACATACATACATACATACATACATACATACATACATACATACATACATACATACATACATACATACATACATACATACATACATACATACATACATACATACATACATACATACATACATACATACATACATACATACATACATACATACATACATACATACATACATACATACATACATACATACATACATACATACATACATACATACATACATACATACATACATACATACATACATACATACATACATACATACATACATACATACATACATACATACATACATACATACATACATACATACATACATACATACATACATACATACATACATACATACATACATACATACATACATACATACATACATACATACATACATACATACATACATACATACATACATACATACATACATACATACATACATACATACATACATACATACATACATACATACATACATACATACATACATACATACATACATACATACATACATACATACATACATACATACATACATACATACATACATACATACATACATACATACATACATACATACATACATACATACATACATACATACATACATACATACATACATACATACATACATACATACATACATACATACATACATACATACATACATACATACATACATACATACATACATACATACATACATACATACATACATACATACATACATACATACATACATACATACATACATACATACATACATACATACATACATACATACATACATACATACATACATACATACATACATACATACATACATACATACATACATACATACATACATACATACATACATACATACATACATACATACATACATACATACATACATACATACATACATACATACATACATACATACATACATACATACATACATACATACATACATACATACATACATACATACATACATACATACATACATACATACATACATACATACATACATACATACATACATACATACATACATACATACATACATACATACATACATACATACATACATACATACATACATACATACATACATACATACATACATACATACACATACATACATACATACATACATACATACATACATACATACATACATACATACATACATACATACATACATACATACATACATACATACATACATACATACATACATACATACATACATACATACATACATACATACATACATACATACATACATACATACATACATACATACATACATACATACATACATACATACATACATACATACATTACATAACATACATACATACATACATACATACATACATACATACATTACATACGTACATAGATAGATAGATAGATAGATAGACAGACAGACAGATAGATTAGATTAGATTAGATTAGATTAGATTAGATTAGATTAGATTAGATTAGATAGATAGATAGATATGATAGATAGATGCTAGACAGACAAATAGATAGCTAAGTAGATAGATAGATCAAGTGGAAACAGCGCGAGAGAGAAAAGATAGAGACGGAACAAGAAAGAAACAACAAAGAAAGAAACGGAGAAAGAAAGAAAGAAAGAAAGAAAGAAAGAAAGATCGAAAAACAAGAAAGAAGGAAACGGATGAAGAAAGAAAGACAACATGACATAAACATCTCTACTCTTCGTATGGTAGCGGAAAGAAAGAAAGAAAGAAAGAAAGAACGACAGAATGAAAGAAAGAAAGACAGAAAGAATTAAAGAAAGAAACGGAAAAAGAAAGAACGAAAGAAAACATGACATAAAAAAAAGAAGGGCACACAAACAGAAATAGAAGAGACGAGGCTCAGAGAAAACAATTCATAACCTATAGGCACCTTATTGGATAGCAACTTCCGCCCACCAGATCTGCCGGCTCTACTGGTAGAATCTTTCAAACGAAATCGGGCAACTCATAACCGGTAAGAAAGAGTTTCAGCCTGGGATTACGGTCAACAGCAACTAGGTTCCTCCTAACATGGTACCATTGGCCGGGTGTAGCCCAAATACCCAACTACCTCGCATAAGTTGCTTGATTCTGGTGCATGTTGTTCGAGAACCTCAAAGAGTAAACTGTCAAAAGTCCCGGACAACCTCTTCATGTCTACTCTTTACCGAATTGCACACACAATTGCGCCTTGTCCGGCTGGTCGTCAGGCTTGGCCTTCTCCTTCTGGCTTCCCTTGGCGACAAAGGTGGGCTTGGTCGCCTGGATGCACAATTGGGAAGCTCTGGAAAACATGCAATTCATTCATCCGTTTGGTGTCCTCTTGGGTAATTGAAACAAATTGGCTAGTGAGCATCCAAATGCCAGTAAATTCTCACCGCAGCTGGAATTCAGGGCCGCTTTTGTGGTGGTGTGTTGTTTTACCTGTTAAGTGAAACCAGGGGGAGGTGTATAACGGGACCCCATCATGAATGAATACAGCTTCCCCTCCCTGTGCATTGATTAGGGGATGGGAATGGGTGTTTAGCTCCCAATCCCCTGCAAACGTGCATCCGTTTCGCTAGTCAGGGCGGGAACGAGCATGTTCAACAAAACAACCAGGTTGATGGCAAAAGAACAACTAAACTCTTCTAGGTCCTCCAGTAGAGAGGTTAGAATAAGGGTACCCTTTTGTAGGGGAACCCTCCCCCGAAAAAGGGTAAAAGCGCACTACTGGGGGACCTAGTCTTTTTACCGGCAGCCAGGCTCGGCTTTTCAGGCCACGCCTTGGTGGGCCAGCAGATGTCTTCCTCGCTGAACCAGTGCCTTTGTTCCCCGATGCCGCCCAGGCGGTAGGGGAAGGCCCCGCCGTCATCCTTGATGATGCGGAAGACTTTCCCGATGGCTTCGGGGAGGTATCTCTTCCTCAACACACGGCAACTATTGGGCGTGTTTGTTTGTAGGATACCCCATTGGGGCTGGGGGTGAAGGGAAACCAAGCGGAAGCCCGGCAAACGTCTCCAATTTTTAGACAAACCCAATATCATACTCTCAGACTCGAAATTTATCAGCATTGGATTAAACGGTGCAAAGGAAATCCACCCAGAAAAGAATTATGTGGCTGGTTGTCCATCTGGTTTGCTGCAGTGGGGAGCTATTATGAGTGAGTCAGTTTACACGATTGCCTTTGACAATGGGTGACACGTTGGCCCAAGTGACACAGCTTGGCAAAAACGTGTCTTGCAACGCAGGTAAGGGCAAAGGGCACCTTGCTTACAAACCGAGCATAGTCCTTTCCTCCAAAATAGACAGGCCTTTGCTGGCTGCAAAGCTAGCATACGCACCCTCAAGACACCCCTATACGTTTCACAAAAATCTAGGCCAAGGGGTGCTTCCAATCGCACCGCAGTATTCTTTCATATGTTCCACGTTCCGACAATGATACATACTATGTTGTAGCACATGTTAATAAAGTTCTTTTTTCAGGAGCTACAATTGCTATCTTCTCTGGAATAATATTCAACGGAGAAAAGATTGTTGGTGCTGAGAATTCACTACTTCCTGAAGCTGCAGAATGCTTTTAGCGTCTACTATTCTTGGAGAGACATAGGAATGACAGAGAGAAGGATATCCAGAAGTTAATTGATGGGTAACCAAGACTTCATCCTTCATTGATAGGTGACGCGCGCGGACTAGGAAAGATGTAAGACGTAGAAAGCCAGAAATCCAAATAAGCAAGAAATTGCAAGAAGAGATACAGAAAGTGAAATAATCCTCAAGTAAAAGAGATATTGAAAGGATTAAGAATGGATTTATGAAGAACACTAAATAAAAATAATTTTCAATGAGAAGTCACATTGTAAATCGATTCTGTATTCTCTCCAATATTCACTTCTTCTTTGTTTGGTGAGGGCTCCAAAAGTGTAGTTGGGACAACAGGTCATGCAGCGGCTCATAGCATAATCCTTCTCTTGGCGGTTCATGCTGGTAGGATATAGAAGTGATAGACGAGGAAGCCCGCCGCTGGTTACACAAAGGTCTGGAATTTGATGGAGGTAGAAGGCGGTGGTAAACAGGGAAGAAGGAAACCAGGAGCAGGACAAACATAGGAAAGGTATTCCTGACCCAATGCATGACAGGTAAGTAATTCCTGGAAGGAAATAATCTGGAAAGGATGGGGTTGTTCTTTGCGTAGCGTTAAAAGCCAATAAATACATTGAGATAATAATTGCAATAGAGACATTTTATTACAATGATACGAAGAGAATGCAGGACTAATAAGACTTCATATTCCTATATTACTTCTCTTTCATTCTCTGTCTTCTCTGTGTCTCTCACACACTTCTCTGTCCACTGGTTCCTACATCAGGTTCACCCGCTACAGCCGTGTAACAGCTTGGGGCTTGGAACGGTTAGAGGTGGGAGATGGAAGGGAGGGTTGGCAGGCAATGGGTGGTTGTTTGCAGCTGGGGATTTGACCGCTTGTAACTGCGAGTCTTAAGGAATGACTCTTGGTTGATCTTTATTATTACCTTTCCAATCAGCTATCATCTACTTGTTGGATGATTGGATTGGAAAGGAAAAACAGATTAGACAGAGATATAGATATCAGGAGAAATAATCCAGACTGGAATGATTGTTGGGTGCGAAGGAATGGGTGTAGACAGCATCACGCAGGTAGATGAATGAAGCGGTCCTCTTCCCCACTTCTCGCTTCCTCGCTTCCCTGGGAACCAAATGATGGGTCGGTGAAGAGGGTGATAGAAGCTCCTGGATTTTTCATTGCATGTCATTGGATTCTTCATTCCAAGTCTCTGGCCTCGCCCATCAGTAAAAAATTGAAATCTTGGCGAAACAAAGGTAAGGACAAAGAGAATGGGAATGATTAGAGCTGGTCCAAATTCTAAGACTGTATAACTGTCCCAGCTCTTGGTCTAACCGTTCACTTGCCATTTCCCATCCTCGCACTCCACGGCAAGAAGCGAGGCAGTGATACTAGGCAATGCAGATCAAGAATCATTCCTTCAGACACCCTGTGACGGCTACTCCTGGACGCATCTCTCCCTTTCATCTGTTTATCATGGACGAAGCGAGCCAGGCGAGTGAAGGGAATGAGAAGGAACAGATGGACTTGTGGGCGGTTGAGACTGAGAAGGTTCCTGCATTTGGAGGCGGATCCCCCTCCCCCCCGAGTAGAAACCAAGCTTCATGATCTGCGTGTCCCGCACCTGCACGCGGTCCCCAATGGTGGGCCGCTTGGCTCGCGTGATCGCCTCTCCCTCCGTCTCCTGAAAAACGAAGTCTGAAAGAGAGGCGTTCACTGCCCCAACAAGATCAGGAGACTCCCCCAAAATGGTGGAAGCTTCCTTTTGGTGTCCCACGCAATACGCCCAAGAAGGGTACTCCCACGCGACACGCCCAGATGAACCGAAGCCTGGGAGAAGGAGGAACCTTGCACTCGGTACGCAGAAAAATCTGCTCACACGATGCTTGTCCTTTTTTTGTCAACCCAAAAAACATAAAAGTGTTTTTGGAGCAGACCCTAGACAAGTGGATGGTTCACTTCGGGTCAAACTGTCAGGATTTCACGAGGTTGGCCTATTTGTCTCATCACAACTTCTGCTTGACATCGACAGGAAAACAGAAACATCTTCTCAAGCAAGTGGAAGTAGGTAAGTCTTCTTATGATGCTATCCCCTTTTTCAGGGTCGGCTTCAAAGCAAACTTTAAGGGAAGCCAGCCTTCGATGGTACCCTGTAGGATACACCAAAACCGAAGCCACGTTGGTCCGAGTGGAACCTCTCCTCCACCACCTTCCTTTCCCTCTTCGGCTTGGGCGCCCTAGGGTCTTTCAGCGCCTTGCGGCACAGGGCCACTAGGTAGTGCCTCGGTCGTGGGTCGCTGAGTGTTTTTGTTCCCCAACAGCTGAAAGCTTTGGGGTCTCAGCCCAGATAGGCTCCGGGGTGGTCCGCGGCGGCCCTGAGGTAAGGTTCAACGAGGGTTCCACGAGGGCTCCACCGAGTTCCAGCAGGGTTCCACGAGGTTCTGCGAGGGCTGCGGGGTGTTGCGAGCACTACCGAATGCTGTTGGGGACATCACCTGAGCTCATTTGTTGCAACTTGGGCGGCCCTTGGGGAAACTTGGGTAGGCCGTCCTTCTCTTCCTACAAACATCCACGCTTGCAATAGAACACTCAGTCTTGTTGTTAGCCCCAACGAAGGGTGCGCGAACACAGGTATGGCCATTGGCCCTCTTTCATGGGGGGTTCCGAGAGACGCTTTTTTCACTCAGCCTATCTGCCTGGCAGTGGATCCTGGCCGAGTAGGGATTTCAAACACTATGTCAGTCTGTTTGCCATGCAGCTCGATTTCAGAGGGATAACTACCTCCGGATAAAAACACTCTGTAACCGAGTCAAAGTGGTTCACGCGCCATGACAGCGCAACTCGGGTGTTTACCTCCTGATGGTTGCTTTCCTTTGGCCGCCACCTCTCGAACTGCAGCAAGCGATGTAAGCCCCTGTCCATTTCCAAGGCTACCCGCTTTTGGCTGCTTTAAGGGCCAACGAATGGGAAACAGCCCATTTTCTTTAGGGGGACCCCAATAGTTGCGAGTTCTCGCGTTGGACTTCCCTTCAAGAAAGCACAAGACAAGTTATGCCCTAAGACACACATGTTTCAACGTTTCGATTTGTTGGTTTTTTGCTACGGCTGCCGAGGCCAAGGGGCTTGCTGGCGTCGTAGGGCGCATCGTGGCCGTTCTCCAGGATCCTTTCGGGTTCAATTGGGCCGCAAAACGTCGTCGGACTAAATTTTCTCTCAAGGGTGAAGTTTGGGAAGGGATGGATTTCTCATTTTCCGGAAGATGTGCAGAGTTGGAGGTCACACCAAAACGTTGAAGCTAGTTATATTGTAGGGAAAGATTCATGGAAGGTCGAAACCCGCCCTCACCCACTCACAGTGGATGATGGGAAGTTAGATCAACCACCTGAGGGGTCTGCAAACCGCAAAGACTGTTACTGAGCGTGGACAGGGTCCAAATACCAGGTTTAAAGAATGAAAACACACACCAGCTTCAACATGTTTTCTGGGTTGAACTTTGATCCCCTGCAGAAAAGCAACTGCGCTGCTGCTAAATGGGAAAACGGCGTTCGGTCCTTCTATATACACTAAAGCAAACACCTCCCAAGTTGGCCTAAAAGGTGGTCTTCAAGCAGTGGAAACTGTTTGAACTGCTTTTAAAGGGCACCTAGAAGGACCCCTGAAAAAGTACTTTCCGACAAAGTGACCCTCCACCAAAAAACATGGAAGTGCACAGGAACCCGGTCCAAAGCGAAACCAGTCCTCATGTCAGCTTCCATGTTGCACAGTAGGCAGCCCGGAACGGCCATTATCACGGGTGTTCTGGTTTTACCTCCCAAATGAGCTTGCTAACATTCCCAGAACATGGGAACGACACTAAAGAACTGGGGAAAAAAGTTTCACTAAACCGCGGTTTTGCAACATGACACACACACACACCTTTCCCCGAAAAGTGAAACACTGTGATTCGACTTGACCTAGGAACCCTTTGAACACTATGTAAACAATTGTTGGATACCTACAGCAGTAACTGGGATCTGGGAAAGGTTGAAGGTTACCCATTTGTGCTGGACCATCGAGAAGCCACCAGCCAGAAAGAGAAAAGGGAAAGATCCCCTGAAAAACAGGTACAAACTTAGCCTTAAACCAATAAACTTTAAACTCAAGGATAGTAGCTCCCCTGCCACCTACAGGTTGACATGGAACCCCAAAAACAGACCTGAATTGTTTGAAAGATCCTCTACGGCAGCCCAAAGGATCAATCCACCGATCGAAGCGAGCCGGGGGGTCTTGTCCACCAGCTCATCCTCCGTGAGCAAATGCAGCTCGACAATCTGCTTCTCCTCGGCCGAAGGAACCCCCGGCCCCATTTGGAGCATTGATTTGTGCAGTTTTGTGCAGATGAATATGAGACCCTCAAACAAAATAGCTTTTTGGGAGGAGCCTCCTTATTGAATGGAGGACCCCCCCTTTGGGGTTTGTCAATTTGCAGGGGAGAAAAGGACATCAACACGAAGCCAACCATTTTCAAGGGTCCCCATTGTACAAAATGACGGGGGGGATGTTTCTAAAGAGGGGAACCCACTCAAGAATGATCGGCTTGCAGGTTCCGGTTGGTTTCATTTTTACGCCAAGCCATTAAGGGCACTATCAAAAAAGGGTGCAGAATAATTTTGGGATGCTGTGTGTGTGTGTGTGGGTGTGCGTGTTGTTTGCTTGGGGGGAAAGGGCCTCATTCATCTTGAAGGAAAACATACCCAGAATATGGCACATGGCTTCCGTCAAAAAGGGTCCAGCAACGGCCTTCCGCATATGTCCAACTGGCAAACCCCAACCCCAAAATGGGTACCACCTCAAAGGACGATACACCAACATGTCGCGTTATACAGTGGGTTGCTAGACTAGCCGGTTGGAAGCGCCCCTTCAAGTGATATGGAACCACCCATTCTGGGGTTCCATATCCCACTGAGAGACAACCCGTATGGCCGTATGAGCCAGGTACCCATGAGGCCTGTGCCCCTGGCAACCTCAAGTAACAAGGCCTGTTGAGCGTGGCATGTCTGGGTGTGTCGTTTTTTGAGGGTGCCCCTTGTGGGGATGGCGTGGTCTGCATCATACTTGAATTCAAACCCTTTTGCGGACATCATTTCATGGGCATTGATGTCCACTAAGCACCATTGAAGAGGTTCCCTATTGAAAATCAAAGTCAGGCTGTGAATGGACAATCAATCCAACTGGCACGGCTTCATCATTTTAAGAAGGTTGCGTATGAGAATCAATTCAACAAAATGGTGTCCATCACCCCCAAACGAATTCCCTCAAGAAAAGAGACACCCACACTACCAGTTGCTTTCAGAACTCCTGGTATCTCCTTAGTTCCTTCTTGAAAGGGAAATTTGGATACCGGCTCCTTGGCTCCTGTTTTATCGGCTACAGTATGTACTACATAACCACCCCCCCTAAAGAAACAGAAGACGTGCGTGCGACTCGCTTCCTTCCCTCCGACGTCCGCGGCGCGTGGTCCGCCAGGGGCACGGTCTCGAAGTCCAAGGGCCGGGGCTCTGGTCTCAGCACCCCTGGCGGACCCAACGCCGGACGAGGGCTGGAGGGGGGACCGGACAAGGCCCGGGCAGTAAGCCTCGTGGCTGCCCTGGAGGCAAACCCATGGGAATCCGCGAATTTTATGGGGGGGGGGCAGCTCCCAAAGTGTATGTCGACAGAGGAACGGGACTCCCCCGCAAAAAAGCAAGTTGTTTGTGTTGTAGTTCCCCATTTCAACCAACCTGGAAACGTTTAGCAAAGTGGCTACCCCAATTAACCCCTAGCCACAACCGCAGGAACTTCCCTGTAGCACATTGGGGCTACTAGTCACCATTTGGCTACCTCCCAGACCAAAGTACTCCGAAAGGCTCATGTACCTCTCGTTCAACCACTGAGGTAATTGTCCCCCGCCCCTGTCCCACATAAAAGCAAAAAAAATGCTATCATCTCTTCATGCAAATGAAGTCAACTGCTTGCTGGCTGAGAGGCACAATGAAGGAATCCCAAAAAAGCAAAAGCGCCACAAAAAAGGGGCCAGACTTCGGTCTGGCAATGCCACATTTTCAGATGTGTCAAAATAGCGCTTTGGAACCCCTCAAACTAGATTTTGGGGCTTTCACTTTTTTCCCCTGACGTGAAAAGCGTGTTGTGAGACAAGGCCCAACCCATTTTTCGGCCACCTTTTTGAACTCCCTCCCCGTATCCCCATATAGCTGCCGCAGAGTTCCTGCCAGTCCACCTCCCCACACCCCACCAACCCCCCCTCACCACCCACTCCCCCGCCCAACCCCCCCCCCCCCCCCAGCCCCCGGTGCCCGGGTCCGTCGGCGCCTTGGGCCTCCTGCTGGCGCTTCTCCTCCTGCGCCGCGAAGCGCCTCGCCTTCTCCGCCTCCGCCTGCTCCACCGCCTTCACAAGCTCCGCCTGGCTGTTTGCGGGGGGGGCGGGTGGGATGACCGGGGGGGGGGGGTGGGATAACCCCACTGCGTGGGCCCATTTTGGAGGAAACAGGCTGGTAAAAAACCTGGCCTCATCAATGGGCGGTTTATTCTCTGAGTGCCAAGTCGAAGATCTGGAAACATGAAAAGCGTATCCATCTCCTCGTTAACTTGCTGCTAGCTGACAGGGAAAGTGCAGGAAAACCAAAAGGACAAACAGTTGAACAGGTTCATCATAGATGACTCTGGCAATCTTTGGCGCAATTGAACAAATATAGTTGGCACCTTCATTCCTTGATAGGGGAACTGGATTAGAGCTGAATGACGAGGGTTCGATTTCTCCGTGTGTCCCCCATTTTTAGAGGAATGTGTTTCTCCATTGAAACACATGAGCCCTAGCCCCAAACTGGATTCCTGTGAAACACAAAGACAAATGTCGCCATGTGCTCAAGTTGCTACTGAAAGAGTGACAGATTTGCCAGTGAGAGTTGTGTCCCTGTGAAAATTGTATCCTGTACATCCAACATGGAACAGTGAACAATTCGCTAAATATACACATGGATTTTAACAGTTGTTGGAACGGTTCCCTTTTGTTTGCCGCTTAGATGCATGACAAAGCTCAAAGTAAGTCATAGTTACCATCCAAAGCCCACCAGGAACACTGTTGCCAAATGAAAGTGATCCGATGGGAAACAAACAAGCACCCAACAGCGAAGTACACAAATGGAAGTGATCAAGAAACAAAAACAGCCAATCACCCAAAACGCAAGGATTATATATATATATACATCAAAACAAAAAACATGGGACAACCTTGCGGCTTCTGGGGCCTCATCCTTTCCTCTAACATGGAACCCACCAAAGGGTCCTGTTGAGCGGAAAGTGATCCCTTTACCAGGACCCCCATTCAGATTTGTCCCTTTCAACTCTGTAAATGGAATCGGCCAGAGTTGGGGCAACCCCTCTTTGAACCTGTTGAAGCACCTGCTTCCTGCCCAACCCTGGAATTGGGGGACCTGAACCCCAAAATGGCTTCAGAAACCCTTCAAAATGGGTGCCCTGGTACCGAGCCTAACAAACGCGCCCAAATCTTGGCCCACATCTTGGATACGCAGAACACCCTAAAACCCAGATTCTGACAGATTCTGCTTCATATTTCGTCCAGCACATGAAAAACCCGCTTGGAGACCCCAGACCCGGGGTGAAAACGCCCAAAAGCGGCCCATGTGGAGCTGGCCTTCTCCAGGTGGCCCTCCGGCAGCGCCCCCCCGGACCAGAAGAGCCGCTTCTTGAGGTCCCCGACCTCAAGCGGCTGGGCGGGGTCTGGGGTTCCCTGTCTCACAAGGGACTGGGGACCCCAAAACTCGGTTGACGTTGGAAGGGGAGCAAAAACTTGAATTTAGCAGTGAAGTGGGGATTGTCCACTAAACCACAACAAGCAAAAATGCAACATGGTTCCCAACAATAACCATGAAAATGGGTGGGGTAGGGGTGGGGTGGGGGTGGAATGGGGTGGGGGAGGGGGGGGCAGGTGAAACTCCACAGGCTCTCTATAGTTCCCAAGCATCACCCCCATGGGAAACTCACCATGCTGTTGGGCCGAAGAGAGGTGTTTAAAACCTCCGTGCTGCATTGGTGTAAAAACTAGGGGTGCGGATTTATTTTTGGATTTTTTCTGATTTTTTTTTTCGTTTTTCGTCCGGGCCAGCATGTTCTCGCGAAATTGACGCATTTTACACTAGCCCGCCAACATCCCCAGCATCGTTTTCAACATCCCCCGCATGTCCGACCAACATCCCTAGCATCACCAACAAATCGTGGGTAACATAATCAAAAAAGTAGCTGGCGGGTTGACGGGGTCAAAAAACAATGATGATTCAAATAGGAGGGCATGTCAATCCCTGTAAAAAAAACAAATAAACGCGGGGGGGGGGGGGGGGGGTTGGGGGGGCAGCAGCCCCCCCCCATGATGTTCGCAGAAGTGATGATCCGAATAGCTCTGGGGGCGGCAGCCTCCCCCCATGATGATCGAAGAAGTGATGATTGAAATAGGGGTGCAATGATTCAAGAACGGGTGCGACAGAATTTGAAAGGCAGCGGGAGGGTTGGCGGGGGTAACTTCCCCTATGATGTTCGAAGAAGTGCATACATACAGACATACATGGACTACATAGATTACCTAAAATGTCGTATTTTACAGCATTTTCTCGCGAAATTGGACGCTCGAAAAGTGATGATTCAAATAGGGGTGCAATTAAATCTCTGCAAGAAATCTAAAAAGTAGCGGGGGGGTTGGGGGGGGGGCTGCCGCCGCCTCCACCATGATGTTTGAAGATTGCTCAATAAGTCCCTTTTTTCCAGTTGGTTTCAGAGTAAGCAAATGGCGGGTTTGCTTTTGGGGGCTTGGTTTCTGAAAAGCGGACCGACCTGGAATGCTGAATTTATGGGCCATGAGGGGCCCCTAGTTTTTGGAGGGGTATTTGTTTTAGTTTTTGTTTTCTTTTTGTTCCCCGTGTTTTTCCCACCGCTTTTGGCGTGTTGGCTTCTTGGCTTTTTGGCTTCTTGGCTTCTTGGCTTTTCGGCTTCTTGGCTTCTTGGCATTTTGGCATTTTGGCTTTGGCTCATCCTCTGTCCCAGTCCCTATTTGAATCATCACTTCTTCGAACATCATGGGGGGCTCCCCCCAACCCACCTGCTGCTTTTTAGATTGTTTGCAGAGTAATTGCACCCCTATTTGAATCAACACTTGGAAGAAATGAAGAAACAGGGTGCAATTCTCCCGGCACCGCAACTCCATCCCGGGCTGCCGGCAGACAGGCTCTCCAACTCCGCATCCATGTGAAGCGAGTGGCCAGCCGGCGCTGGTTCTTCCGGCTCTGATTCGCGACAGGGTTCCCTAGATTTGCCCCGACCAGGCTGTGTTTTTCGAGGGTGCCCTTTTCACCTTGGTGCTAAAAGGGGAAACCACAATTTTGGTGTCCCCATCACCAACCTAAGGGAAAGCAGCCCCCGAAGAGAAAAGATGCTGATCGGTTTTTAGACGCTATCTCTGTTTGCGTGCGTCACATTAGGCGCAGTGGGCTTCGAAGTTATATTAAGGCATGGATTGGGTGGCGTGGGGTTGGAGTAGAATTTCGGCTACGGTCTTTGGTGAAGAAAAGGACTTGCCACATACCCGCTGTGAATGGCATTGGGGGGTAAGGCTTGCTCCATGATACTTCTGTCGTTGCCTAGTCAACCAAACGATTGAATCTGCTTCCCCAATTTCCATTTGTTCCCAATTGTTTCATTTGGGGGCATCATGTCGTAGCAAGCAGGCAATTTGTCCCGCCGCCCTTATCCCGCTTAGAACCACAGCTAAAAGCCTCCTTCGGGTTCACATGTGGAAGCTCTTCCGGCTCATATGGTGCCCATCGGTCTAGCTCCAGCTTGAACCAATGGCTCTCTTCGCACCATGTTGACAACGAAGAGAGGAAAGCTGAGGAGCCTGATGGGGCCCCCGAGTTGTCTCCGAGCACTTTCCGAAAAGATGTCGCTATTGTGCAGGTGGCGGGGCAAAACTTGGAATTTGTCCTACTGCAGTGTGGAATGTGAGTCTGAGGTAAGATCTCCCTCGGCTTGGGGTGAGGGCGCGCACTCTTTGACTCCACCCCAAACGGACCAACTTAAACCTAGCAACCGCTGGCAACGTGAGATGCACTGCCTGATTTGGTGCAGGATTTCAAGGCCATAGAGAACCCCCCAAACAAAAAGGGATTTTAATTCTACGGGTGTCACCAAACCAGGCCCCCCCCCCCCCAATTTGCAAAAATAAAAAAACGCAGTCGCCGCAAACTCTATCGCTCCAAACACTGAGCTAAGCGTGGCCGGGGCCGCTCTTCTTCCTCCATCTTGGCCTGGCAAAACACAAAACCAAAAAGCCAAGGGGTGCTCCTCTTCGCTGTCCAGCAACTGGCATTAACCAGGGGCTACAAACCCTGGGCGATGAAAGGTCAGCACACCATTCAAACCCGTCAACTTAGTCAACATGCCTTTTAGCTGTCACTTTGCATTTGTTTTTCGTTGGGAAGGTTGTGCTTGTGGATGCCGTGTTTTTCTTTTTTGTGGACATCAGAATGATTTACCCGGGCCGATTGCTGGCACTCAATCAGTTCATTAACAGCTGCAACCACCAAAGGAAACTGCTAGAACAAAACAAAAAACAAGCAAAGCAAGCGCAGGGGTGTTTGAAAGACCCTCTCACGATGCCCGGAAACAAAAAAAATAATGCCAAGTGTCTACCCTTGTGAGTTGGTCATGGTTTGAGGGAAGAAACTACAAGGGCTGTCTCTCCCATGTCTGACTATTCACCTTTGTTTACCTTGGTGAAGAGAGCCCCTTACCTTTAAAATATCATCCGGGTTTAGACTCACCTAAATTTCTGTGTGCCAATCGATTAGGGACTGTTCAGAAACGCTAGCCGCTGTGGCCATCGCCCAATGCCAAAATCACACCTGTAAAACAGGTTGCAATGCGGATGCCCAAAAGCGGGCACGTGTCCCGAAGGGAAGCCAAAGACAAACCAGCCATTTTGAGGACCTGCTCTGCACAAATATACACATTGTGCATCTATGTACGCACAGGGTCGGCAGAAGGGAAGGACTTGTGCCGCAGACTGGACATTCAGCTGCACGCCACATTATTTCCTGACGCCACATTACCCTGCGACGCCGCTTGCCCCCTGACGACGCATTCTCCCCTGACGCCGCACTACCCTATGACGCCACATTCGGCGCATCTTGCGCAAAAGGCGTCGACGGGCTCGGAGCCCATTGCCCAGCATCGCCAGCATTCCTGACCTCCCCTTGCATCCCTGCATGCGGAAAACGAAAGCTGACGAATCCCACAGCGCATCTTGTGCCAAAGTTGTCGACCGGCTCCATTTCCCCAGCATCATCAGCATTCCTGCTCTCCCTCGCGCGCGGGCACGAAGCCTGACGCAGACAAGTCCCTCGTGAGGTTTCGTTTCAGCGCATCTTGTTTTCCTCCGGTTTGGATCCCAAGTCTAGTCTAGAACGCTCTTGAGACCCGGAAGAGACTGGTTGATCCTGCCAGTAGGCACACGCTTGTCCGCAGAATTCATCTTCGGAATTCGTCTTCGGGGAGGAATTTGTGTGTTCGGGGAGGAATTTGTCTTCGGAATCTCTTTGTGGCTTCGTCCATCCTGACGGCCCAAGACTTTCTCTGGGACCATGTGTCTCCAGAATGTGGATTCAGGCTGCGGTGCGAAAGTTCTACCCCCTCCGTGGGAACAATGTATACATATATATATATATACACATGGTAATCCCAAACAAACAACACACACACACAACTACCTTGTTGAAGAATTTTCCCCAATCAAGCCATCCATGGCTCTCCAGTAGGGGCACAGCCTTCCACTCCTCCATCTCTTCCACGGTGACGCAAGCGGCCTCCGATTCATCCTCCTCATCCGACTCCTCCTGCTCTGTTTGTTCGAACCCTCCTCACCCTCCCCTACGACCCCCGGCAGGGTATGTTCGGAAGGGCTGGGAGGCAGATGCGGGAGGCTAGCAGGGAGATGAAGGTTTGTTCTCTTTCGAATGGCCATGATCACGGTTTCTGGGATGAGGGCCCTTTTCAGGTTGCTTTAAGAGTTCGTGGAGCTTCGCATCTAAGATGTTCCTTATCCTCAAACCCCAGGGTTTTAAGACCATGGCTAACCTGTTGGGATCCATCAGCCTTCGTTCAATCCCAAACCTCGGATTCTGTCTTGGAAGGCAAACGCGAAAATTCGAATAGGGGAGTGGCTGAAATAGGTAGCTTCCCTTTGGTTTCCCTTTGACACAAAGACAAAAGGGAGCCATCCAGAATGTACCATCTCACGCAGGTTGGAGGTCCGTCCATGAAGCTGTATGATGCGCTTCCCCAACCCACCCTTCAAGGGGAATCTCAAATGAACTGCACATAGGATCCCTTACAAGCCTCTTAAATGGGAAGCACCCCAGCTACCCAGCCCTGACTTTCAAGCCGCTTTGCTTGCTTGCTTGCTCTTGCTCTTGCTCTTACTCTTGCTCTTGCTCTTGCTCTTGCTTGCTCTTGCTTGCTTGCTTGCTTGCTTGCTCTTGCTTGCTTGCTCTTGCTTGCTTGCTCTCGCTCGCTTGCTTGCTCTCGCTTCCTTCCTTGCCCTCTCGCTTGCTTGCTTGCTCTTGCTTGCTTGCTTGCTTGCTTGCTTGCTCTTGCTTGCTTGCTTGCTTGCTTGCTTGCTTGCTTGCTTGCTTGCTCGCTTGCTCGCTTGCTCGCTTGCTCGCTTGCTCGCTTGCTCGCTTGCTCGCTTGCTCGCTTGCTCGCTTGCTCGCTTGCTCGCTTGCTTGCTTGCTTGCTTGCTTGCTTGCTTGCTTGCTTGCTTGCTTGCGCTTGCTTGCGCTTGCCTTGCTTGCCGCTTGCTTGCTTGCTTGCTTGCTTGCTTGCTTGCTTGCTTGCTTGCTTGCTTGCTTGCTTGCTTGCTTGCTTGCTTGCTTGCTTGCTTGCTTGCTTGCTTGCCTTGCTTGCTTGCTTGCTTGCTTGCTTGCTTGCTTGCTTGCTTGCTTGCTTGCTTGCTTGCTTGCTTGCTTGCTTGCTTGCTTGCTTGCTTGCTTGCTTGCTTGCTTGCTTGCTTGCTTGCTTGCTTGCTTGCTTGCTTGCTTGCTTGCTTGCTTGCTTGCTTGCTTGCTTGCTTGCTTGCTTGCTTGCTTGCTTGCTTGCTTGCTTGCTTGCTTGCTTGCTTGCTTGCTTGCTTGCTTGCTTGCTTGCTTGCTTGCTTGCTTGCTTGCTTGCTTGCTTGCTTGCTTGCTTGCTTGCTTGCTTGCTTGCTTGCTTGCTTGCTTGCTTGCTTGCTTGCTTGCTTGCTTGCTTGCTTGCTTGCTTGCTTGCTTGCTTGCTTGCTTGCTTGCTTGCTTGCTTGCTTGCTTGCTTGCTTGCTTGCTTGCTTGCTTGCTTGCTTGCTTGCTTGCTTGCTTGCTTGCTTGCTTGCTTGCTTGCTTGCTTGCTTGCTTGCTTGCTTGCTTGCTTGCTTGCTTGCTCTTGCTTGCTTGCTTGCTTGCTTGCTTGCTTGCTCTCGCTCGCTTGCTTGCTCTCGCTTGCGTGCTTGCTCTCGCTTGCTTGCTTGCTCTCGCTCGCTTGCTTGCTCTCGCTTCCTTCCTTGCCCTCTCGCTTGCTTGCTTGCTCTCGCTTGCTCGCTTGCTCTCGCTTGCTTGCTTGCTTGGGCAAACTGTCATGTTCTTTTGGCCAACCAGCTGCCACGGGCAGGGTCCACAGTCTTCACGTCCAACCAACATCAACCACCCCTGGGTTGCAGTCTGAGTAGTAATTCTCAAAAGGGAGGCTTGACAAAGCCTAGCCCGCCAGCGTGAAATCACCACAAAGGGCACTCCTTGCGTAACCCAAGAGAAGGATCTCGCGCATTGCCTTTGAACAGCCCAGGGCCCCAGAACACACCGACCCCAAGGCCTGCCACTTCTTCCGCTTCTTGGCTGCCCCGTCCTGGCAGGGAAGGAATGGATTTTACCAATTCCTTCCCCCAACCTACTTTCCTTGGCCTGTAAACCAAGAGGGAAAATAAAGCAAAACCAAAAACGGTGTGCGGAAGCCACTGTCTCCGTGCAAGTCAAAAAGCAAACTGACCAAAAAGCATTGCCTGCCAAGCCTCTCTGGGAAATCCAGAAGCAAGTGCCAGCAAGCTCACCTTCAACCAAACTCCAGTCGTTGATCACTGTCCGGATTGGTTTCTGTTTTGCAAATTGCGCGGGCGCATTGTAAGATTCAACTCCTTACCGTATGACGCTAGGCATGCCAGGTTTGCTCAACTGATTTGTAGGATCCCCTTGTGAATCAGAAAGTCTGCACCGCGGTTTCTGTTTGCTTTACCTGTCCACGGGCAACGTACACTGGGGGGCGGGAAGCTACTGGGGAGCCTGGCTGGAAATCAATGCGATGGGTCAAAACGAGTTCGACCCCTTTTAGGTTTGTCTTCAAGTGGGGGATCCTCTACAATGAGAGCTTTCCCTTCCGAGGGAAGTTCCCTCTAGAACCACCCCAGAACAGGTAATTACCTTCATCAAAAGAAGACACGCACAAACGCGCACACACACACACACAAACACCGACACACCTGTTAGGTCTGCTGCCCCCAAAGGGGTCCATCACGGGAGATCACCCCGCGAGCAACCTTGTCGCCCAGATTCCTTCCCAGCGGCATCCGAAAAGCAAGAACTTCGCGCAAGCCCATGCTGAAGACCATTACCCATGTGCGTGAACCTTCACCCAAGAACTTCAGGAGGCCAAGTGAAAAACGTGCCAATGGTAGCAAATAATCGGGGCAAGCACGTATAACCCACAAGATGGAAATAAGGCCCGCGACAGAAAAACATGCTGCAGACCTTAGGTTTCAAGTCCCTCATGGTGACCAAGGCATCTGTATCTGAAATCATCCCGTGAATGCATTGGTCCAGAGGTGCGAAAGACAGCCACTGTCCGCCAGCACTCCTAGGATGGACATGGAGGCAGTCAAAACAGGCCGAGAGTTCCCAACGTGAGCTAAATCACGCGGGTCAGACCCTAGCGCTTGGCACCACTGTAACAGTCTTGCCTCCGATGCAAATGTTTGCCATGTTTGCATGAACTGCCTCAGTGCCAGGCACGCCCCATTGATACCCCAGCAGCATGGTTGGAGCGCGAAGACATCGTCAACAAACTATTCCAGAAAGCAGGCTGCAAAGGATGTCGATAGCGAATCCAGCTTTCCGCTCCCCAGCCAGGCAATCCAAATCCCAGGCAATCCAAATTTCGCTGGAACCCCCCTCTGTGGAGTCAGGGGATGCTTATCTTCTGGGTGTCCGCATGTTTTTTCTGGACCGCCGGTCACTCTGGTTGAGAGTACAGGCCCTGGAAGCTGCAGGGACTGCTTTGATGGGGCACTTGTCAGCCAGGTGGCTTCCCCTCCAATCCCACGCCAACGGTAACCCCGCATGAACTCACCCAACACATTAGATAGAGGGGCATTCCCCCCCCCCCAAAGTCCCAAAGCGATGAACAGCGGACACCCAGTACCCCCCAGCCTTACACAACTCCACTGGGTTCTGTTCCCAGCCCCAGAGCCCCTTTTGGAGGGTTCGACTTGTTTAGAAAAAAACACAAAGGAACCGACACGTTTGTCCTGGCCTTCGACGACTGATCCTCCCGCTTGCGGCCCAGCATTGCAGCCTGAGGTTCAAGCTGAAGCCAATCGCGGATCAGCGGATCAGGCCTCCTAATTTGGAGGTGGGCTCAGGCATGTTCAGGATTGGCCTGTGCGCTTTGTTTCAGGGTTGCGTTCAGATTGGTGTGTCGCTTTCGGGCCGTTTGGGATTGGTTGAGGATGGCCCGTGCCGGTTGCGCCGCTGGCTGAATTCCCAGCAGTCCAATGGTTTCCCCGCAAAAGCCATGGCTCCGCCCCCGATTTGGGTCTCTCAAAATGGACGCCGGTGTCAAAGGGAGACCAGAAGGAAACCAGCCAGTTGTTTTGCTTTGTTGGAGGGAAGGGGCCCTTAATTGCGAGAACCCTATTCGATAGTGCCCATCTTGGGGAAACAAACAAATTGTCCGTGCCACAATCTTGTGTCCGAGGGGCAGGGTGTTCTTCTTCCCAGTTACCCTGTGACTCTGGTCAACTGGTCACGAAAAGAAAAATTGGTTGCCTGAACAACCTGGTTTGAGCTTTGGCTACTTCCACACCACAATAGCATGCCTGATATTGGCGGTTAGCCTGTCATTCCCTGGCGGTTTTGGCGGTTGTCTTTCTTTGGAACACCACCAAAAAATGGCGCAATCGGGGGAACCCCTGTAGTGGAGGGCTCAAAGCGGAAACATGGCCATCCCCTGAAGAGTTTGAGACATGCACGTTTGGCGGATGTGTGCCAACTAATGGGCACCCAATCTTGATAAACTCACGGTTGATGAATCTTGGGGGGCATCCCATTTTAGAGGGAATCCCTCACATTGTGCGCGAACCCCCCCCTCCCCACCAATTCGCAAGGTTGATCAGTCCGGGCTTAGATCGCAACCCATTGCCAATCGTTCGCCCCTTGAGTGGCTGGATTCAACTATTAGAAGACCATAACTAATTTGGGTGAGCCCAAACGGGTTCTAGGATGGTACACACATGATTGCCCTTTGGTACAAGCTGGCACCCGTTTATTGGAACCCGTCAAACAGGATCTCCTGATTAGTATTTCAACAGGGTTCGTTTTTTTTCTTAGGAATTCTTGCCGTGATCCAAAATCCCTGTCCCCTACCAACCCCAAGCAAGGGTCTTTGACACCGGCACACTTAGTGACAATGAACAGCATAAACCGGTCACCGATCGCAAGGCGAGCAAGATGGAAGCGGCCCCAGACAAAGGTTCAGCTGCTCTTGCACCTGGCTGCAGTCTCCACCATAGTCTGGATCACCCCAGGTGACAACTGCCCCAGATTCAAGAATGGCTGCAAAAGCACCAACGGTTGCTTGGATATGCTGGACGTTCCTCAGCTGCGCCTGCACCTGGCTGCTGTCTCCACCCTTGTCTGCCCAACCCCAGGTCACAACTGCCCCAGATTCAAGAATGGCTGCAAATGCACTGCCAGTTGCTTGAATGTGCTGGACGTTCCACAGCTGCTCTTGCACCTGGCTGCTGTCTCCACCATTGGCTGCACAACCCCAGGTCACAACAGCTCCAGATTCAAGAAGGGCAGCAAAAGCACCACAAGCAGTTGCTTGGATGTGCTGGACGGTCCTGAGCTGCTCTTGCACCCAGCTGCTGTCTCCGCCCTTGTCTGCGTTACCCCAGGTCACAACAGCCCCAGATTCAAGAATGGCAGCAAAAGCGCGGAAAGTTGATTGGATGTGCTGGACGTTCCTCAGCTGCTCTTGCACCTGGCTGCTATCTCCACCATAGTCTGGATCACCCCAGGTGACAACTGCCCCAGATTCAAGAATGGCTGCAAAAGCACCAACGGTTGCTTGGATATGCTGGACGTTCCTCAGCTGCGCCTGCACCTGGCTGCTGTCTCCACCATTGGCTGCACAACCCCAGGTCACAACAGCTCCAGATTCAAGAAGGGCAGCAAAAGCACCACAAGCAGTTGCTTGGATGTGCTGGACGGTCCTGAGCTGCTCTTGCACCCAGCTGCTGTCTCCGCCCTTGTCTGCGTTACCCCAGGTCACAACAGCCCCAGATTCAAGAATGGCAGCAAAAGCGCGGAAAGTTGATTGGATGTGCTGGACGTTCCTCAGCTGCTCTTGCACCTGGCTGCTATCTCCACCATAGTCTGGATCACCCCAGGTGACAACTGCCCCAGATTCAAGAATGGCTGCAAAAGCACGAGCGGTTGCTTGGATATGCTGGACGTTCCTCAGCCGCTCTTGCGCCTGGCTGCTGTCTCCACCATAGACTGGATCACCCCAGGTCACAACTGCCCCAGATTCAAGAATGGTTGCAAAAGCACCGTGAGTTGCTTGGATTTGCTGCACACTTTTAAGTTGCTCTTGCACCTGGCTGCTGTCTCCGCCGTAACCTGGAACACCCCAGGTCAAAACAGCCCCAGATTCAAGAATGGCAGCAAAACCCCCAAACATATTTGTTTGGTGCTGGACGTTCCTCAGCTGCTCTTGCACCCGCCCGCTGTGTGCTGCATAACCCCAGCTCACAACAGCCCCAGATGCGAGAGTGGCAGCAAAAGCACCACCAAGGATTCCCCTAGTTGATTGGATGTGCTGGACATTCCTCAGTTGCTCTTGCACCTGGCTGCTGTTTCCACCGTGGTCTGGATCACCCCAGGTCACAACTGCCCCCCCGTATTCATGCCAAGCAAACGCCTTGAAGGTGGCAGACAGGTTTCCAAGCTGCACAATCGCAGCCACCAAGTCTCCATCGCGCAAACCAGCCTCAGCGAGCGTGGCCGTCAAATCGAGCTGTCGGCCTTTGGCAGAGAGCTTCAAGCGACGCTGGAAATGGTGCTGTGCTGCAGCTTTCAACTCGCTGACGGGCGTCTCCGGCGAGACTGCCACGCAGCAAACATCCCCACTGGGCAAGTGAACTTCCACCTTCATAGCTTCATGGCGCAGGAAGGTTCTTCCGGGTAGATGCAAGTTGCCAGACACGTAGCTCAGATGCAAGAAAATGTAAATTCGGGGGCCGTTGCGAATGGCTTCGGGATCCCAAGTATTCGTGCAAGGGTTCAATCCTTGTGTACAAAGAAAAGAACCTTCCTTGTAGGACCCTCCTGGCAGTCCAACTGGTATTCTGTGACTGGAGTTCAGCTGAAGCCAAAGCGAAATACAAGCGGACGTGAAGCGAGGCAAATCGGCCTATCTGATAAGTCATCAAGGATTCACACAGGTGCCCAACTTTTTGCGATAGCAAAGTGGTTGATTCCAGCGACTACGGTCCGTCAGCGTGTTGAGAAAGCTTTGTGAAGCAAGAACCCGGACCAGCGCCCGGCCCGGAAATCATTTACTTGAGACCCCTCAAGCTCAGGGGCTCCAACGAGATTCACTGGTGGATGTTCTTTGCATTGGGCGGGCGCATTGAACATTGCATGCAGAAACGGCGAACCGATACATGAGAAGCTCCAGTCCTGAAGCTCGTCTATTCGGCCGGCGGCCAGTACCAAGCCCTACAAGAAATGAAACCGCTTCCCTCGCCTTCAGGAAGAAACGCGGGGAAAAGCCCGCAGAAAGAGTGCGTTTTTGGGACAGGTCTCCTCCGGCTCCCCGAAGCGGGTACAAATCAAGGGCAAGCTACACCTAGCAAGACATCCTATCAAGACCTCTGGATTGACTACACCATTTCTTATTCCCAATGCAATAATCCAAGGATATTCCAGACCCTGGCCAGAACACGTGGTCTTCGTTACCGATCGACCGCTTGCCACGCTCACAGAAAATAGATCCCAGAACCCTACCTTTCCACAGCCATCTGCAATTGGCATATAATTCCAAACCTGAAATAAGGGATTTGCAAGTATCGAACCATATCCATGGTCGGTTTGGCCCCCAGCCCGGCACCCGCCTTTCTTCGCAGCCCTCGCTCGCATGGCGAGCGAGAAGCGCACGCGGAAAGAGCCCGTGAAAGGCGCGGGTGGTGTGGTCGGGTGGGCTCGAACAGGGTGCGCTTTTGTGAGGGTACCCGTTTCAGCTCGGTTCAAAGGGAAAGTAACAAGGGAAACCACCAATTGGTGCATACCACACTAAGTGGGCTTTCCTGTCTGGAAAAGTACCGTGTTCTGGCTGTTTGCAAAGCTGGCGCAACAAGGCGCATGGCTCTTCCCAATCAAGATGAGGGCATGAGTTTCAGTTGAGGACCGTTTGGTGGGCCATCATCCACGTGGGGGTCTGTGCTCACTCATAGCCATATTCCTCCCCTTTGTCACCACTGAGCTTCCGGGGGGTGCTGCAATGCCTCACGGGATAATAGAACGAGTGTGAGGCCGGCACTCTCTTCTCGGCTCGTTTCGTGGCCCCTTGGGTGAGTTCGCCGAGTTCGCCGAGTATAAGGAGGCGCCTATGTCCCACTTCAAGCCTTGGAAACGGGGGAAATCAATCCGAAGGTTTCAGGTTGAAATTTGCAATTGCCTCTAAGCCTCCGAAGTATTGTGAGGTCTGCGGGCCCAAAGGGCGGCAGGACGGCGAGAGCAACAGTCGGCGAGAAGGCCGTGGCCAGGTGGCTTCTCAAAAAAGGAGTCGGTCCCCTAAAATGGCAACGGTTTCCGTGTCGGCTCCAAATGCCAACCCAAAGTGGGCTCACAATGAGTAACCCTAACATCATCAAAAGAGTCAGGACCCAAACCATCGAAAGAATCAAAAGGGTGTCTTTTCACATACTGCTTGTCATTGCTGTTCCTTGCTCCATGCACACTCTCGATTTGGCTCAGATGCGTCAAAGTGAAAACACACAAAACTCTCCGGGATACATGAAACCTGGCAGGGTCGGTTCATCTTTTGGCACACAGCCACGCAAAAAAAGACTAGACAGCATGGGACTGGCCTTTCTTTGGTCCCATTTGCCGACCGCTTTTGGACACTCGGCCAACTCATACATGGGCTTCTTGTTGACAATAGGAAACCACAAGGAAATGGGAGTAAAAACGACATCGGATCAGTCTGGCCACGTAATCTCATTTCCGATCGAGTGGATTCGCCAAAAAAGCCTGAACTTTTCAATTTTGCGTGTACCACTAAAATGGTCCAGACCCAAAAAGTAGTTGACAAAATGGCCCTGATTTATGGGACAAGACTCGGAGAAATCCAATGAATCCAATTCCCGACTAGTTTGACAGGGGAGCTACTCCTGCCTTTAATCTGGATTCTGAATTAATCCGAACTTGAGCTCAGACACAACCCAAGCAGACACCTGACGCCCAGAAAATAAAATTTACCTCTCGGGGTGCGGGGAAGGCCATTATGTAAGCACCAAGTGCGAAAATCATGTGAGAATGGGACATCCACAAACCTTCGCTGTTCAAGAAAAAGAAGCCAAGAAGGTGGCATCCCCAGCCCAGGTGGCACCCCCAACCTTGCGACTTGTGGGGATACCTCCGGAACGATGCATCATATATGTCAAATAGACAGGGTCAAAACAAAAACCCCGCAAACTCGCATAGGCCTTTCCAAAAAGCTTTTTGACCAAACACCGTTTCAGGGTGTTGGAAACTGTTGTGCTGGTTGGTTGAGAATATGTTGCTACCCTCCTCCGACCAACCACATATTGAAGGTCCAAAGGTCCCGAAAGTCCAACGAAAATCGTCCAGAACTTTGCCTCAAATCAGGCCTTCCAAATCTGGTCTTGCACCTCTGCTACAAAAGGAATCAGAAAAATGATCCAAATATGTCACCCGCACCTGGTGCTTTTCGGCATGCTTTGCGCCTGCTGCAAAGCACGTTGTGCATCGCTTTGCTCCAACGATCTCACTGATCGATCTTCGATCACCGCTGGGAAGGGACATACTCTTGAGGCCTCAGGCTTCATGCAATGCAGTCTTCAACACTAAACGCATGCTTCAAGGATGCTGTCACGATATCAACCTCCACTTCCTCGGCTTCTCTCCGACTTCATCATCATAAGGATACAAGATTGAACCAACAAATGTACAATGTAGGTCTTTTTGATTGGTGTTAAAGGGAAATCAACAATGACAACCACTGCCATGCTTGGGGCCCTTGTTTCGAGACGCTTTTGATATTGTGTTATTCTAGATCTACTAGTAATTACTGTATGGACCAGAATCTGAGCATATCAAGACATCGGTGGACACGTAGGAACTATTCTGCAACTTCCTTCTTGGAGCTATTCTGCGAGCTCCTTCTTCATGGTGTTGGGTTTTAAAGAGTGAGCCTGCAAAATGTAAGTGTCCATGGCACCAGGGAAGGGTGGCCTTCCTGTTGTCATTCATGGGCAGGATGTTTGCTTGAAACCCATCCAATTCTTTGTGGCGACTAGAGGATGATGTCAGCCCGAAATAACGGATCCCAAACACACGAGCGCGTCTTGCCCCAAGAGCTTGCCATAAAATAGGCAGACATAGGGGGGTCCCCCCGAACACCTCTGGATCTGCACAAAAGGCGCCGACTCCGGCGCCATTCGACCCAGCTCACTCACTCAGTGCTGGCTTCGCGCTCCGCCTCTTGCAGGGCCGCGTGCGGCGTCTCCTCGTCCTGGCAAAATGGGCCATTTGTCTCAAATTGGCCAAAAACAGAGGCGTGCATACATATATATATATATATGTTTTACAGTGTGTATATATATATATATGTTCCGGTGTCTTCCTTTGGGCCCCCCCAACCCCCCCCTGTGGGATGCATGGTTCCCCCCGCCCGGGGCCTGGATACCATTGAGGAGGGGGGGCTGGGGACGACAGGCGACGAGATCATATGTACATCTATACATATCTATATATATATATATATGTATACAAATATTATATATATATGAATTGTAGAGTGTGTATATATAAATATATTATGCATATATGTTATGTATGTGTATGACCTGGTCTCCAGTCCAGATCTCAGAAGCAGAGAAAGCAAGAGCGGCAGGCAGCCCTGGTAACTTGCAGGAAAGGCCCATGGCTATGGCTTGCCATAGTGGAGCAACAGGCCAAGCCTAAATGCGAAGGAAACGTGCCCCAGCCAGAAGCTTCATGCTCTTGCAAATGCCACACTTGCATTGATGAACTGCAAGACCAGACTTCATGCAGTACTTTGATTTCTTGCATTTGGTTTCATGTTTGAAGGGACTTGCATGCCCGTCCTTGTTCCTGCTACTGACCGATATTCCTGTACCCATGCCTATACCTGTTTACCTACTTGCCTATTTGCCCGGATACCTATTTGCCCATTTACCTATTTACTTGTTTGCTTGTAACTACACACATACACATACTCATACAAATATATAAACATATTATGCATCTGCTAAACACATAGAATTATGCATACAAACTGTATATCTATATATATCACGATACAAACAAATGTCTTTGTCTAGATGTACATTGTCCAGTGATAGTTGCTTTCCTTCCACACCGGAGGCTATGGAGGTCTCCACCGGACGGTGCTTTGTTTTGCTTGGTGGGGCGGGGCTGTCTTTGCTTCCCCTTTGAGGCATCCAACAAGTGCGGCGGGGGTCCATTTTGGGGCAAGGGACTTGCCCGACTCACAACCGGTGTGACCTGGTGGGTTGAACGTAGTGCCAAAGGGCGTTTCAACTATTGAAATGGAATCTCCTCCAGGCATGCAAGCAACACTTCTCAAGGAGGCATTTTATGATTCCAGGGTGTCATTCCGCCCTTCCTTACCAAGAAACAAGCAAGATTGCAAGTTCTCAAACAGCTAAAGTAAGGAATCTTCGAACTAGCAATCTTCATGGAACTCAGTGTTCTCCATATTCGCATTTGACACATCAGCCACCACAACTTGGGCCAACGTGTAGCTTAAGGGAAATCTCCTGTTTCTCCTCAAGAATAATGATCGTGTTTTTGCAGCCCAAGCCTTGTAGCGAAAGGAATGCAAGACGGGAGCGGGAAAGTGGGCCCTTCACTACCGAGAACACCCAACCCGGCACTCGCTTCAAGCCTCTCGCGCTGCCTCTCGGAGGAATCAGGGGGTCCCGTCCCAAAGAACTGCAAATTGGCAGGGATCCCGAACACCATCCAACGTGAGGAATCTCCTTCTGGGGGACCCCCGGTTTTGGGATCCATCCGAATCTGCAGTGTGTCCACATGGTTTCCCAACCAAACTTGAAGGCAAATGCAACCGGCTCGTTGCCAAACCCCTTGCCACTCCAAAAAGGAACCACGAATACGGAACATTGGTGCAAAACTGGGATTTTCACCACCACCCCCCACCACTACCCTACAGCCGCTTGCAGGCGCCTCCTTTAGCAGCTGCGCGTTGGCCTTCTCCAGCAGCGTGGCCGCATGTTGAGCAGCACTCTGCACCTGGATGAAACGCCCTGCTCCAGCGTAGGCTCTAAGGTTCTCTCCACTACCCCCAAACCACTACCCAGGGGTTTAATGGGATGTTTACTCTTAATGTAGTGGCTATATAGTGGCTGTATATCCCATTGCCCCCTTGTGGTAGTGATTTGGGTGGGGGCTGTGAGGAGCCATGGTTCTAGGTAGGACAACCATCTGCAAATTCTACAATTCCGAAACCTTGTTGTCCCACCCCTTTCCGTGCAGTGCCGAGCGACGCTCTACAATGCCAAAACCTGAAATAAAGAAAATAAGACTTGGATCCCCGAGTAAAGGGCCTACATCATGGTGAGCTCATTTTACCCCCAGAGAACCAGGTGATGCATTGGACGCAAGCCTGTGGATTCCCCCTTGCAGGCATCCAAAATGTTATCGTTTGCCATAGCCATGCGCAATTAGATGTTCCATCAACTTTGTAGGTGGCTTTACCATGAGAGGTAGGACAGGGGTTGGTTGACATAGCCATAAGACCATAGCTATGAAGTGGGTTGAACATGCGAGTACAGTTGACCAACGTTGGACCCCATCGGTCCACTGAGTCCACTCCGTTTCCACGGGGCTTGGCGAAGGGAGGCCTCAATTGGAAGACGGCCTCTCGAGGACGGACCTCCCGTGCCGACTGAAGCAATTGTCAGAGCAAGGCTCTAAATCGTGTTGTTTTCTGGGCGCGGCAAAACATCCGAACAGCGGAATCGACCAAGTGGGCCTGGGCGCTTCCTAAATGGCAATTCTGGATTCTCTCTTTGGATGCTTACCACAAGGGGTCCATTTCCGATATGCCGACTCCCCGCGACCTGAACCAGGGTGGCCTTTGGTACCCTTGTAAAAAGAAGAGGGGGGAAGCACTCAACTCACTTCCGGATTAACCAAAATGCAGCTCAAACTGTTTGCTCCTAAAAAATAATCGTCAGAAGCTCGGGGTTGGTTTCACCTGTCCAGGGAACCCCGAAAAAAATCCCACGCATCACTTGGCATCACTTCAAGGAGGACCCCTCCGATTTTGGTCCCCTCCGCGTCACCCAAGCCCGAATTCACCTGCCCACGCGTGTTTTGGTCCCTGAAGCCCCGGAAATTCGCCTCGAACGCCGCCGAAACCGACTGAAGCGAAGGAGCCTTCTGCTGGTACTGCACGAAGTCCTGCCAAAGGGAGGGCGTACCGTGGGCCCTCAAGAGCAAGGGGTCCCTATCTTTCGCCTTTGAACCTCACCAAGAAGAAGCTTGGGCAACCCTGTAAATGAAAAACTGATTCAGACCCACAGAGCGGATGGACAAGATCCTGCACCAGTTGGCATGGATGAAACCCTATGAATGCTGGGATTAACTACCTTCTAATCGGTGCAGGAGTTTGTCCATCCACAGTAGCAAGGGGAGCCATAGCAGGAATATGGCGCTTTGTGGTCCTTCATGGCCCCTAGTAGTCAAGTCCCTTGTCACGATTCGGTTGCAACGTCTCCCCTTGCTACACTTTGAATCAGCAACTATATAATCAAAGTGACAAACGCGGGCTTACCCTGGAAATGGTCGCTTAAAAGGAAACAACCGGATCCAGAAAGCCTCAACATAATTGACCCGCAGTCCACTAACATGGATTGCCAGGTCCCTGTTGCACAAAATGCCAGGAACCTTGAGTCAGGTTCCATGGTCAGGTTCCGTGCCAGTTGGTGGGAGGCTACCCGGGATAAGTTCCGTTTCCTCTAGCAGCCCTAGCAGTGATGCGGAACCCCCCTCCAAAAAGGACATGTGTGGGCAAAACCTTGCTGGCTTCTGCCTAAATGTTTCTGCTGGGATATACACCCAGTCCGAGAAGTCAGAGGCAAAGGTCACTTTTCTTTGGGCTTTCTTTCGGCAAGTAAGGATTCCCTCGTGGCAACGCAAGCACAGCCCACTTCGGCTAGCAGAGTTGGGCCAATTTTGCTACGATCGGACCCTCGCCGCCTTCCTGAAGCGATACTCGCTCAAACATCTAGGAAAAGTTCGATAATTCTCCAACCAGGACTAAGGAGACCCCCCCAAAAAAAAGCAATGACCTTCATCATTGGTAAGCTTGTCTTATCCCTAGCTGATGCTGCCTGGATAAGAAAGAACGCAGCCCAGGGGCGTTCCCCCCACCAGTTGCTTTCTGGCTATGTTCAGGGCCAAAGGAAGTACACTAGTATGTCAGTACTGATGTACAATAAGCTAAGGTTCCTGATAAAACGAACATTCCATATGGGAAAATCCGAACGCAAACCAAACCCCCTTGCTTTTTGCAATGCTTGCCGGGAGCACTGCGGTGGGCAGGACTCATCTGCAGGGCTGGAGGGCCACACTCTTCTCAGGCCAAAGCAGCGCACGGTAGCAGCCAAGCAGATTCCCCCTTTTTCACGAACAAACCTGCCTGGAAGGACACAGTACTCCACTTGCGGGCTGCTCAGAGCCTCCAAAACTACGTCTGCCCTCAACAAAAAAACGTATATTGGTTTGTGTATCAAAAAGTCGCCGGCTGCATCTTCAAACATGGCTTGGCCTTTGTTGTACAAACAAAGCAGTGCACCGGGCATACCCGAACTCCCGGCACCTTTGTCGCGGGCCGGGCTGGGCCTTAGGGTTCTCCACCGCGAACTTGGCAGCGGCGTCCTGGCGGACGCCACAAGCACCACCAAGGTGGGGCGGCGGGGGGCGGGGGTGGGCTACCCTTCAACAAAGGTGGGTGTTGAAGGGAAACCAACAGGACCGCCACCATTTTGAACCCCCCCCCCCACTGACGAATAGCCATCTTGCGTCTGAGGTTTTGAGGTCGTTACCCCTTTAAAGGCTGGTTCTAGGAGAAACCGAAAAGACACCTCCCAGTTTTGGCAAGCTTCGGAAGGTTTGTGAGAAGGGTATGCCAAATATGGCCCAAAGGGCTTGCAGTCGGCTTCACTGTGAGGTGGTGGGAGGGCATGCGGTCTTGCAACTTCCATGATTGGGAAATAGGGGACCATGCCAAACATGTACTAACTAGTGCCGGTTAGTGGCATAAGAGTCAAGCCTGGCTGTTGTTGAGGCTCGGTACCCTTCTTAAGGTTGGTGCAAAGTGAAGCCACAAAGGAAAGCCGAAGCCATGTTGGGTCCAAATCCCTATTTTGACACATACCTATGTCAAACCCGATGGCCCGTGGTTTTAATTCTTCAAAGGAGGTCACAAAGGGACGGTCCACAATGGAAAGGCACAGGGGCCACTGAAGTATCATAGAGCCCCATGCACCCCAAGCTCCACCCTCCCCCCACCCTCCCCCCCTCCCCCTCCCCCCCAAAAAAAAACAAACAAATCAAAAACTGCAACAACAAACACTTCCCCATTCAGGCTGATGCAAAGCCCACTTCGGCACTGGAGTCTTGGGTTTGAAGCGGGGACTTCCAGTCGTCACTCCCACAACAAATCCCAACCCTGCCAAGGCCCAAGCCCTCGGTGAGGTCTTTGAGGGCCTGTGATTTCTGAAAAGAACAAGGGAGCAACGTAGCTGTTGGCGGGGGGAATGTGATGACAATTGGAGGGGTGGCCTGCAAAGATGGAAGCAATACCCGCGTTCTTCTAGCTCACTTGAGAAGATCAACACATGAATCCCTTCGGCATGGCGTAATTCTGATAGCGTTGTTGTTCTTAGTCAGCAAATAGGTAGACTGGTAGACTGGTAAACTCCGGCCAAAAAAGCAGCGCTGAGAAGCGAGGGTCAAAAGGCAACAGGTCGGACCAAACCGCCTGTTCTTCACACCACCGCCCCTTCCCTTTCAAGGCCACGGCCTGCCCTCGAAGCCCTGCCCAGTGACCCTGCACAAACAGTAACCACGTTTGGGGTTTTGGCAGGGAACCACCCAACCAAACAAACTAGACGACGAGTGGCCCGGAAGCATAGAGGCAAGTTGATGCAGGTGAGGTAACTCTCGCAAAGTTAGCATGAGAAGTTGGCAGGCGAAGTAACTCAAGAGAAAAGCTGGCATGAGAAGTTGGCAGGTGAAGTAACTCTCGAATAGTTGGCTGGCAAAGTTGGCGGGTGAAGTAATTCTCGCAAAGTTGACATGAGAAGTTGGCAGGCGAAGTAACTCAAGAGAAAAGTTGGCATGAGAAGTTGGCAGGTGAAGTAACTCTCGAATAGTTGGCTGGCAAAGTTGGCGGGTGATGTAACTCTCGCAAAGTTAGCATGAGGAGTTGGCAGGCGAAGCAATTCTCAAAAAGTTGGCATGAGAAGCTGGCAGGTTAAGTAACTCTCGAATACTTGGCTGGCAAAGTTGGCGGGTGAAGTAATTCTCGCAATGTTGACATGAGAAGTGCAGGCGAAAAGTAACTCAGTGGAAAAGTTGGCTATGAGAAGTTTTTTGGGCAGGTGAATAACTCTCAAAGAGTTGGCATGAGAAGTTGGCAGGTCAAGTAACTCTCGAAAAGTTGGCGTGAGAAGCTGGCAGGTGAAGTAATTCTCGAAAAGTTGGCACGAGAAGATGGCGCGTGAAGTAACTCTCGAAAAGTTGGCGTGAGAAGCCGGCAGGTGAAGTAACTTTCGAAAAGTTAGCATGAGAAGTTGGCAGGCGAAGCAATTCTCAAAAAGTTGGCATGAGAAGCTGGCAGGTTAAGTAACTCTCGAATAGTTGGCTGGCAAAGTTGGCGGGTGAAGTAATTCTCGCAAAGTTGACATGAGAAGTTGGCAGGCGAAGTAACTCAAGAGAAAAGTTGGCATGAGAAGTTGGCAGGTGAAATAACTCTCAAAGAGTTGGCATGAGAAGTTGGCAGGTGAAGTAACTCTCGAAAAGTTGGCGTGAGAAGCTGGCAGGTGAAGTAATTCTCGAAAAGTTGGCACGAGAAGATGGCGCGTGAAGTAACTCTCGAAAAGTTGGCGTGAGAAGCCGGCAGGTGAGGTAACTCTCGCAAAGTTAGCATGAGGAGTTGGCAGGCGAAGTAATTCTCGAAAAGTTGGCATGAGAAGCTGGCTCGACTCTCGAATAGTTGGCTGGCAAAGTTGGCGGGTGAAGTAATTCTCGCAAAGTTGACATGAGAAGTTGGCAGGCGAAGTAACTCAAGAGAAAAGTTGGCATGAGAAGTTGGCAGGTGAAATAACTCTCAAAGAGTTGGCATGAGAAGTTGGCAGGTGAAGTAACTCTCGAAAAGTTGGCGTGAGAAGCTGGCAGGTGAAGTAATTCTCGAAAAGTTGGCACGAGAAGATGGCGCGTGAAGTAACTCTCGAAAAGTTGGCGTGAGAAGCCGGCAGGTGAAGTAACTTTCGAAAAGTTAGCATGAGAAGTTGGCAGGCGAAGTAATTCTCGAAAAGTTGGCGCGAGAAGTTGGCAGGCGAAGTAACTCTCGAAAAGTTGGCAGGCGATGTTGGCAGGTGAAGTACCTCTCGAAAAGTTGGCATGAGAAGCTGGCAGGTGAAGTAATTTTTCGAAAAGTTGCCACGAGAGGTTGGCAGATAAAGTATTTCTCGAAAAGTTGGCATGAGAAGTTGGCAGGTGAAGTAATTCTCGAAAAGTTGGCAGGTGAAGTTGCCACGAGAGGTTGGCAGGTAAAGTATTTCTCGAAAAGTTGGCATGAGAAGTTGGCAGGTAAAGTAATTCTCGAAAAGTTGGCATGAGAAGCTCGCAGGTGTAGTAACTCTCGAAAAGTTGGCATGATAAGCTCGCAGGTGAAGTAACTCCTCGAAAAGTTGGCACGAGAAGTTGGCAGGTGAAGTAACTCTCGAAAAGGTGGCATGAGAAGCTGGCAGGTGAAGTAATTCTCGAAGTTTCGGCATGAGAAACTGGCAGGTGAAGTAATTAACCCTCAAAAAGCTGGAGCGGCGGAGGCGCTCCGCGTGCTACATTTGCAATTTACAGTTGCGATTTTCCAGCCATTTGTATCTAAAAGTTGCGATTTTCCAGCCGGAGCTGCGGGAGCACGCTCCGCGTACTACGTCTGTACTTAAAAAGTGCGATTTTCCAGCCGGAGCTGCAGCAGCCTCCGCGTACTACGTCTGTACTTAAAAGTTGCGATTTTCCAGCCGGAGCTGCAGGAGCACGCTCCGCGTACTACGTTTGTACTTAAAAGCTGCGATTTTCAAGCCGGAGCTGCCGCGGACCAGGGGGGAATCGAGCCCGGGACCGCGGGATTGCGAAAGCAGGCGCGCACACCACGAGACAACTTCCAAAAGCCGTTTCGCGAGCAAGAAAATCGCACGGCGCCACAGCGAGAGCGCTTCGACACGCACGATCTCCGCAGAGGGTTCATCGGGCTCAAGACAGATGCGCACGGCGCCACAGCGAGAGCGATCCGACACGCACGATCCCCGCAGAGGGTTCATCGGGCTCAAGACAAATTCGCACGGCGCCACAGCGAGAGCGCTTCGACACGCACGATCTCCGCAGAGGGTTCGCCAAGGTCAAGACAAATTCGCACGGCGCCACAGCGAGAGCGCTTCGACACGCACGATCTCCGCAGAGGGTTCGCCGCGCTCAAGACAAATTCGCACGGCGCCACAGCGAGAGCGCTTCGACACGCACGATCCCCGCAGAGGGTTCATCGGGCTCAAGACAAATTCGCACGGCGCCACAGCGAGAGCGCTTCGACACGCACGATCTCCGCAGAGGGTTCGCCGCGCTCAAGACAAATTCGCACGGCGCCACAGCGAGAGCGCTTCGACACGCACGATCCCCGCAGAGGGTTCGCCGGGCTCAAGACAAATTCGCACGGCGCCACAGCGAGAGCGCTTCGACACGCACGATCCCCGCAGAGGGTTCATCGGGCTCAAGACAAATTCGCACGGCGCCACAGCGAGAGCGCTTCGACACGCACGATCTCCGCAGAGGGGTGCGTTTCGTAAGCTCCCGTCGGGCCTACCCCCGCCATAAAAAGAAGAAGAATTAAGAGTCGAGATGTGAAGGTAGAACAGAAAAGTTAGCTTGTGTTTTTAGGATAGTGAAGTAACACCCGACAAATTAGCTTGTGCTTTTAGTAGAATGAGATAACAGCCGAAAAGTTGACATGAGAAGTTGGCAGGTGAAGTAACTCTCAAAAAGTTGACATGAGAAGTAGGCAGGTGAAGTAACTCTCGACAAGTTGGCATGAGAAGTTGGCAGGTGAAGTAACTCTCGACAAGTTGGCATGAGAAGTTGGCAGGTGAAGTAACTCTCGACAAGTTGGCATGAGAAGTTGGCAGGTGAAGTTGGCAGCCGCTTTTAGAAGAAGAACCCTTCGCAATGCTTCCGGGAAAAAGAAAATTAAAGGGTGGAATGCACTCAGCTGGGAATGACTAAGGTTGACTGTTTGAATCACGCAATCTATCAAGATGGAGCTCGTTCTACCCGCCAGCCTGAAAAAGGAGGTTCAAAAGGTAAACCCCCCTACCCCGTCCTCTGCAACCTGCTCCGCGGTCTTGGCGGTATTCAGGAGATCGGCGTACTGGATAGGGAACCCAGCAGGAGTGCGAGGGGGATGGGGGCATGGGCCTTGTTTTGACCCGCCGCCCCTACGGGTGTTGTAAGGAGACAATTACACACATGCTTCTCTTACCAGCATAACTTAAGTTGGCTATAAAATGCCAAAAAACAATGTTGTATTCTGTAGGCCCTTGTAGTAAGCCCGTTTTTGGGCGTCCATGAACCGAAAGGCTAAAGGGGGGGGAACGCGGCAAGTCACCAAATCGAGTTTGCATCCAAAATTATAACCTGTACGATGTCGACTTCTAGGTTCTAACTATGGATATGTATATATATATATATATATACATATATATATGTATATATATACACATATATATATATATACATATATATATATATATACATATATATGTATACATATACATATATATATATATCTATGTACATCAACTAACCTTGGTGTCCCACTTCATCTACTCCCCGCTGTCCAGTGAACTTGGTAGACAAGGGAACCCTTCCGGGACTCAATTCCATGTTTAGTGGGAAACTCACCAAAAGGAATTTAGGGGTGCCTCTCAAAACTGGGTACTAAAGCTAACGGGCCAAGAAAAAGTATAATGAGATTGTGGGCAACTCGACACCAAGCATCTCATGCTCGTGGGAGTCATTCGGGTGTGAATGTTGACTGGGGAACCCTTTTGGTGGACATCATGTGGGTGGGGATTCATGTTCACCAACAACTTTTCATGGGCTCCCCATTAAAATTCATAGGCATGCCCCTTTTTCATTTACCGAGAAGAACATCCAAGCACAACATCTGCACCAACTGATCCACTCCTGGTCCAGGTTGGTGGCAAGCGACCTGAGCTCAGACCGAACCCGTCAAGCGAGTCCGTCACTGGAATTCACAAGTGTGTCGGTCCCTGACCAACTCTAGCCATTGGAAAATCATGCTGAAAACTGCTTAGGCCCTTCTGTGAGTGCTTCAGAAAAGCGGGTCAGATCACTACGAGACCAAGCATCTGGAGGATTCCAACGAACAAAGACAATACTGAACCAAAGCACCGACAGTCTTCGAATCAAGGCGAAGTGGGGTGGCGTGAAAGAAATCATGCGTACCCCAGTTCTGACTGAGCCAAAACCCCTGAAAATTAACTTGTTCATTTAAGCAATCCCCGAAAAGTTGCAAAGTTGTTTCGCGGCACAGAAAGGGAGAATCGCTTGCCAGCCTCTTTTTTCTGGTTGGGGAATTAATCGGAACCACATTCAGGAAATTGGGCCCGCCACTGAACTGGCGAGCCGGCGAACATCTTCAGCTGAAAACAAACCAAAGAAACTACACTCCAGATTAACATGGAAACTAGAAAACTTTGGGATTTAGAGGATCTCTTGGGGAGGTTCCGTTTTCCATGTCAACTTGCAGGGAAGCAATGAAGCTGCCACTTTTGAGGGTCCAAAAACGAAAACGACTGGGGACCTTCGTCCCGAAAGCCCCAAACCTCCGCCGGCTTCACCCTGGGGCCGCCAACTGGAAATCCTCCTCCACGCCCACACTCCGCCCGTGCCGCGCCTTGGGTTCACGACTCTCTTCGCAGGTGCGGCTTGCGGCTGGATGCGTGGATGGATGATAGAAAGATGGTCACAGACTCTGTGCCCGGATTTGATGTCCTTTCAAACCAACCTGAAAAAAGATACCCTCAAAAAGCACAGCCCCTGTTGATTGATGTTTGGCTGGCTTTGAGGATACTCATTTTGGGGTCGGCTTTCATGGAAGCCAAAAGGAAACCACTCACTTAGACAGTTTCCCCCCACGTAGAGGGAAACAAGCCTCGTGCTTGAGGGTGATCTGGGAGCTACATGCTTAGTTGCCCCAATTATACTGGCGCACCGGGCATTCCCTGCGAAATAGCCGGAGATTGGCTGGGAGGGGGGGGGGGGGGGTTGGGGGTTTACAACCACGTGGCTAATCACACGTCAAAACAAACATGGTTTTTCTCCATCGGGGGTGGGCCAAGCATCGAACCGAATCGCTGCAGTTTAGGTAACTGTTGGTGGTTTGGATGCAGTTCAGGTAACTTTTGATCGGTGGTTTGGATTAGCGCAGGCTGGGGTCAATCATCATGTTCAAAATCCTTGAACCACAGGTGTTTAAACATTATCCTCTAGAGCTCCCTTCAACACAAAAGGAAGCCATGGCTTTCTGGTTGCTGAACTAATGCCGGCCAAGTCTGAAACAAGGGGTGCAAACCTCGAGATGAAACCACAATGCGGCCCTGGCCATTTATCAAGTGGAGTTCTTTTAGCATGTCCCGATGCCTCAAAAAAGCCAAGCCGTGCAGCTGCACCAAAAGCCTTCCAGCACGCAATTTTGGACTCACCGGTTTCTTGCGCAACCTCGGGACCTTGCTTGAAACTTTCCCCAGACCAAGCCTCCCTTGAACCCTACCCTCACACCAAAACCTCCAGAACCTTCCTTGAACCTTCACCTGGCCTGTGCCAGAACCCGTCATTGAACCTTACAGCTGCCCTGCACTTGGCCACCTCCAGAACATCACCAGACCACCTGAGACCTGACACCTGGCCTGCGCCAGACCATCCCGAACCTCCGGAACCTTCCTTGAACCTTGCACCTGCCCTACACCAGACCGACGCGAGTAAGCATGGCTGCGAGAATTGAATGCGCGTGCGAGCTTCACGAGTTTTGCCTGATGCGAGCATTGAATGCGCATGCGAGCTCCGCGACGACCTGCCCAAAGTACTGCGGCTGCCACGAAAAGAAGCAAAGTGAATGCGCGCGCGCGCGAGACCCAAATTGAATGCGCCTGTGAACCGAAAATTGAATGCGCTCGCGAGGCCGTGACCCTTTTTGCAGTCGTCCATGGCTGTAAGTGCATTCTGGGAATCCTGCGTATGTCGTTTTTATCCTCTTGCAAAGGCTCCAAGGGTTTCGTGCGGAGGCAGCATCCCCAGCACAAGGGTCCATCATTTGAATTGATTTGGTGCTGATCGCCCACAGAAAGCCCGCCTATGCGGCATGTCACTTTTCTAGTTTTGGTTTGGAGGCAGTTGACGCTGGCTTCAAGCTGGCGTTGTGCTTTCTTTCGGTCTTGGTGCTTGGTTTGGGGTTCATGTTCCTTCAGGCTCGGTACGAGGCTGGTTGCGTGGATTGATTTAGGGTTGAATTCCAGCTAACCATCGACCACCGGCCACCAACAACCAATCAATCAATCAATCAATCAATCAATCAATCAATCAATCAATCAATCAATCAATCAATCAATCAATCAATCAATCAAACAAACAAACAAACAAACAAACAAACAAACAAACAAACACACAAACAGCCAACCAAGTAGCGAGCCAAACAGACAAACAGACGGACGGACAGACATAGACAGGCAAATAAACAGAAACATAGACAAACTGACCAAAACACCTAAGCACCAAACAATCAAGAAGGCAAACAAAACAAAACAAAATAACACCAAAGGATGACAAACAAAGAAACAAGCACAAACAAACAAACAAACAAACAAACAAACAAACAAACAAACAAAGAAACACAGAGACAAATAAACAAACCAAGAAACAAACAAACAAACAAGCAAGCAAACAAACAAACAAAGAAAGAAAGAAAGAAAGAAAGAAACAAAAAAAGAAACAAACAAACAAACAAACAAAGAAATAAAGAAAGAAAGAAACAAAAAAAGAAACAAACAAACAAGCAAAGAAACAAACAAACAAACAAACAAACAAACAAACACACAAACAAACAAACAAACAAACAAACAAACAAACAAACAAACAAACAGAACACACAAACAGAACACACAAACAAGCAAACAAGCAAGCAGGCAAATAAACAAGACACGACAAAAACAACAAACAAACAAACAAACAAACAAACAAACAAACCCACAAACAAACGAACAAACAAACAAACAAAAACAGACAGACAGACATGACAGACATGACGGACATGACAGGCATGACAGACATGACAGACATGACAGACATGACAGACATGACAGACATGACAGACATGACAGACATGACAGACATGACACACAGGCAGATAGACAGACAGACAGACAGACAGACAGACAGACAGACAGACAGACAGACAGACAGACAGACAGACAGACAGGCAGACAGGCCAGACAGACAGACAGACAGACAGGCCAGACAGACAGACAAACAGACAGACAGGCAGGCAGGCAGGCAGGCAGGCAGGCAGGAAGGCAGACAGACAGACAGACAGACAGACAGACAGACAGGCATGACAGACAGACAGACAGGCAGACAGACAGACAGACAGACATGACAGACAGACAAACAGACAAACAAAACAAAACAAAACAAAACAAAACAAAACAAACAACCAAGGCAAACCAAACAAACACAAACAACCTTGCAAGCAAACAAACAAGAACCAGGCAACACAATCATCCAGCAACAAAGCAACATGCACCAACAGACTTACACACACACTGGACACGCGGACAAACAAGCCACAGGAAACAAAATGCGGCAAAAGACAGACACTCGCAACTGAAAAACAACAGAATCAACAAAACACAAACTACAAAACTTAACGACCGCAAACACAAACATTTGTTGATAAGAAGAAGCAAAGTGATCTCCTCGTGCAACAGCAACCCCAGGAGCCGAGGCGTCGCGCGGAGTGGGGCCGCGAGCACCAGGCGGCCGGCGCGAGCCCGGCCAGCCTCCGGCGGCCCAGGTGAGTAGTTTCCGAGGATTCGACCAATCATCTCATCCAATTGGGTTTCAGCCATTCACACAATTTTGTTGGAGTGTTTATTTCGAGTCAGTATTCCGGATTCTGATTCTTACATCGACGTCGACCTCTACTTACGTCGAAAACCTGACTAAGTAGCTTCTAACCATGAGTACTTGTTGACCAAGCCTGGTGTCCCACTTATGACCATATAGTCATAACCTACTCTGAGCTGCGCTGTGATCCTTTGAAGCCCTTCTAGCCTGCCATTGAGAAGGAACCCCATCCCCAAAATAAGTCCAGGCGGTGTCCCCAACAGCAGCAGCCCCGCAACCCCTCCAAAACTTCCGGCACCTTCTGGAGCCAGTCCCGAACCTTATCCCGCCACTCAATGGAATCCCCTTTCGGAGCCTTGCGGAACCTTTCGGGGCCTTCCAAAACCTGGAGCAGCCGCCTCACGGAACCTACGGAACTTTCGGAAACTGCCGAAACCTGCGAGGTACCCTGTCTGCTTGTGTGAACCACCCTTGAGCATCATGTTCTTCTCTTACACTTAAAACAAATCAGGAGTTCAACCAGTCATTCCTACTGAATTCCGCTCCACAAACGATTGCCAACACAACTGAGGAAAAACGGCACACGGACCAAGCAAGGCCGGCAAGTTGAAGGGGCCTCAAATTTCCCCTGGAGACAAATCTCCCTTTCGAACACAAGTGTCGGAGTTGTTCCCAAAATATGTGCTGTGATTTGGACTCGGGAAATATAGGGACCCTCAAAGTAGAGGCCAGAACGAATTCGCTGGCGCTCCAGACTTTTGATCGAAGAGCTACAAAAAAGGCAAATGAGCAACATGTCGCTGTCCGTGGCTCAGAGCTAAGCCCTCAAAAGGTCAACGGTCTCGCCAAAATGAGCGACTGCAAGTGCACCAGTTGGGTGCTGCCTTTACTACGTGACCCCTTTTGTGGTTTCTTTGCTGTGGGTGTTCATGCTTCTGCAAAAGCAGGTTGCAGCAGCTTTGCGAAAGCGGCAAGGACTGTGTGGCACATGTTTTGCCGAAGTCTGTTGAAGCCAGATTGCCGGAGAGCGGCATGTTTCTGCAAATCTCGGCAGCATAATGCAGCAAAATACTTCCTGCATCAGCTGTCATTGTCTGGACTAATTTCAGACTCCAGTTGCTTGACACTGTTTGGACACCCGTGGTCAAACGCTAGAACGGTCATCCCTTCGAAAACTAACAAGGGGGCTATTCTTACTGAGGGGTCCACTGAATGGAGCGACGAGCTGCCAGAAAACACAAAAAGCGCCAATCCTGTCACCCCCCAAAAATCTTGCGGATTACTTGGGCACCATTCTGAAACATCCACGATCATGGGGACCCTGCTACTTCAACCCCCCAACGTGTAGTTGGACCCCAGAACCCAGAGGTGGGTACAGAGCAAAACAACAACGGGTTGTGGAGTTGGAAAAACCTTCCCTCCTTTTGTGACGCGCCCTTTCCGAGCTGATGACACCAGCCAGGCGCGGATGATCATGGAGCCTGCCAAGGGCCGAATCAGGTCCGCAGAACTGCCCCAATCTAAACCTCTACCGTCCCTTGTTGTTTTTGGTGGCATGGCTTCTTGGAGGCCGTGCGCCAGGCGTCGGTGCCTTGCAAGTGTCTGCACGCAGGAGGTTGGATAGGGTTTGTGAGGGGTGAGAGTGGGCATGATAAACTGCCCAGCAGAAGGCAGTCGCTGACGGCTCAAGTGGCAAGGCAATATGACTGGTGTGCACGCGTCGTGGTTACGAAATTCCGTGGTGCAGAAGCGCTCGCGGCATAAAATATTATATATATATATATATATTTAAAACTAGCTCCCTCAAAGTAACACCTTCCAGAAAAGTATTCACATGCGTCGAAACAAAACGGGCCTGGTTTGGGCCCTTGGATCCCCCATGCGGTTTTGGTTTGAGGATACCTGTTGATGTTGTTTTAAAGGTAACCCATCTGTTGAATTTTCCGGGCCCCCACTCGGCCAGGAGAGCGTTTTGCACGCCTCGGGAGGGCGGGGCCTGGCTACTAGAGACTAAGCTGAGAGCCAGTCCGCGCCGCGCGGAATGTCTGCTTCGGACTCTGGGAAACTGTACAAATCAAACCCCTGAAATAGACCATGCCCCCACTTAAGTTTCAAACCCTCCCGAAAAATGCACCATTCCGCCGCTTCGGCTTGACACCCTCCAATCACTCCGGCGAGGTTGAGGTTATCTGGAGTGGGCAGTACTGCAAAAGCATGACATGACATCGCGACCTGTGTTCGGTCAGTACGGTTGAGTGGGCTTCAAATGGAACAAAAAGAAGAAGACAAAAACACAGAGCAACGGGAGAACAAGGCTGCCACTGAACGTTTGTCAGGCCCCAGCCGGATGAAAGCTCGATCCCGACAACACCCGCGTGGGCGGGTTTCGCATAGCGGAAGCCAAATCTGATTAAATCTGGTTCCAGACATGCCGGCCAAAACCTGCTTTTGGAACCCCCGCCCTGTTTTTAGACCCATGAACCCAAAAAGGTCATACAGGGGTCCTTCCAAGCAAGGGGCTTGCCGGAAAGGCAAGACCTGAAAGAGGACCCCCCGTGCGGTGCACGCCGGCCTTTTCCCATAAATGCCCAGTTGGGGGTTTCCATGGCCGGTGATCGGCCATCTAGAAAGCCGGGCGCCCTTTCGCGGCAGGTCTAAGAACCGAGACTCGCAATCAAACCTTTAAAGGAGTCGACCAAAATAATGCAAAGAATCGAAAGGAATGTTTTTCCCACACTTTGCTGCTGAATGGGTTCAAGCCAAAGGCGAACACCATCCCCCCCCAATTCCGACGGTCTAAGGCTCACATGTCCTTGGCTCAAACCGAGGAACCCACATTTAAATCGTAGAACTGTGTATTTGTTCTGGAGGGAGGGGGATTGCGGGGGTCCCACAAAAAAAGACACGTCCAAATATAGAACATGATTTCTCCGAATTGCTTGCCCTTGCGTGTTGTTAATGAAATTTAACATGTCTCAAGTTATTCTCGTCGAAGATGCCGATTCATCGCTGTTCCGTGGGCGAAAGGGGCGCCGACTAGCGCTAGGCCTTGGAACCGTTTGGCGAGCGCCAAGACAAACTTGCAGTGCCCTCCGCTTTGCGGAGGCACGATGAATTGATCCCACTTCTGGGAAACCTTCCGACTCCCGTTTGCCCTTTGCAAATGCGCCACAAAAACAAGCAGGGCGCTCGACGGCAGCCGTCAAATGGCAAACGGAAGAACTTGACCTCGGGAAGGCAGGTGCCTACGGCAGTGGAACCCCAGTTCAATAGAATTGGCGAGAACATCTTTCGAAAATGCATGAAGAATTGACCACATGGAGCAGGGGGTGACCCTCCTGACTGGGAACCCACAAAACCAACCATAGAGGGGTTTTAAAGGTTTGTTTGAACTGAGGAATCAAGAGGAGCATTTTGGGGGCCAAGAAAGGTAAGGCGAAAATACCCTTCAGTGCCCTGCGCAATCCCGAATTCAGTCTGGCTCCTCCCTTCGAGGAGCCGCAGGGATATCACCTGGCAGAAAGGTCCCAACTTGGGACCCTGGGATTGCGGCAACTTTGGGGTACCCCTTTTTGGGGCTCTTGTAAAGGCAAACCCAAAGGAAGCCTACCATTTAAGGGGGGTGCCAAATCTTCAGACAAACCCGGCGTCCCTTGCCTTTAGGGGCATCCCCGTGCTTTACAAACCCTAGAGTTTAGCTTCCCGGAAGCCGAGGGGAATCAACCATTTGCAACCACATGTCCAAGAGGTCAGATCCCTTCAACTTCAGATTCTCCCTGATCCAACCCCACAAATGCCTCCAAAAACCTGTCCAACACCCGTGGAAACTGGTCAAATCCCCTTCTAGCAGCCGATGGAAGCCAGCCAACTTCCCATCTAGCGCCGGTCAACTTCCTCCCCTCCACCACTCCTGTCAAATCAACCTAGAAACCGGCCAAATTCCTGTTAAACTGCCAATTAACCCCCTAAAAATCGTCAGAAACCGGCCGAACTCGCTTCTAGAAACCTGTCAAACCCCCTCTGAAAACAGGTCCAACTCCCGTCAAACCCCCCTAAAAACCGTCAAAATCCCAACAAAAAAACTGTCCAATACCCTAGAAATTTGGACCTGCGCTTGGCCCACCATTCTGTAGATCTCTGCGGCTCTCGGCTTGGCCCTTGAAGCCAGGTGGAATCGTGCGCACATTCGCCCACCCGCTAGCTTGGAAACCAGCTCACGCATTTCGGCGCCGACTCACTCACTTTAATAACATCACTTCACAGCAAACTGAAGCACAGTATATACCTCAAAGCCAGCCAAAAGCGGACTGGCCGAGGCGGGCAACGCGAAGCGTTTACAATTAATGATTTGCCTTTGTTCCTTGTAACTACCAGCCCTGACGATGTTTCCGCAGTCATAATCAGCGGTTGGTCAGTGTTGTCTCTGTTTTCCGGCTCTGGATGAAAAGGCTTCGCCCTGTTGGATGTTGCACCAGTTGACACCCTTCAAACTGCCATCCGAAAGCTGGCTTCAATTGAGCCGCACCGTGATTTTCATCACCAAAAACCGGTCGCTAAAATGAAGCCCGAGCCACGGGGCGGAGTTGTCAAAAAGTACCTGGCCCATTGAATTTTGACATCTTCAAAGTAAAATTTACACCAGCTAAATACCGTTTCAAAAAACCCACCGAGTCCCAAAGTAATTTAGAGACCACATCCTCAACATGTGGACCCTCTTCAAGGTGCCTTCTTGAGCCCCTGACCTTCCGCGCCGCTTTGATAGCGTTCCTTAAAGGGTACATCCAAAACCACCGGCTTTACGATGGATCCTCTAAATCAGCTGGACAGAGTGATTTTTGAGCTGGCACAAAAAAGGGCTGGTCTGCCTTCCGTGTCCTTCTCCCAAACACGCCCACACAAAAGGGGCTCTGGTGCTTGTGAGGTCTAGTGACATGTTGCGCCGCCTTGAAGGGGGCTCCAACACGTTGGCACCGTACTCTGGGCTTGCTGCTTCATTCATCTCCAGCTGAAAATGAACATTTTAAGATGTCAACTGTCTCCCACATCCAAAAGTCGACGCATGAGACTCGGTCGGTCAAATTATGTGCTTCCTCAAGGACATGAGAACATTACTTGAATGATGTTTGTGGGTAATTTAGAGAGCTCCCTCGAACCCCCTCACAAAATTACTGTCCAAACCCTGCTTGAAAGAACGCCCCGAAGGGTGCTGCCGGCTTGGCAAAGGTCATGGACTGCCATAGGTCCCATAGAACAACCATGACCATGGCCCACAGGCCTGACCATAGGACATGTATTGACTTGAATCCACAAGGGGAACCATTGCAACCTAACGGTGACTACTGACTTGTCTGGGTGAATAATCATGATGAATATGAAAATAAGAGTTCCCTATGAAAGGAACCTTCGGCAAAACTGAGCTGTTTAACATGGGTGTGTCTCCAATTGGGAGGCCACCAAAACGGGCTTGGGTTTCTCTGCAAACAACCAAAGGTACTAGACTTCTCGGGAAGCCTTCCCCCCCACCCGCATCTCGTTCACGTGCCTGAAACTACGAGTTGTGTCCTGGCCGATGCACCGGGGCAATGGAGATGTCAGCGCCCTCGAAGAAACGCACAAACTGTCAGTCGGCTATTGCGGGCCTACTCCCTTGTCCCATGGAAGGGCAGGTCTTCCGCCGCAATCCAAGGGCACCAGGGCCTTTTTGTTCGGTGCCGTTGAAGTGCCTTGTGATCGGTCCCGTCCTACAAGAGGAATCAAAAAGTGGCCTGGCCCTTGCGAAGCATGAGACAGTTCGGCATGAGTGGAGCTTGGGCTCTACGCGAGGACCAAACCCCTTCTGTGGTGCTGAAACGGAAAACCGCCAGGAAACCGAACCCCAAAAACATGGGGAGGGGTTCATATTCCAAGTGGAGACAAACTGATATGGGAGGTGTCTCAAACTTGTGTTTCATTGGTTTAGGGAAATTCAGTTTGAGGACATCACTGTCACCTGGAGGAATCGATCCCCAACATGTGTGCCGTCAAAACTCCTTGGGTCATGATCATGGAGAATGATCATGTTGTCTGACTTCCTCATCAAGGGGTCCATGAGTCCACCACCCCTAGCGGCACATGTGAGATGGGGGGAGTATCTGAGTAACATCCGTGGCAGCCGCTGCCCCAACAAAAAACAAATCGTTTGGTTCCCTGTGTCGTGGCCCCTGCTTCTAAAAGGCAAATCCTGAAACCCCAGCGGAAACGGTGTTTCCGAAACACGTCGGGGAAGGCGTGGCACCAGAAGCCGCTCGCGGCGCCTGGATCTTGGCGAAGTTGGTGTCCAGCAAGTGCTTCATCATCAGCAGGAACTCCGGGAAGTCGGCATCCTTGACGGACATATAACAAAAGGGCAATAATTTTGGTTGTGTGTGTGTCAAGATAAGGAGACCCCAAGAAGAGTCTGAGAAGTGAATACTAAATTCTACATGTAATGCATATATATATATATATGTTGATTGTGGTTCATTTTAAGTGAATACAAGTGACCATTAAAATACAAACTCATGTCAAAGCAGATCCCGAAGTTGTAGGCAGGCAACTAGGAAAATTGCGCAGAACGCTGGACCAGTATGTATCTCGAAAGGGAAACCAGCAGGAAATCGAAAAGCATTTGCTTCAAACTGCTTGATGTGAAACCTGCGTGATGTAGTTGTGTACATGCGTTACCCAGTCTTGAAGCCTTGTAATGCTGAATGAAAAGTGGGTTGCGAACGGTCTCCATTGGAAACCGCTACAAAGGGAGGGCCAATCATTGCGGGCGCTGCTTCACTGAAATAAATGAATTCAGGTTTCACGTTCAGTAAAACTGGTGCATGCTGTCCATCACCACGAACAACATCTCTTGGTCGCGTGAGGCATGAGCCTCGAAAACGCACCCGGCGTTGTCTGTGGACGATGACGCGCCGCGTGCCCACTGGCCCCACATAGAAAGTGGATGTCATTTGGGCCGTGCTTCAAGTACTCTTGCAGGTCCTCGCAACAGCAAAGCCAAGCGAAGTGATTTTTCCAGCAGTTGTCCGACCAGGCTCGTCAAGAAGTCAAAGCCGGTTTGCCACCTTTTCAGCGACAGTGGCCTTGCTTCCTGCTCGGCGCTTGCCGCCGGTTCTGGGCCAAGCCGCCAAGGTGGTGCTACCTACTAGAATGGTGATGGTTCTCAAAACCCTTCCTTGTGGGGCGGGCGGCGGGCCTGTGGTATCTCCCTCCAAGCTCAGCTTCCTTGGGGCCACTTGGTCTTAAACGTCCATTTCAAACAAAATACATTAATCAGTTTTCAGACTAAACTACCCCAAGCTGTCCGACCTGAACGTATCAAAGGGCCGCACCTATGGTGGGTCTTGGCTTTGTGGACCGAATACTCTCGTGGTGATCATCAAACACGCTTCATCTCTCCTGGTCCTCAGCAGGGAATGAGGGAATGATCCTGCAACAACCGGACTCTTTTGTGTGCTCGTTGGCTTGGGATAAACTTGGCATGTGCCAACAGATCCCCCCCCCACCGACATCCTGCCCCCGACACATCAATGCTGGCGTCCTCCCTCTGGGCGCTCGCAGTGCTGCGCCCGTCCGCCAAGCTTCGCGTGAACTGCGGGATGGACGCGGGGAGGTGCCAGGGAGCGGGTTTTCTCTATGGTTGTGGAACACAACACAGCCCTTTCTGTGACACCAAAATGGAACGAACGCCCATCCCCTTGGCTACTCTTACTTTTACAGGGGATTCCCCTAAAAAGGAGAAGAGCTATAAAACCCTGTTGCCCACAATCACGCCTGGAACTGAATAAGCTGCTGCAGGTTCCATGGACACTTTCCCAATTTCCGAAAGAGCTAAGGCTTAGCTAAGGGGCCAAGGGTTCAAGACCAGCCAGCCATGATATTTGGCTTGCAAAAGAAGCTGGAAACCAGGGCTTGCTGACTGACTTACCTTCAATCTTTGGCTAGTAGTCCTCTGTCTTACCTGGAATGGTCAAGGCCCTTTGCGCCCTTTGCGTGGCAAATGAAAAAGTCCAGAAGTCCAGAACAGTCCGAGGAAAGCAAAGAGTAAATTCACGTGCCAAAGACAAAATGAACCAGGAATATTAAGCTCCTGGTTGATTGATAAGGGGGTGTTCCAGTTAGAGGGGAATTGTCACCTTTGCGGGGAGCATCCCCCAAATTATCCACCGGGTTGATCAACTGGGGGTCAATATTGCTCCGTCCAAGGAAGGGATCTGACCTTCGAGCACTCAAAACACGGCGTTGTCGTTGCGGTGTCTCTTGTTCTTGTTACTGTTTCCGCTGCGGCTTTCTCTTCAAAACATCCCCATTCCCTTTTCAGAGCACATTCCACACACCGGCACAGGCACAGGCACAGGCACAGACACGGACGACACGAACACAGACACAAACACGAACAAACAAACACTCACCGTGTGGACCCGCCTGATCGAAGATGTGCCTGAGCTGCGCTGAGAGACTGTCGCCCAAAGGCGTGATGTCGTCGATCATCTTCCGGAACTGGCACCGGCGTGGTGGAAGTTTACGTTGGACCCAAAATCACTTGTTCCCCAAGAGGACATGGGAAACTTGTTGCGTCCCCCTGCGTTTTGTGGAAAACTAGTGAGTTCCGCATGTCCCCCAGATGGACGATAGACTGCCGGATATGTTGAACCTCATGTGAACCAGAGTGGACATTTGGAACACTCACCAAAGTACCATCAGCAATGAGGCACAATGAATAGTGTGGCTCATGTCCACAAGTCTCCCCTAACCTTTTGCCGGGCTGAAAAACCTGAGAAATCATGGAATGATGATTCCCTCGTAAATACCAACAAACAATGATTTTCCCATGGTTTCAAAGTGGTGTAGGATTTCGTGCATCCACAGTAGTAGATGAGAAAATAGACATTCTCACTGAACCTAGTGCTAGCAAATGGAAAAGAACCATTCTCACTTGACCTTTTGACAGAACATGGAAAATGATCAGACGCTTGGAGGGTGGCCAATCCAACTGATGTATTCCCAAGGCATGCATTCGTACGGATTCATTCGTACACACGCAACACGTGCATATATATATATATAATACCTGAAACTATGACCACCTTTTTGCAGCCTTGCCTATGGACCGAATTTGCTGAAAACAAAAGTTCAGAAGGTCGATCCGCTCTAGGCAAAAGAGGCCAGACTTTCAAACACGTCGCCGGAATGCAAGCGCTTGGCCCCTGAACGCCTCCGACAGCGCCTATGGCTCCTAGCTTCGGGCGATCAGTTGCTGGCGCCTGTTCCGTTCAGGAGGTGTGCACTCCTCAAAGTATGACTTCTCTGCCACTACTACCACTTGGCCATCAAACCCTGGGCCCTGCTCTTTCTGTGGGCTAGGTGTTAAGCGAAGCCAAGCTCGGAGTTGCTGCCATTTGGAGCCCTCGCCGTTGGGCCTTTGGGGGATTGGCACCCAAGGTTCCCTTTGCTTTGGGTTACTTACCATACAGAAAAGGGAATCACTAGTTACCTTTGAGACCATTTTGGGCGGACCAAAGGGACTCCTTTTCAGATGAAAGGGATCCTCAAACAGGGTCTCTTTATTCGGAAAAGCAGCGGCCAGTTGGATGGTCCGAGACTTCGAGACTTATGGTAGACTCTTGGGGTCTGCTTTGCAACTAGGGTAGTGATTTTTAGGGTTTGGCTTCTGCCAAAGGGACTGTAAGTGCGTGTTAAAATAGGGGGACCCTTAAAATGTGTGGCTTGCCTCCGAAGGGCTCCTCCAAACTGCTCCGAATGAACCTCCAAGCCAGTTGGTTTGCATGTGGTTATCTTTTCAAACCTCCACACGCCATGGACCTCCCCGGCCGGAAAAAAGCCCAGGTGGTATCCCCAACTGAAACCTCCACCCCATAGCCTATCTGCGCAGAGACCCCATAGCTTTCAGCCGTTGGGGAATAAGGAACTTCTCTACAAGGAAGTCCATTATGGAGAACGACGTTTCTTTTCTATGAGGGGAACTGATACTTTTCAAGCTTTTGTCCGTGCTTTTGTCGGAGTGAAACGTCCAACGAGCTCTCCCAAAGCCCACCTGCTCATAGGAGAGCTCGGGCGCGCTGCCCTGAGACTCGTGGGCCGCCAGGAAGAAGTCGCGGAACCTCGAGGTTGGGCCCCAACTCTTTGCTGGATCCCCGGCAAAAGAAGCGGAGCCATCCCAAAGACGGGATGGAAACCCACTGTTCTGCCAGGGTCACTCTGAGGTTGGGCCAAACTGGGTCCGTTAAGCCTGGGAAACGAGAGGTTCTTAAAACATGCTAAAATTTCAGCTTGGTGGTTTAAACGTGCAACAAGGGGCCGAATCGCACCCACGCTGGACCGGAGCCTCGTGGAAATGCCCGCCCCATCCACATGGAATCTGACTGCATCCTAGATGTGTTTCCTCCAAAAAAGACCTGGACCATCTGGTATTCTATTCAAGTTGGTGGCCCTTTCTGTGATACCGGCAAGCGGGGATGAGGGCACGCTTTCAGGTGGCTTTGAAGAGCAACTAAAAGAAAAACCACTTGTTTTCACACATGCAGAAAGCGGACAACTAAAACAAGATGTCCACAAGCCATGGACCATGCTGCAGAAGTTGGAAGCTTGGAATCCCAACTTAGTTCCCAGCTCAGCGTTTGTTTGGATTTGACCACCCCTTTTAACGGGTTGGTTGCTGGGGCTTAACAATTCGGAGTTTGGTCAGGAAGAGGCTGAAGAGCGGCTGTGCGGCGGATTTCCTGAAAGTGATTCGAACTCTGTAGGGACCCCCCAAAATGGTTGGTTTCCCTTTACCCCCACCCCCCACCCCCAAAAAAAAGAGGCACCCTAGCTGACATTGGCAACCCCCAGAAACAATCACAGTCTTCACCCAGAGTAGGGGTCCCCCAACATTCGGTTTGGCAGCGACCCTTTTCGTGTGAAGGGAGTTCCTCCCATGCCAAGTTGGGATCCAAACTTTGCATGCCAAAGGTGGTCCACTTCCCAAAGGCGATTAGTTCAATTGTTCGGTTGGGGTCCATGGTGATCTTCGAGAGGGCTCACCAAACACCTGAAATGGCTCCCCCAAAAGCACCCAAGCCCCTTCCTGGGTCCCACTCTTGGGGAACGGAGGCCCCACCCACTCTGCTTTTGTGCGAGGAATCGCTCAATTGCAACTCACTCCCTGAGTTCTGAGCTTCGGGCTGTTTGTGAAGACCATTTCAGTTGCAAACAGACAGTTTGGACTTGATTTGGCCAATCCACTGAAGTGAGACAGGGGATAAAACATGGGAGTCCGCTGGGGAAATTGGGTTGACAGATCCCCCTGCGAAGGCGGAAATGCAGGCCCCTTGCAAACCGATGCTCGGCAATCGAATCTTGATCATCATCCTTCAACCTATCAAGTAGATAAGGCATGCAGTGTCGTGAATGATGATCAAGATAGCACCCTCATTCTGACGATCACACTCCCGTGGACGTTTTAAGGGTCCAAAAGGCAAGTAGTTGTCCCACGCCTTCCGATCGTCAGCTTCCGGGAGGGTAACATTTATCCAACCCCTCCAGGACCCGGGGCTGCGCCACCTCCGACGCGTTGAAGCCAGAGGCCTGGGAAAACAAAAGCTTCCTAGGAGTCCTAGAGAGTCTTTGGGGGTCCATGTTGATTTGTAGAATAGAGTCCGCTTCCCCGGACCGCAACTTTTGTTTTGTATTGATCACGCTTGGAAGAAGCGTGCTTTGCCACCTTGCGGAACGCACGTTTGGCTACTTCGGTCACAAACCATGACACACACACACACACATACACATACACACAACGAGCTGTTCTAAGCTGAGTGAGAATCTGCTTCTGAGCCGTCGGGTATATCTCAAAATGGTGAACCCCCTTGTGTATTGTTTTGAGGGAAAACCACAAGGAGAAAACATGTTTCAAACTCCCAATCTCCAACAGACTGTAGAGGACATTTGGGTGTGTCGCTTTTTGAGGGTACCGCTGCTCAGGCCCAAAGGGAAATTCCATCTTGGGGTGAGAGTGAACCTCTCGGATCTTCCCAACCCATCCTCACCTGTCAATCGCAAACTGAGCTCTGCCATGTCTCACCGAATCCCCGTCGACACCTTTCCTAGCCCGGCGACCTGAGGTTTGTCGGTTGGGAGAAACCTGCCAAAACGAGGACGAAATGGGCGGAGCCCGCTGGGCAAACTGGGCGGAGCCCACTCTACGCGCCTGAATCGCGTCCGCCTCCTTCTTTGCATTCTCGTTATCCTCATTCAGGTGTGCGCTTGTTGTCAAGACACCTCGGGTTGTTTCAAAAGGGAAGCCTCATTGTGGGGTACCCCATTTGGACGCACCTATGCCGAGTCCTCGAAAGCCAGCGGTGGTTTGGATTGCAGTAGAGGTGGGGCCAATCCCTAGATTATGGATATGCAAATCTTGTTTAAACAACCATATTTGAGTCCTTGTTTGGGACCGAACTGCTTGTTAACACGCCTAGAAGTCTGTGAGTCTGGCAATGTGGTAAGCTCCTGCTTACCCCCAAACTCACCAATCAAAGGCACCTTGGAGTGGTCCAACTAAGGGTTTGTCGCAAAGTGGGAAGGCTCTAACATGGGAGGGGTTGATTTAATGCGTTCCTTTCTGTTAGTTGCTCATTTGATTTTCCAAAAAGGGGGTTCGTTTGGTTGTTTGACCTCATTCTATTCTCCCCCCGCGCCCCGCACCGTCAACTGCACTGGCTGACCTCCAGCACATTCTCGAGCCATTGGCAAGATGACCCTCAGCAACCCAAACCCGCCGGCTCCGCCCAATTTCACTACCCTGCCCCGGAAAGCTCCCAACCCCCAAGCCCCAAAACCAACGCCGAATCCCCCCCCAAGCCCCCGTTCCCCCGGCTTCCCCCCCTTCCCCGTCAGCCCACGCAAACCCCGCCTGTGCGCCATCCGAAAGCTTCGTTGGAAACTCCCCTTCCCAAATCTGGGTACGGTGTCAACAAATCGTTGTTTTCTGCACACGAGTCACTCACAATGAACAGAACCAAAAGACTAAACAACTAAGAAACACAACAACCAACCAACGAAACAACTACTTGTTGAAAAGAAAAACAAAAACACTCACAAAGACGAAACATGTAAACGGGTGAAGTTCCTCTCCTGGAACTCCCGGAAGAGCTGCATCAGCTTCAGGAACTCCTCCGAGACGGATCGGCTTGAACATCTCTCTCTCTCTCTCTCTCTCTCTCGTGACCACCTCCTTTTGGTGTAAACAAGCTTTGGTTTGAAGCACCTCTTTTTGGCCGAAAGTCCATTTGAACCACGTCCAGTGTTGCATCTTCACTTTGCCAAACGGCACAGATCGATGGAGTCGAAGGCCGTTTTGGGACCTGAGCCATGACGCCCAAAGCCTCAAAGTTCTCTTCCGGGCTATAGATTCAATCTATGGTTCCAAACTTTGAAGACGGGGTCATGTAAACGGACCCCACAAACCACAAAAGGGACCCAACAGAAGAAGAAAAAAAAGGTCCAACAGAGTTCTCTAGACAGGATTACCAGCAGATCCCAAAACAGGGGCCAGTAGATCTCCCCTTCAAAAGTTGCACCTTGTTGCTGGCTTCCATTAAAAATTGATCGCCACTTTTGGAGGTTCCCTCTAAACGGGAAATGCCTCGGGAAACCCTGTTCAGTCCTAAACCGGACCTCCCCCCGCCCCCCCCCCCACACCCCAAACCGGGCCCTCCCGGCCTTGAAGCCCAGCGAGGCAGCGCCCCCCGCGGACTCCGAGAGCACCTGCCGCTTCGAGCCCAATTTGGACGACGGTCAGTGCTTAAACCGCCCGTTTGGAGAGGGGTCTCCTATTTCGAGACACACTCATATATATATATATAGCCTCAATGGAACTGTGATCTTGGAAAGGTTTCAGAGATCATTTTCCCTCCAACAATGGTACGTGGGTTGCCCCGAATGGACAGTCCTCCCAAAACCTCCCCTCCGACAATGGAAGCTGAAATCTGGGGAAGGCCCCGAAATCCAGTTCCATGATTGTTGGAACAAGATCCCCAGTGGACATGCTGGAACCAGTGAACCCAAATTTATGGTTGGAGTTTTCGGGGCGCCCCTTTTCAGGCGCCCAAAGGAAAGACTGGGCTCCAACCAACTGATTCTCTGGCAACAGGTGGACACAACGACGAAAACAGCTTAATATTGGGCGACCCTACATGGGGTTCTACAATAGGCTGAAAAACTGTTTCATACTCATGGACAGAATCCTCGTCAGGCGACCTTCTGACCAATTTTGACCTTCTGCTTTTCCAATTTAGGTCCGTCTGATCCAAGGGGACCTGGGTTTGACCTTTAAAGCTGCCAAGGTTTGCCAGCCCCTTTCATTGCTCTCTGGCTTCGCCAAATTCTCCTCTGAGTCTTCTTGGCAAACGCGTACGTGCCATATTTATATATATATATATACATAACGGCGGCCTTGATTTCTCTTCAAACCAAACCCTCAAAAAGACACGCCCAAATGATAGTCCTACCTGGCCAGTTGAAAAACTTTTCCATAGACCTTTGGGCCATGGGCGGCAAGGTCTTCCGATTCGACCGTTCACTTTGACTTTAAGAACCTTGTCAGGGCCCTCCCATCGTGGATGGACAAAATCTTGCCCTCCCACTTGGGATGGATGAACCCCTGAATGATCAGTGGCATCCGATTCGGGCCGGGAACCGGACACATTACTGCACCTTTGGGGTAAAAAAGGGTAAAACGCGCTCTCTGCTCGTTCCTCAAGTAACGGCATCGTCCGAAAGAAGCAAGATACATTCGTGCGTAGGAACTCGGCTGAGTGGCTTCCCATAGGGAAAATGAGTCGAGAAGCGTCTCAAATATGGATGTCCTTTTGGATTCCATTCAAAAAAAGGAGGTCCACCGAAAAATCCCTAAAAGGAGAAGAATCAGCCTTAAAGGGGAAAGCCGGGCCCCGACTTCAGCCACGGCCAAGTGGGATGTCAAACTAGGACGTGAAAATACCCAAAATAGTTGGGGGCCCTTCTGGTGTCCCTTTAAAGAAAGCCTTAAAACCAAGCTCAAAAGGTTACCCTGAAAAACAACACGCTCAAATAGGCTAAGCCTTTGACCACTTGGCAGAAGGCAGGAGTGCAATACGTCTTGACCCGACCCAACACGTCACAAAACAGCCCAGGCATTGCGACTCAACTGTTTGAGAAAGAATATCATGGCAAAATGCAACCAAAGGGCTCCCAGAAGTGAGGCATACCCACATGGGTCATAGGGTCACAGGAAACTCGCATCAAGCCAGCCCGCAATGCCTGCCTCCTTCATGATGCTCTGAAGCTGTGGTCGCATGTTCCTCGCGATAGGCAAGCAACTTCCAAGAAGCACAGATGACCTACAAAAAGGTGTGTGTGTGTGTGTGGGTGTTGGTGTGCGTACGCGTGCGCGTTTGCGTGTGCGTGTGCATGCGCGTGGGCATGTGCGTGCCCTTTCGCGTGCGCGTGCGCCTGCGCCTGCGCTTGCGCGTGCGCGTGCGCGTGGGTGCGCACGCGCGCATGCGCTTGCGCGCGCGCGCGTGCTCGTGAGCGTGTGCCTGTGCGAGCGTGCGCGTGCGCGTGCGCGTGCGGTCCGCGTGCGTGTGCGAGCGTGGGTGTGCGCCTGTGTGTGTGTGTGTGCCTGTGGGTGTGCGTGTGGGTGTGGATATGGTGGGTGGTGGGTGTGGGCGTGGGTGTGGGTGTGCGCGTGCGTGTGCGAGTGCGTGTGCGTGTGCACGCGCACTCGTGCGCGTGCGTGTGGGTTTGCGCGCTTGGGTTTGTGCGCGTCTGTGTGTCTGTGTTTGTGTGTGTGTGTGGGGTTGTGTGTGTGTGTGTGTTTCTTTTTGTGCTTGTGTTTGTGTGTGGGTTTGTGTTTTTGTTTGTGCTTGTGTTTGTGTTTGTGTCTGTGTGCGTGCGCGTGTGATTCTGCTTCTGTTTCTGTTTGCGTTTGTGCTTGCATTTGCGTTTGCGTTGGTGTTTGTGTTTGTGCTTTTGTTTGTGTTTGTGTTTGTGTTTGTGTGGTTGTGTGCTTGTGCCTGTGTTTGTGTTTGTGAGTGCGTGCGCGCGTGCGTGCGGAGGCGCGCGTGCGTGTGTGGGTGCGCGGGTGCGCAGGTGTGCGGGTGAGCGCGTGCGCAGGTTTGCGCGTGCGCATATGTGTCTGTGCACACATGAGTGCGTGCGGGCGTGAGCGCGGGCGCGCATCTGTGCATTTTCGCGTGTACGCCTGTGCGTGTGTGCACGTGTGCGCGTGTCGGGGTGTTGTGTTGTTGCTTGTTCTATTATGTTCTGTTCTGTTGTGTGCTGCTCTGTTCTGGCATGTTCTGTTGTGTTCGTTGCGTTGCATTGTGTTGTGTTGTGTTGGGTTGCGTTGCGTTGGGTTTCGTTTCGTTGCATTGCAGTGTTTGGTTGGGGCGTTGCGTTGCATTGCGTTGTGATGTTGCGTTGGTTGCGTTGTGCTTTGTTGTTTGTGTGTGTGTGTGGGTGTGGGTGTGTGGGTGTGTGTGTGTGTGTGCGTGTGTGCTTGCGTGCGTGCGGGCGGGCGGGCGGGCGGGCGGGCGGGCATGCGCGTCTGCACATACACATATATATATATATATGTATAGAGACAGAGAGAGAGAGAGAGAGACAGAGAGAGAGCGAGAGAGAGGGAGAGAGAGGGAGAAAAGAAGACATGCGAGGCTCTGCTTCAACCTGAAGGCACTGGAAAGCAAGCGGGCATTGTTCTCTTGTATGCACTCCGGCTTTGGTGTGCTGGTCAGCTTTCAAAGACAAAGATGTCAAAGACGAATGACTTTCTTGCTTTGCATGTCTGATCGACCTGGGCCAACTCGACCAAAAGGGCGGCCGTGGTTTGGCACGTGGCCCGGATGCTCAACCTAAATTGTGGGGAAACAGGGGCTCGTTGACTACAAGTGGGTGAGTCTTAAAATTCGATTCGGACCCCAAAATGGTGGCTTTGCCTGTGGTATCCTTTTACAACAAACTCCAAAAGAGTACCCAGCCAGGCAGTCCCGGTCTCGCCTGTCGCGTGCGAGCACGGGGAATAAGTCCTCCACCATGCGCACCAGCCTGGGCCGATTTTTAGGTCGAGTATTCGCATGGAAAAAAAATAGGGACGAGCGCCGACTAGGATCTAGGGTAGCTGAGGATTGCCCCTTTTCGAGGTCCGAAAACGAGAAATTGAGGGAGCATTGCCAATCTCTTGAGCTGAACGAGTTGAGGTCATGTGCCCGGAAATCAACACGAACAAGCACCAAAACTGGTTGGTGTCTGCTTTCCCGAATGAGGGATGGAGCAAGAGAAAGCCAAGCTCCCAGAAAGCTCCCAGAGGTGCCCTGCACGGACCCCTCTTCTACATATGTGTTTTGGAAGATTTGAGGATATGTGCCACTTCTAAAAGGGTGTATATATATATATGTATATATTATATACAGTGCGTTACAATCGTATAGATGCGGTACATAATCATCCACACCTCAGACTTGCATATGAATTTGGCGGATATCCAACCATATCCTCGCGTTGCCAGGAGGGGTTGGTTTGCTTTTCTTGGGGGGGGGGTTCTCCCCAGCTTCCGCTTTAGTTCCCTTTTCTATAGAACAGCCCAAAAATAAGATACCGTCAGGCAGGAAGAGGAGCTTTTGCGTGCCTATTCAAGGAAAAACTATCTCAAAACAAATAAAGCTTAAGAAAGCTGGGGTGTAGGGAAGTCGTCCCTTTCGGGCGAAACCGGCGGCATTTCGAGCCAGTTGGGGCCCCGGCTCCTTGCTCGCCAATACCCCCGTGTGCTTCACATCGTAGCGGTCGAAGACCGTCTTCAGCTGCAAAACCTGCGGGCACCGCGCATTCCGGCGCTCGGCCGCTCGGCCGCTCGGCCGCTCGGCCGCTCGGGCGCTCGAGCGCTCGGGCGGGGGCGGGTCCACCCCTCAAGGTCCCTTCTCGATAAATCCGGGGGGTAATCCGACTTGTGTTGGGTTTCCCTTGAAACTCGGTTGGAAATGGGTGCCCTCCACTTAATTGAGGGCAAAGAGAATCCACTGTCTAAGGGCACCCCGGTCAAAAACAATATAAGTCCTTTTCAACCACAATGTCACAGCAAGTGCTTGGGGTCCAACAACTGCTGTAGGGCACGCCGACGTTAGCCAAGCCGGCTTTGTGTCGTTGCGGGCCCCTGCGGCAAAATGAATAGTGTTGCAACCAAAAAGGCAGGCCAAGAACTGTGAAGCAGAGGTGCTTGGAGCGTTGTACATGCATTTGCATCAGACGGCCAATATAAGCCAAGCTAAGGCATGATCACAAAGGCAAGATGATGGCAACTATTTAGTCCCTCAGATGACTGATTCAGAACATTCTGGAGCGGTTCCAGGGGAGCCACAGGAAAATCACGGATGTAAAAGGGTATTTTTATATGGTTGGCCTCAATAGTCAGCAAAAATCAGGATTAGGCTACAATAGCTCCCCTGGCTATGGCTTTGGACTTGAGGAGCTTTGCAAACCTTTGCTTCTTTGACTCTATTCTTCGAACGTGTCTTTGGGTCTGGTTCCAGCCCAGAAGGGAAACGGGCCTCAAACCGGGCATTGCCCAGAAGGTCAGGTTCCTTGTACTAAAGGCGAAGGGGGAACCTGTTCTAGGATTGTCTGCTTCCCGGATAAGGGCTGACTTCAAAGCACAGGGCAAGCTGTACTTGTCACCCTAGTTGGACGCCTTGAGCCAGTTGGCTGCCTTTGCAACACCCAAGCCACAGAAACGGAAGTCCCAAAAGCCTCCATTTCCCACCATGGTTATCTCCCCTGTGTCCCTTCAAAACCCCATTCTTCAACCCTCAGCAAAAAGAAAACGATGGTTGATGTCCTTTCGGTGCTTTCGTTGAACACCTTTCTTTTTTTTGGATGCAACCCATTTCGGGCTCGCGCCTCGCCCTCAGTCCAGCCGCCATTGGACTTGTAGACCTGGAGAAAGTCAAAGTTCCCAGAATCATACGAAAACCGACCCGAGCCCCTGGTGTTTGTAGGGAAATGTGGTGAGTCCCACCATTTCCCTGCCAAATCCATGCCAATATGCTTCGCCTTCACTAATTTCCTCTTTCGAAGGGTTTTCGCTGTACACTTTTAGGAGCCTTCATTTTCCCAAGATCCAAACTGAGACCTCTGGGCCGGTAAGCTTCCCCGTTTGGAACCCAGAATCCGCCTGGGCTCCAACAATTTCCAAGTAAAGTGATCTGTGGTATACCCGTATACCCAATTCACGGTCTGAACTTGAAAGGTTGAAAGGGGGCGAGAGTCTGAGAGGGAATTAATGCAACCCCCAGACATGTTGTCTGAATTGTCCAATCTCAGGGCCGAGGTCAACTCATTGCTTGGTGCGCCTCCCGCAGATCTCGTGCGTGTTGGCAGCAAACACCTGGCCAAAGGACTTTGTTGGTCATCGCACGGCTACAGACATTGCATCCTATTGGTGTCGGGCTCTACTACGTTGCGCAAGTTTATAAACCTGCTCACCACACATACACACCCTCCGAAGCCCTCCCAAGAACAATATACCCACCCACCCACCCACCCACCCACCCACCCACCCACCCACCCACCCACCCACCCACCCACCCACCCACCCACCCACCCACCCACCCACCCACCCACTTGCTCCCTCACTGACTCAGTGACTCAGTGACTCAGTGACTCACTGACTCACTGACACACTGACTCACTGACTCACTGACTCACTGACTCACTGACTCACTAACTCACTGACTCACTAACTCACTGACTCACTGACTCACTGACTCACTGACTCACTAACTCACTGACTCACTGACTCACTGACTCACTGACTCACTGACTCACTGCCTCACTGACTCACTGACTCACTGACTCACTGGCTCACTGGCTCACTGGCTCACTGACTCACTGACTCACTGACTCACTGACTCACTGACTCACTGACTCACTGACTCACTGACTCACTGACTCACTAACTCACTGACTCACTGACTCACTGACTCACTGACTCACTGACTCACTGACTCACTGACTCACTGACTCACTGACTCACTGACTCACTGACTCACTGACTCACTAGCTCACTGACTCACTGACTCACTGACTCACTGACTCACTGACTCACTGACTCACTGACTCACTGACTCACTGGCTCACTGGCTCACTGGCTCACTGGCTCACTGTCTCACTGGCTCACTGGCTCACTGGCTCACTGGCTCCCTGGCTCGCTGACTCGCTGACTCGCTGACTCGCTGACTCGCTGACTCACTGACTCACTGACTCACTGACTCACTGACTCACTGACTCACTGACTCACTGACTCACTGACTCACTGACTCACTGACTCACTCACTCTCTTACTCACTCACACCTACCCACACACACACACACATTGGAGCTAGGACCAGGAATATATGTATATGTTTAAAGCAGCGTGTGTATGTATATATGTATATATGTATATATGAGCATATGCACACATACAAAAACACTCTACTTCTCGGTTCCATGTTTAGTCACCTGTAAACATGTGCCAATTCAATCGGATTTCCCCGGTCACCGCTTCCACCTCTCCGGCAAAGGAAAGCAAAAACACCCGCAATAAACGTGGCGCTGGTGCGGACGAAGGCCGCCTGATCCAGGAAGGGCGATTCCTCGCAAGGCGAAATCGGCCGCAGTTTGGTGGGGAGACAGCTGCAGGCCGACAATTCGTGCGTTTCTGGAGAATCCGCTTCCTCTGACCTGCTGAGTTTCCTGGGAGATGGTTTGCACTTGTCGGGCCTTGATTAAGACGATGAAAAAACCTGGCAACTAAACAAGTCTTAAAGATTGAAAGTTCAACAGACAAGTATTTGCAAGCAGCTGTAAACACTGAGCCACTGCCCGGGGGGAGGGGTGGACCAAGGAGGAATCGAGCCTGAGACGGGGGGGGGGAGGGGGGGGGGGGGTCTAAATAATTGTTTTTCAATCTTTTAGGCTCAAATAATTGAAAAAAACAATCTTTCGGCAGTTGAGCCCCTTACCTTGCTTGCGCAAGGAGAAACTTCAGCTAGCTAAAGCTAGCTTTCGTGAAAATGCAACAAAGCAACTTCAGGTGGTTGCTTCAGTCAGGTCATTCGGGCACCTATTCGTCACATAACTCCAAACGGTACCCTACCAAGAATGGATTCATAGTAGAACTGGTGACCCGTTTTGGCCCCCGCCTCGAGGCCCCCCGACCCACTTTTCTTTGGTCACAGATCTTCAGTTGCCCGGTGTACTCCCAATTTCCCACCAAAGGCCATCATTCAATCCAAAGAAAAGGTTCAAGCCATTGGTGCGGACAATCGCCTTGTAAGGCCAATATTTGCGGCCAATGACTGCAATGCTCAAGCCTGACAACTTCGGAATCCCAACAGAAACACCTCTACAGGTTCCCCGGATCGGAGAGCGCGTTCTAACTTGTCCAGACCTAGCAGGGTCTCTATGCTTCACCCAAAGGCGAGGCTATCGGCCCACAGAGTGACCCGAGCTCCAAGGCCCCAGCAGCACGCTGGGTCTTCGCGCAGACTTGGGCGGCAAAGGCCACATACTGGCGACGTCGGTAGGGGCGGGTGGGGGCCAGACGCCTTTTCGAAGATTGAGCCCGGATTCCCCAGATTCGGCGCGTAAGGCGGGGTAAAACAAAACCGCTATAACCAACCAAATGTTGAGTCCAGTGATGTGGACCTAAGGCCTGTACGAACCTTCGTACAAGGCAAATTGTCGACCAAGCTTCTGTTCATGATATCTACCGACCATTGGGTGGTCAAACAAATTGTTGCTTTTTGGCCTGCATGTTGAGACCGTGTAAACCCATGATGCTGAGAAAGGCAAGGCCTTGGCTTTGCGGGTATATACTGGTCAAAAATGGGGACCACAAGAATGGGTGGTTTACTTTTGATTTCCCTTATGATTACTGTCAACACAACATAATTCTTTGGCGTCCTTGCTCTGACTGTACTGCTACAACCTAGCAAGGGGTTCAGCAGTTGACATATTCCCGAGCCAAAGCTTTGGCCAATGCTTGGCTCCAGCACCACTTTGGCTGGTGCGTGTAAACCCCTGCTCATTCATGGTCGTGGAAACTAACCCTTTCCGTAATACCAAAGTTGTACGGGGCCCTGAAACTCCATTACGTGCTCATTTTGCTCGACCATAAATGCCGGCCAGGCAATTCCTGAACTCCCCAGTATGCCTGGCAGTTGCATGATACACTTGGAAAGGGAGCTTTGGTGCGAGACATGAACAGTGGGTTGTCGGCATCTTTTACTAGCAAGGTCCGATAAAACCACGACTTGCTCGGCCCGGCTCATGCAAGCCAGAGAGCGAGAAGCAGCTGTTGTAAGAACTCCAAAACTCTAATCGCCTTCCCGCGCCAAGCGTGACGTGTGGTCAAATAGCCAATCCCTGCTCAGTTGCTCGTCACAGCCAATTGAAGTGCAGCCAAAATAAAATACTCACAAATCATGACCAGTTCCTTTAAACCAAGTGGGGAGGAGCAAGCAAAAACTTCAGAGAATGGAAGTTAAAAAAAATTGGCCAAGCACATGTTCATCTGTCACCCTTTGTTTGTTTGGTCCATCCAGCGGCAATTTGCGACCAAAACGCCCAAGCCAAGCAACAGGTCGGGGTGGAACCTCCATTCTGACGCGACGGAAGGCCAAACACGGAGCTCACCAGCAGGTGGGCCAGCGGGCAACGGCCCGAAATGAGCTCCCCACCTTGTTGCCACCTTACCAGCTTCCACCCTCCCCATGCCTGCAGCCTCGCGCGGAAGCCCAAGCCCCTCACTGCCTGGCCGGACAACCAGGGCCACCGGCGCGAGGCTCGCGTTTTCCGATGCGGGCGCCATGCAAGGCACAAAGTGTGCTGAATATTCGTGGCGAGGTTGCTGAAACTCGACGTAATGCAGCCTTCAGAACTTCAGACATCCAGCGAAGACAACCCTTTGGGTCAGCTCTTGTTGGTTGATGTCAAAAGGAAACCTGGCGGAAACCAGCATTTTCGGGGGGGGGGGGGGGGGTCCCCGATTGAGGAAAACACCCAGCGCCTTTCAAAACGGAGCAAGCGCACGAGGTTGGCCCTTGCTGTGATGACTACCAAGGATTCCCACCCGCATGAGTCCATCACTTCAAACAGGATTCCAACTAGTAACCTGTGTGCAGATTTCCACAACCGTCCATCTCCCGCGACTATCTACAGGTGAATGATCGTTTCCCCACCAAGAAGAAAAAAACTATGAAAGTGTCCTCTCGCGATTCAAATCTGCCTGTGGGTTCCAACTCTGCCGCCAAAAACTACCTCAGCTTTTGACTCCCCCGTTGATTCCGGCCCATACTTAATGTAAACTCGTGGGGATTGGGGTACTGGCAAATAGCCTATGTTACAGCCTCACGGCCGCCCGTGAGAGACCCTTGTCCATATAGACCCGCCCTATTCATATTATGCTGCTGCTGCTGCCCTCCAAAAATGATGAAGCCCCCCCAAAAAGGGCGCAAGCCCCGTTTAATCAGCCAGGGGTTTATTCATCCAGGGTTCCCGTTAATCATCAAAAGAGACCCCAGAAAATAACACGAACAGGCCGCACACACCTCCACGGCCTCGTGCTCCTGCAAGCCCTGGAGCCGAAGATCCCAAGGCACACGCTTGGCTCGGGACAGGGGAGAGGTCGTCTTTTCAGAACAAACTTGAAAGGACTCCCCTGACATAAGTCCCAAAGAGAGTCCCATCAAGTCCCTTGATGGGACTTCTCTTTTCGGGACTCAACAAAACCGCAAAGAGATTGACATAAGCACGACACAAGGTGTCGAGCCCCCAAGGGCAAAAACAACGAACGTGCGGCAGTTTCAGAAAGCCACCGCTAGACCAATGGGTCGGGTCGACGGCAATTCGTCATGCAGACTTTGGGAGCTCCCTTGAAGGGAGATTTATATTTACAGTACGCGTCACAAGACAAGACCATTGCTCAACCCATCATTTCTACCCGTGGTTTCGGGATGGGTCCTTTCCAATTTCTCAGCTGCTTCACGCTTGACTATTCTATCATTACACGGGGGACTATAGCGGTTGGGGACTTTCGTCGGAAGGCCAACGCCCGCGCTTCTCAAGCTGGGGAGTCCCAACCCAAAGGACAAACGGCGACAGAAGGCAGCATAGAAATAGCATCCCGAAATGCCCCCTTTGCATCAAAGAAAAAAACAAAACCCTCCAAAAATGCATCAATAAAATACCAACACCCATCCCGGTTCAAGGGTCCAGATTGATCCGAAGTTCACAGTTTAGAAGGCAGGACCCTCCGTGAGCTCGTCGTTTGCCGGAGAGAATTGGCACCAGTTGGTGTGTCAACTGGGGTTGAGACTCTCTTCAAAGGGCCTTCAAAGGGGGAAGCATGGAATCACGTAGCGGATTGCCGGCCCCTTTGAGGAGTTCATAATTGAATATCGGAGGAATCCAACGTCGTTTTGGCAGACTGATCTTTCACTCTTTGAAGCAGACACGCCTGCCTGTCCAATCCAGAGGGTTCCACTTGAAACTGGGGTCAACATTCGTAGGTTCATAAGTCTGGCTTCGAGAAGGGCAATCAGTCTGATCTGCCTTGAAATTCTCGTGGGTTCCCAAAAGATTCCACGCTTCCTTTGATTTTTTGTTATGTATTGACCCACACCTATTTGTTTGGGCAACTTGCTTTAGTTCAACCCGGAAAAAAAAGGAATCCTTTCAAGTGAGGAGGAACCTGGGCGGTTCACCGGTCTCCATTTCGCAGAAGAGAGGCCTCGCCTTGGATCCCTCGGGCAAGGCGGCCACGAAGGCCTCCAAGGCGCCCATTCCAACCGAATCCATCGTCGAAAGGTTGCTTTTGGTTTTCCTTTTTGCCTCTCTCTTCTCGGGGTAGGGATCTTCATGAGGGCGGATCTTGGGTTGGGGTTCATGGCCCGGCAAAGGGCTGAGATCAGGCTCGTTTTTGGGTGAGTTTCGCGTTGGCTTTGGGGAGACTTAAACCTAAAGCCACTGATAAACCAGCCAGTTGGAGCCCACAAGGCACCGTTCAAACTTGCAAATACAGCAGGGACTCCTCGAGAATCATTGTAAATCGGATTCCCTGACACACCATGTCATGCTCGAAGTGTGGCTAATGGTGAACTTTAACTGTTGCTCACTGCTCACCTCTAAGTTCCCAGTGCGGCGTTGCTTTGCTGAAACATAACTCTAAGCGACACTTGGAGTGCGCCTGTCACTATTTTCTTTCAGCATGCCTTTGCCGCCTCAAACGTGCAGCGCCCGTGTAACAACGGCACCGAATTGCAGGCTCAGCTGCCCCTTGCACTGGCTGCTGTCTCCGCCGAATTCTTGATCACCCCATGTCAAAAAAAGCACCAGCAGTTGCTTGGATATGCTGGACGTTCCTCGGCTGCTCTTGCACTTGACTGCTTCCTCCGCCCCACTCTGCACGCCCCCGGGCGACAACAGCCCCAGATTCAAGAATGGCAGCAGACGCTCGGCTCTTGCACCTGGCTGCAGTCTCCACCAGCGTGTCGACAGCCCCGGATTCCAGAATGGCGGCTAACGCTTGGCCAGTTGCTTGGATGTGCTGGACATTCCGCAGCTGCTCTTGCACCTGGTTGCTGTCTCCGCCACAGTCTGCACGACCCCAGGTCACAATAGCCCCAGATTCAAGAATGGCAGCAAGCGCTTGGCCAGTTGCTTGGATGTGCTGGACGTTCATCAGCTTCTCTTGCACCTGGCTGCTCTCTCTGCCCCAGTCTGCACGACCCCAGGTCACAACAGCCCCAGTTTCAAGAATGGCAGCAAAAGCACCCAGAGTTGCTTGGATATGCTGGACGTTCCTCAGCTGCTTTTGCACCTCCGCCGTGTTCTGGACCACCCCAGGTCACAACCTCGCCCCCGTCCCCATTCCAAGCGAACGCCTTGAAGGTGGCAGCTAGCTTGCCAAGCTGCACAACCGCAGTCACCATCTCCCCATCTCGCAACCCCGGCCTCTGTTCGAGTGGCAGTCAAATCGAGCTGCCGGCCTTTCGCAATGAGCTTCAACCGGCGCTGGAAATGCTGCTCCGCTGCAGCCTTCAGCTCTCCGATGGTCGCCGTCAGTGAGACTGCTATGCAGCAACCATCTCCACTGGGCAAGTAAACATCCACCTTCATGGCGAGGGAAGAGTCCTTCATGTGCTTGCAAGTTGCCAAACACAAACCTAAAACAAATCGAGGGAAGGGAACTTGCTGAATGGCTTTAAAAAACATCCCAACCATTTATGCCTCACTCAGCTGAAGCCCCGAGATCACTGCGATTTGTGGGCAAAAACAACAGTGCCAATCCATGAATCCATTCGCGACGAAGCCCGAAGAAAAGCAAGGCCGATCCCTTCCTTTAGAATCCCCAAAACAAAATACAGAATACCCACGGCTTTCGGATCGGCCTATCTACTAGCTTTTCAAACACATGCACCGGGTGAGGGGGTGCCTCAGGTGTTGTATTTGGCCCTGCGGTACCAAGAGGCCCGGCATGAAGAATCCACAATGACCGCACGTAGAACTGGAAGAGCCCCACGAGCCTTTGAAAAGGATACCAGAGTTCAGAGGAACTTTCGTTGAGGTTCGCAAGGTACTCAAAAAGAAATCAGGCAGGAATGCGGCATACCATTACATCCTGGTTGCAAGCGTTTCCGGCTTGGACTGCCAAACGCTGTGTGTGTGTGAGTATTGAATGGGGGACCCTTTGGTACCTAGTTAAATTCACAGCCATCTGTGAGACAGAATCCACTTCAGCCCACAGCAGTGCTATTCTTCGACTTCCTTTGTGTCTGGATGCAAGATGGAATCCGCACTCAAGTTGGTTCTCTGGGTGGTTCCTTGCAAGAAGCCCATGGAAGACTCCGCGAAAACTTCCCGCGATGCCTTCTTGTATGCAGCCACTTGCCGCTCCTGCCGGCCAGATCGTCACACGACTTGGTGCTCAAGGAATGACCGAGCCCGGAATGAACCCAAGGATTCCCTGGGAAACCATATGGTGTCTGGGGCTGGTTTAGCAACAAAATGAGAAACAAACAAGCTCGCAAGGACAGGGCAAAATATGAGTTCAGTCTGGTGAGTCAGTGTAACAGCCGCCTGGCAATGACTCAATGACCAACCAGTTTCAGTTGGCCCCTGCTTATTCAAGTTGCCAGCCAGTTGCGCTCTTGACGAGGGTCCTCAATGCCCTAGTGCTGATCCGGCTCCAATTGAGATCTTCCCGGCCTGTAGCTAACAACCCAAAGAAGCGAACAAGGTTTGTGCACAGCCTTGTCCCCTCAAAGCATCCTGAGCTTAAAGGAAAAGCACGTCATAGGGCTCCAATTCTGCAACCTCGATGTGGATCATTGAATACTTGCTCCTCGCACGCAAATCACTGAGCGGGAAGGCTGGCCAGGCTCGTCCGAACCTCCCTGGAAAAAGTTGACTTGCTGCTCCCGCACGGATATGGTTGCTGGGAACTGGGGTGTGTTTGTTGTTTGGAGTCACCAGTTGCTCACTCTCTTTCTTCATCAAAAGTCGAAAATGAGTGTATCCAAGATGAGAACAACCAATGTAAATTTAAATCCAAAAACACCGCTTGCATCAAAAGTGAATATAAAGGACACTCAGAAGGGCAAAGCAAAACGCTCCGGCGAAAGTCTGGCGAGCCCCGCCGCACCTGCAGCATGCCTTAGCAGCAAAAGGGCGGCTAAAAGAGGCAGATAGGCTGCCTTCAAGAAGGGTTCAACACTGGGGGTTCAAAATCGTCTTTCCAGCAAGGAGCATTTTGAGAGACTACCATCTTCTTGAAAAGGCCCCTTACCCACTTCCTAAACCTCTGCAAACAGTTTGATGCGTTCCCAGCTGATGGGGAACTGATTTCCCAAAGAGTACTCCCCTGCAAACAAGCATGGAACCCCAAGAGATAGAATTTGCAAAGGAAAAACGTCACAGATCAGGTAAGCCTGGGCCATGATTTCACTCCGCAAATGATTGATAGAAGTGCTTTTTGTCGGTTCGCGACTGATATCTTCTAGGAACAGGGAACCAAATCGGCCAAGCTTTGACTTCCCAAAACCCGCAGGGCCAGTGGTGAAATCGGAAGACGTCCCGCTTGGCCGGACAAAGTGCCCAATGTGCTTATTCATTTATCTATATAGTTATTTGTTGAAATATGAATGTAGTTTATCTGTTTACTTGTTTCTGCATCTGTTTGCTTTTAAATATATCTTGGTTTACTCAATATATCAATTTGTTCACTCAATATATGTCATGAAGTTGAACCGTTCTCTGCCTCTTTTTTTTTCGAGATTCATTTGATCTATTGTTGTGTCTTCTTTTTTTTGGAGGGGGGATTTCGGACCTTCAACGAAAAGGAAAACGAAGGGACCATTGGGGAATGCCACTGAACTGGGCTCTCCAAAGGCCAAAAAATCGAACTGCGGCCCAGCAGCGCACCATCTTGCGGAACTGCGGCCTGGGCGAGCGCCGCACTCCGAGAAGTTCTCGGAACGGATTATTATTATTTTTTGCAGGTGACTTTCCATATTGTCCTTTTGGTTTTTGGTTTAAATAGCTTGAGGGGACCTCCCCACATGGTTCCTGCTGGTTGTTTTCCTCAAAAGTTGTGAGCCTACCCCACACATCATTCCGTTCACAACAGCAGATGACGATGAATATTGTCCCGCGCTCCAAATCCTACCACAGATTTCCATCACCGCCACCACCGCCTAGCAAGAACGACTTCAAAGACAACAAGAGCAATGTCCAAGACCATGCACCAACATTGTCGTCAACAAAAGCGAGTGAGGGTTTGGGAGGTGGGGCAATGGCCAAAGGGAAAGACCAAGCAGGGGCACTTGAAAATGTGTTGCACGAGATTGGTTAATAATTGCGCTGCCCCAAAACCAGTGCTACAAAAAGCATTTGAGGTCCACACCGCAGTCTCCTTATGGCACTCAACACCTGAACAATGGTGGCGACAACGAGGACGACCCCTCACTGAATGTGGCTGGGTGATTCGAACACTCACCCATCTAAGTGCAAGCAGGGAACCTATCACCTGGATGTCCAGCCGTTGTTTGGTTTTCGCCTGCAACACTCGGCCCCGGTAATTCAGCCAGCAAGCCCTCACCGCACCCCCTTTCTATAAACCCGCAGAAAAGGAGACGCACACAGGCGTTTGCCACAGGCGCTTGGAAATGAATAGTTTGTCCAACCCCATCCAAGCTCCTGCACAAGCAGGTACAGACTCCAGGAAGCCGTGCCACCGAACAGGGGTCCGCAGTTGTGACAAACACAGGGGGTTAAGAATCGAGGATCATTCCACAGCCAACTGTGAGAAGTGCCTTCCAGCCCTCATGGCTTCCCACCGGGCAGAGGTTCAGGGGCAGAGGAATATTATGGGCCATTTGGCACCCAGTCCAGAAGAAGCACGCCTTTTAAACCGCTCGCGGTATTCTCTTTACAAGGCAGGTGCAGTGGCCAGTTCATCCCTGACTCAAACAGAGAGCGCTCAGGGAACAAATCAAAGCCGTCTCTAGAGGGGAGGCTGTTAAAAAACTCGTCGGGGACGCGAGAATAAGAAACACGTGAATGCGATGCATGTGCTTGACGCGTGGAATGATCTGGCCGCACCTGATGGTGGGATTACGTGCAAAGACTCACAGTGTCACCATGGCTTCTCCCTCAAAGCATCTGGGCAAATTACTACATATCATTCACAAAACAGAAAGCAAGAGCAAGGGCTCATTTGACTCGCTGATGAGAAGGCGGGTGCATTTGGCATTCACACTGGCTAGCATCTGTGGTATTACAGGACTGGTTGGGTGTCTCTTTTGCGAGAGGATCCTTCACTGTTGGAGACACCTCTATGGATCCCACATTCGTCGATTCCAAAACGGGATGCGGGCTGTGCTTCCCCTTTCAGTTCTCTTTAAACATCAACCATGTGGGAGTCACATATCACAAGTCGCGCAAGTTGTACCCCATGATCCATCCTCTGCATTTTCCTTCAGAGAAAACCAAACAGTCCGAGTATACCCGGTGCCCCCTCCCCCACCAGCTGCCACCTCCGCCAGTGAAGCAATGCCAAACCAATTGATACCAAACTGATACCGATCCAACCACGCGGGGTAGGGGGGGGACCATGGGGGGGGAAGGGAACCACCAATGCCAAACCAACCAATCCCCCAAACCAAGGAAAGGCGGCCTGCAGGAACATGTATGGGTCGAGGACTGTTGTCATGTAACCACGGAAACTGGAGCTCAAAAGACTGCGGCGGCGAGTTCTGCCACCGCCCCAAGGGGGAAAACTGCAAGCATACCGAATTTCCTGAACTGGCGAACGGCCTGGGCGGAAAACAGGGACAGTCCTGCCACAGGGCTCCTCTTTCCCCAAATAAAACATCAGCCCACACATGGGAACGCAATTCAAGTCGTCAAAAAGTCATGTGCAATCTCTGGAACTCCCAAAACATCCTGAACTCTGTCCCTGGCGCCCTTGGCCAGTCTGTAGCTGGCCAACAAAAGCCTCCGCACACCCTCTATGCCCCACCAGTGGCCGGTGCTATACATCCGAATTGCGCTGGCTAGAACTGCGCGACCGGGACCTAGTCACCTGGTGGTGTGCTTACCATGTTC
>CAUJNA010003398.1:86535-119035 GCA_963377175.1 Effrenium voratum | reverse complement strand
AGCCCTGGTTGGGAGTAGAAGCAAGAGGAGACCGAAAACCATTTTGGGGGACTAGTTTGAGAAACACCCAAACAGAACAAGCTGAGTCCACAAGCAGTCCTAGAGTTGGCCCTTGGTTCTTTGTCGGGTACAACAAATCTGAGTGGAGAGGAACAACTTGGCCCCTATATACGGGGGCACACAACTTGATCACTAAACTCTCCATGTTTGGATTCTGGTCCATGGTGTGCTGTAAATACACCCACAACTTTGAAGGAGACCCCGTTTGTTCGGTCTTTCTTCCAAACTCGGCCGTGCTCACGAGCCAAGACCGCGCCAGTTTCCAACTTTGAGGCTCAAGTTCTCTGGTATCTGGGGCCCAACAAGTCGGTCCGAACATGTGGGATGGCTTGGTGCCTGTTGGAAGACACGTGACGAGGGTCGGGGCTGACAACTGTGGATTATGCTTCGGCCTTGTCACAAAAAGCGCATTATACTCATTCTGCTTGTTGCTTCAATAAAATGAAGAAAAAAAAGCAAGTGCCCCATCTCCACACATTCCCTTCCAGTTTGACAGAAACTTTCAGGAAGCCGATTTCCAGGTGTGCCCCATTTTGAGCCCTGGCTTTGGGATAGGTGTGCCCAATGGCAAAAATCAGCTCGCTGCCCGGTTTCCAAGCCATGTTGAGCCCCGTCACAGCCGCTCGGAAAGAATCGCCCGGCGGTACGGAACCCACTTAAACGTGGGCAATCCCTTTCTCAGCTTCCGCAAAATACAGTAGCGCGTTCGAGGCTCAATTAAAAATCGTGCTTCCAAAACATCCAAGTGGCTGCATCCCCCAAATGTTGGCAACCTGAATACAACACGTCCAGCCCCTCCCCACGTGCACATTCTCTAAACCTGTTTCCAAGTGTAACCAACCGACTGGAGCCGCGCAAAACGAAGGTCCTCCTCACTCTTGAACACGTACCCGAAGGCCTCCAAGGAGCTACTTGAAAACCCCGGCGTCCAACAAAGTGTCTGCGGGAACACCGGGCACAACATGCGTTTCTTGGCAGGGGAACTTGAATGAAAGGATCAAAAGGGGAGTGAAAACAAAGAGCAACCAACATTGGGGGGGTATAAACAAGCGCAGGGAAGCGTTTCCCTTGAAAGTGGGAAAGTCATATTACACTGATTGTCATCCCTGTAAAGGAGCTTTTGTTTAACTGACATGGCAATCAACCACCCTTGTTGAACATATATAAGCTTTATACCCCGGACCCTCCATGCCAGTCTCCTTCGCCAATCACGGCAACGGGGCTGCGCAATTCGGCTTGGACCAGTTTGGTGGACCTTCTTCTTTTAACCCCACAACCAGTTTATCGACTCCCTGTCTCTACCTAATGCTTGGCTTTGGGATCCCCAAAAACAGGTCGGGGGATCGACCCCTCTGCAATTGCCCCAACTGCGGGGACTGTTGTGGGGCGCGCGCGCGCGTTTGTTGGCTTCAAGCACAAGCCAGGTTTTGGCCAAGAAGATAATCAGATAGCTGATATGCAGCCAACAAGGAGTAGGGTTCCCAGTAAATGGGGGGGGGAGCCTTGTGGTTTCCTTTTCAGCTGTGCGTCTTTGTCAAACAGGGGGCTCCATCTGATTTTCCTTTGCTCTCAAATAGCAAGCAGATTGGCCAGTGGGCACATACATCGACGCGTCTGAGTTGTTGACCAAACTAACCACCAACACCGGCTGGCATCAAACAAACAAACAAAGAAACAAACCCACAAACAAAAAATGAACAAACAAGCAAGCAAGCAAGGAAGCAAGCAAATAAACAAACAAACTTGACAAAAACTACGATTCATGCTCTTATGAGGCTTGGGAAGGGGGTACGGCGGTCATTCGGATACAGGGTACGCCTGATGGGTACAGTCGAAGGGTGCGACGGGTACGATACCCCGGTTTGCACAGCACGGGTTTGGATACGGTTCGTGTGTACCTTACCCTGGTACCGAACCCCTGCACCCACGTAGTGCACCCCCACGTGCCCCCATACCACTCTCCCTTACCGTTCCACCGTACACCGGGACCGTACCCCCCACTCGCGTCGGACTGTACTCTTGGGACCGTACCCAAATCCGTGTTGTGAAAATTACACATCGTACCTGAGCGACAAAGGTCACCAGAACCCCCTAAACAAAGCCCAAAACAACGAAGCAATACATTTCTTACAAAAAAGGCAAGCAAGCAAACAAAGCCAAGCAAAGCTATTGAACAAGAAAGAACAAACAAAAACTGCCGCGCTCTCCGCACCCTTGTGCGGGTTTTCACGCCTTGGCGAGGTTCGCCACCAGCAGAGGCCCCACGGCCGTGGCGATGGAGTTCTCCAAGGCGCACTCCCACGCCATGACCTTGCCTTGGAGCCCCGGTTTGTTAGGTCAAAGGAAATTGGACCAACCCTAAAATGGGTCCGTTGTTGTGGTTATTTGTTTGTTCTTTTTGTTGGGGGGGAGGGCCTCTTTTGGCTGACCAACATTTTGGGGGATCTTGAAAAAAGGACACAGTCGGACTTCGAGCTTCGGTTTTCCTTTTGGTTCTTGAAACTCTAGAAGAGTGCGGGAAGGGCAGTCGGTCAATGGGCCCCTATGCCAGTTGGGTGTGGTTCTTCCTGCTTTGGGAGTCTGGGTCAGAAGCCCAGCAAATTAACATGCCACGTTGGTAAGTCCCTGTGGGTTCACAAAGTACTTTGACTTCAGGGGGCGCTCCAAAGTAAAGATTTGGAGCTTGCCTGAGGAACGGCGAGGGCAAGGGCACTCGGTTCGGGAAACCCCAAGCCGGGTGTTGCCGAATCGGCTCCAAAGGCATTCCTAGGAACCCAGTTGCATGCGGAATTCATTTAAGACAAGAAGCCCCGCGTCCATTTTGGTTTCCCTGCCCGAACTTGCCAAAAAGGGGTTTGTCAAGAAAGATACACCTTGTGTATGACCAACGGCACGGATCGGCACTCGGTTGCCCAAACCACTTGGAACGCGTGGAAGACAAACAAGTCCAAAATGTGTTTTGTGCGGGCACCTTTTTGATGTCTTGGGAAACCAACGAAAATCACCACATATTTTTTTTTGGGGGGGGTGTCTCTACTTGGGCACACCCCATGGCGTCCCATTAAAACCAGCGGTTGGGCCATGACCTTGTCTTTCTCAATGCCAGGTGTGGCTTTCCTTTTCTCTCGGGCCCGCTCCCGCAGTCCCGTATGAGTTTCACGAGATCCAATGCCAACGACTTTTGGAGGGTCCCCCTATTTTTAAACAATGCAAACTCCACCACATGGCGCACTTCATTTACCCAAACCGGGGAATACGGGGAACTGCAGGCACCTCCCCCCCAATCTGGGGCTTCCAGCCTTTGGAGACAAACCTCCCCCTCTCTCTCTCTCTCTCTCTTTTTCTCTCGCTCTCCGTCTTGCTCCCAGGCGCTGCGGTGCTTGGGCGGCACGATGTCCGACAAGATGGGGAAGTTGGTGCCGCTCTGCGCCCAGTTTCCCAGCAAACTGAAGGCGGCGATCACTGTGAAGTACAGGCCTCGAGGCGCGAGAGGCGTGTCGTGCCGGGGCGGGGGGGGCGGGAGAAGGCATGGGGTCCGAAAAGACGGCACACCAAGCGCCAAGAGGAACTTGCTGGAAAGTAGCCTCGAACTGGGCCGAAAATCAAAAAAGGCACCCCCTTGGGACGGTTTAAAGGGGCATCCAAAAGGAGGCCAACCAGTTTTGGGGCGCCCTGATTTTAGGAACCACCCATGCAGTCTTAACCCACCTCCCGCAGCCAACTGATTGCTCCATCGACAAGCACTATTCCCTGCAGTTCCTCTTTTGGTGGCTTTAGATATCACCCGTTTGGACGCCCACCACCACCCCACCACCCCTCCACTTTTCTCCCTCCCCCCCCCACCTTTGGGACCCCCGGCCGAAGGTCGCCGCCTCGGAGCCCGGCTCCAGGCCCGCGAACCACAGGTACACCAGCGGGATGCCCATGGCGACGCTGAGCTGCGCCTCGAAACTCCGCCGGGGACATGTGAACACATAGCACGGGGAGGGGACGTTCATTCTATGTACCTGGCACCCCGTATGGCTGTTGGCTTTTTGTTTCCCCTTTTCAAACTCCCGTATTTGCCCGTATGGCCAGTCATTTGCGTAAATCATCCATATGAAACCCTTGTTTTTTCCGACATGTTGTTGAAAAAAAGCCGTAAAACTCCGTATGTCCATGTTTTCGGTCAGTCAAAGGCGTATGACAAAAAAAAATAAAAATAAAAAAAACGGCCGTATGGGTCCAAGGTATGTGTATATATATAGTATATGTTTGTATATGTATACATTTTGAAGCCCGAGGCTCCCAACAAGGTCCTCTCAAAAGGCTTCAAGTGAAGGGTCGGAGTCCTCCATGGGTAGCCTCTGCAAACTGCTTTAACAAACTCTGTGACCAAATTGGTCAAGGGTCGACTAGTCCCGCCAAAAGCTTCGGCGACGTGTTGGGTTAAAAGCTTCAGGCAGGGCTTACACAAAGACGCACCGCATGAGACTAGAAATTCTAAACCTCCCTGGACATGAACCCCCATCTAAATGACGTCCACCAAAGGTCCTCCAAATTCACACCCAAATGAAACATGAAGTATTCGGCCCCCAACAGCCAGTGCATTCCTTTTCGAGGTGAGCCCCAGCAAAACGGGCCGGCTGACCCCTCCCAGAAATCTGGACGAAGCCAGGGAGGGTTCGTGGAAAAATACCAAACGAAAAAGAATGGGAGCTACCAAACAAGGTTGGGGGGCGGCGGAAAAACAACAGCAAGGGCCCTACCGGGAAGGCGGAAGGATCCTGTATGGTGGAGTCACATGCCCCACTGATTGCGGACAAGGAACGCAAACTCCAGAGCAGTGCCCCAACGCCAATTGACTTTTTGTTCTACCCGGCTTGAAGGTTCACTTATCTATATATATGTATATGTGTAGATGTACTGATTCCCACATGAAGCCAGGTAAGTAGGCAATGAACCCGCCTACCAGAATGGGCAACAATGTGGGCGGGGGCGTGGAAATCAGGAAACTGCCTCTTGGATCATGTGAAACGGAAAGTCGAAAGGCAACCAACAAATTAACAGTGCGCCTCCGCTGATAAGACATCAGTCAGAGAGGCCAGTCTCTGCCCCCACTCAATTTTCCCCCGGCCCCGTGGGTGACTTTGATGATGATAAAATAATGGGGCCAGAGTGAGGTTCTCATTCTTGGGTGTGTGTTTTTGGAGGGCACGCTTTTCTGCTTCGATTAAATCAGCGTCATTTTTGGGATCCCCTATCTGCACATGTGCCCATCGCCTTTTGGTTTCCTTCCGGGATTTGGCACCGTGACTCGGCTTTTGATGTTGCCCTAAGCTCAAGGGTGAAAAACACACAACCCCAGTTTCTGACCTTGATAACCCCAGAAGCCGTCCAAATCATGACCCTAGTTGCTGTCTTCACGACCCCGGCTTCCCGCTTCCGGCTTCCCATCGATTTTGGGCCCCTGGCACTCAGCGGGCGGCCGTGGTAGCCCAAGCGCCGCGCCAGCGCGTCGGCGATGACGCCCCCCAGCAGATTCCCAAAGACGCCCACCACGGTGCCTGCCCACATGCACCGATCTACCTATATACCTATAGGCCATAGGGAAAAAATAGCCTCAACATTATTCCACTACCCAAACTGCTAGCCCTGGTGGAAAACGAGGTAAACAACTTGGAGCCGGGGTTGCAGGAAAAACCATGGCCAAGTTGGACCTTTTTGGTGGATTTCGTTTATAGGCGAGGAATGTGTCCACCAACCATGTTGCAGGGTGTTCCCTCTTTAAAAAGCCATAAGCGCATGGCATGTCTTGAGCACACGTCCTCATAAACTGCTTTGCAATCACCGAGGAAATCCATGTGGGGTGGTTGTGTCTTTTCTTTTTTAGGTGCCTTCGGTTGATTGGTTGAAGTGAGACTAAAAGAAAGGGAGGTGTCTGGCTCCAAAGTTGAAAGACGCTGTAGCAACTTCAAGTCAGTCATGTTTACAGCAATAGTGCTAGTTAGTAATAGTCATACTAACAACTATGGTTAACAATCAAGCAGCATACCAAACAAGTACAGTTGACAATGAGAGAGTTTCATATGTTGGCCAAAATTGTGGGTCCGTGTGCCAACCGATTCCTTGTCCAAACGTCAAAAATGGAAGGCACTGTCTTCCAAGCAAAATGCACTTGGATATTGGTTTGTGCTGTGCTGGGATCAAGTCGTTCCGGAGCTGATGAAAAAATGAGCAGCGCCCAAAAGCTCTTCCCGTCGTCCATCATAGGTCCTACTAACTGGCAAAAAAATGACAAGAACTACTTGGTAGAAACCACAAACAGTTGGCAACCCCTCCAAATAGTAGAAGATCTGTAGTAACTGGTACAATAGCCACATAGCAACCCCTACAGCCCCGCTCTGGACCCCTGCCGAAAAATGCACCACGACCTTCCCTTCGCTTGGCCTTCGGAGGCGAGGAGGGAGCCCTGCCAGTCCTCCAGGCCGGACAGCTTGAAGAAGAGAAGGTTGTTGGCCATGACCTCAAGGGGTTTCGAGCCAAAAAGGGGATTCGAACCAAACAAAAACGTGGTGTTGGGTTTCTTTGGGCTTGAGGTGAGATGAAACTCCCAAGCTTCTTTAAGGCTCCGTCAAGAATGTAAGGAAACTCACCTTGGGGCCAGAAAGGTGCTGTGTGGCACCACCAAGAAGGGAACATATAGGCCCAATCTAGGCGTAATAGGTGGTGTCTTTGTTTCTCGAAGCTTGTGGAATGCCGTTTAAGGAGAAAGTCGAGTGTCAGAACAATTGCGGAAGGGGGCGCAGCGAAAAACCTAAAAGTCCGTGTTTGCCACGATTGCCAAGACTTTTGAACGCTCCTAACAACCGTCGTACCACGGTCGCGGGCAACGCACACGGTTTTCTTCAGTGTCCCTGTCCAAAAATATGTCTGAATACGCAACGCTTACACAAAGGATAAATAACAGCACGCACCACGGCGCCTATCCCAGATTTGTAGAAGGTCGAACAAAAGCATGGCTCGAAATCAAATCATCTGCCGCGTGAAAACCAAAGGCCAAGCTGCTACCACGATGGAACCTGGTAGCTTGTCACTCGAGAGCGGCCCCTTTTGTGGGGGGTGCTCTCGACAAAGCTCGTGAACATACAGATATACAGTCATCACTGACGTGAGCATGTACTTTGTGCATACGCAAATATAAACAACGAGAAAGATGACGCACACTGGGATATGGATCTCCAACGTTGGAGCCAAAGATCTCCAGCTTCAATTTGGCGCTTGGCAAAGTGAAAAATTGGGCTATGTCTGGCTTCCAACAACCAACCTGCTTCCACAACTGCGGCATATCCGAGCATCCGGCGGTCCAGGGGATGGTGCCGAAAATCCCTTGCCTCAGCAACCAGACAGCAAACCCAGAGGAGTTGTCTACACTCTGCACATGTAAGTTGTTGTTGGTGGTGGCGGCGGCTGTGGCGGTCGTGGCGGGTTTGTTTGTGTCGGTGTTGCTTGTTCGGCTGCTGCTTCCTTTTATTATTACTATTCTTGTCATTCTTCTTATTCCGCTTGTCCTGCCTCTGAGTATGCCTCTTTTTTACCATAACTGATCTTGCTCTTACGAACAGTTGTGTTTTCCTTTTTTTAAAGTTCTTGTTTATGTATCTCAGTGTGGCAACCAAGTAATTCCAAGCACTTTGCCGGCGCTTGTTTCTTTGATGGGGCGTGAGGAAAGTTGTGATTGTTCGGATGTTGCAAACAAATGAAATAGATATTGAACCTATTGATGTAGCGGACCTTCCAGGGGAATGATAATAATAATCAAACAAACAAACAAAAAACTAGCTCTCAAGTAACCCTCCCCAAATCTAAATCCCGGAAGTAGCAATCTAAGTCCAGTGAACCGAATCCTGGAGGGCTGGTTGACGGATCCAAGCTTTCTCAGAGAAACGTCCCCTGCAAATCCTGGATTTAGATGTTGCTCTTGGGAGTCAGATTTATGATTGCCAACCACATACCTTCCTGCTGAACTTGTGTCCGTCATGCAATGAGATGGGGGGGGGGGGGGGGCGGGGGGTTTACCTCGATGGGGGGGGGGGTACCATGATATATATATATATACACAATACATGCATATAAACCAAGCACCGCTCTGGGAAACTCGCAATGCAAGGCTAGCCAATCCTATTGCATCATTTTATGGGCAAACTGTGTTCGTCGCAAGTCACCGTCGGGCTTCCCTTCCGGGGGCCAGCGCGGCCTGCCCTTGCAGGCCGCCCTTGCGGGCAGACTGCGAAAGTGTAAGAGGGTCCCCCCTTTTTGTCAACCTCCGCGAGGTTCATCCCAAGACTCGAACTCAGGGACAAAAAAGAGTTCCCCTTTCTTCAGGCCCGCAAATGGAATTCGGCCTCTGGCTCTTTCTCCTCTCCCGGAACTTGCAACAAGGAACTCCTGCAAAAAGGAGACTCCTTCCTCCACGCTTGGTGTTTACATTTGAGAGCAAGACGGCGAGCCTAGCCCAAAGACAGAATAGGTAGCTTGGGGGAGTATCTTTGGAAAAAAACTGCCAGGCCACTATGTTCAAGCAATGGGAAACAGGAAAAGGGACAAGTCCGATCTCACCAGAAAGTGGCTGCTCCAAACCTCCCCTGCAGTCATCGACTTGAGGCAAAGATATCAGTCGCGGGGTCTTTCTTAGATGCTCTATGAGACCCGGAGCCCCCTTTTGGAAGGAGCTTAAGAGAAACCAACAATTTCTCATTTTCACAGGGTCCCATCCCCATCTTAGGACACACACTTGAAGGGACCCGAACAAAAACAGCCCCCCAGTTGCGGAAGGAGTCAACCAAAAAGGCATCCCAGCATCTCCCGTGTCCGAGTCCGAGTCACACCACCATGATACAAAACGTCGGCATGCACAGGAAGCGCACCTCCACGGAGCGGAAACAGAATCGCAGCGAAGTTCTCAGCTCTCAACAGCCCCTTTCACAAAGGGGTTGTGTCACAACCAAAATCAGTTGCATCGTGTTGTTTTTTTGGCGGGGGAGTTGAAGGGAAATCAACAAGAAAGCGACTTTTTGAGCTGGCCCGACTTTGACATAAAACCAACCTAGCCATGGTCCTCCATGGGTCAAGGTCCTCAAGGTTTTGGGGGCGCGAGTCACAAGTGCGCGAGCCCGCAAAGCTGTACTCTAGCGAATGAGCACATGGCACAATTTCCGCATTCAGGTTGAATCATCACACCCTGGAGTCCTGGAGGACCTGCTTGCAAGCCCCACGATGGCGGAGGTTGCTCCTCAACAGCTGTGCCCAAATAAGTTGGGGGTATCTCTGGGCTGGAATAGTTTCCCTTTCGGCCCACCTGGCCCCGATATTTTCGTTCCCCCCACCCCGTCTTTGAGCCCAGGGCGCCACGATGAGAAGCTCCTCCATGATGGCCGCGCAGCCCGTCTTGCCAACGGAGTCGTCCAGCTGCTTCGGGGGCTCCGCCTGAAGCAAAACGAGTCGCTCACCCGACGGCCATCGACCGGCAGGAGTTGGTTCCTTGAGGAAAGCCGCAGGACCTTGAACAACGCGCGGGAGAGCCCTCGCAAACTTACATGCCCCTGTACACATGCTTGAAGAGGGCTGTGCAACATGTGCTTGGGTTGATCGTCTTGCTGAAAAAACAGTACCCTGTTTGGAGTTCACATGGAAACCCAAAACACACCACTGGGGCCCCGTGCCATGCAAAAGCAGATCACGAGACCGGCGCTCATCGCCGCCAGGCCGCCCAACACGAAGAGGGCCCGCCACCCGGGGATCCCGCCTTGTGTGACACGGTCCCTGGAAAACCATGGTCCCTATCTTGCATTCGCTTTCCGTGGGGCCATGTCATAAGAAATTCTCAAAACTGCCCGGGCGAAATGATGATCCAACAGTGAGCTCTTGAACTTTAAGGGGCCAGTCTTTTTGCTCTTTCTTCCTCGAAGGATCTGGCCAACTTGGAATTCCCCGCAAATTAGAACTCGCTTCATCGTGGGCTCGTTCTCTGGCTCTAATCTGCCCGGGTTGGGCTCAAACGCGGTGTCCCAGAACGGCATCAACAAAGCCGATTTTGGCTTCACGAAAGTCCCCACAAAGCCGATTTTCGCATTGGGACCCCCAAATGGCCAATAGGGGTGTTGCCCTGCAAGTGACTCCAAAGGGGAGGGATGCCCACAAGGTCGGCGGCTGCGTGCGCAGTGCGTAGACCCAACGCACAAGCGCTGCCAAGCCGCCGACGGAAATGTTGGCCAAATTGCCAGCCACCCTGGGCGGGCGCAACGAAAAAGACGCGCAAGCAAGATTAGCATGCCCCACCGAAAGAACAAGGGCTCCAGCATCAGAGCACCGAAGCCCCCAACGTTCCCCCAATTTGTTCACTCAGCCAAATCAGCTCACCATTGCAACCCAACAGCGCCACCAGGAAAAAAGTCTATCAGCCAGCAAAACCCCAGTTTGCACATTTGCGAACTGACACCACCGCCATTCCCGTCAGACACCCCCCCTGTTGGACTCTTCCATACAGCGCGGTCAGCCTTTCGTAATACCATAGAACAGAGCTCCGTGCCCGTGCATGGAATCGAAAAGAACAAACACCACGCCCAAACAGCCAGCGTCTAAAGGGAGACAACACCCCGAGCCCACAGACAGCATCGAAAGATCAATAACACCAAGCCCGCGAACAGCAACTAAAAGAACAGCACCCAAAGCCCACAGGCAGCATCAAGAAGACAAAGCGAACCAAATCCGCAGAGAGCATCAAAAAGGAAAAAGTTCCGATTGTGTGTATCTCCCGCCCCTTGGCAGTCTTTGGTCTATTGCGAAGAACTCCGAATGACCACACTCATCAAAGGTTTTTTGTTGAATGGATCTGCCCCCGCTAGAATGGGGCCTCTACATGTTTGGTTTCCTTTTGGCATGCATGTCAACCCACCAAAACATATCCTCCCCTGAAATGAAACATGGAACCGAAAAAGAGGGCCCCACAAAAGAAGATTCCTACACACACGAATCCAAACGTGTCGATCTGGAGTGCGAATCCAGAACTGCACATGAGGGATCCCCAAGGATCATGGAAGGTCGCTTTGCCGAAGCCGAGCTGCAAAGTTGTGATGCACATCCCCACCAGCAGCGCGCTCTGCACATAGGAGAACATCTTGCCGCGGCGGTCATCTGATGTCAGATCCGCGATGATGCCGTTCACCACTGGCCTGGACAAACGATGCGAAACTGTCGAATGGGGGGGAGCGGGGATCTCGAAGTTTCAGGCATTCCGAGCCTGGCCTAGGTTTGGCAAGAAGCGCAAGTCTGCACAGGGAGGCAAAAAAAGACTCTTCGACTCCACCCGCTCTAGGGACATGAAGTCTTCTAAATGGGAACATGGTCCACATGATTCATTTGCTCAGTTTCTATCGAATTGCAACCACTTCTGTGACATATACCATGGCAAAAAAGCATCCTCCCCAATGGCTAAATCTCTCAGGCAAATGTTCCTTGTTTTCATAGAAGCAAGGTTCCATCCAGCCTCATCCCACAAGCCTGATGTTGACTACGTGTGCCTTCGGTTGGTGATGTTGAATTCAAACAGGGCTCCCTGTTCGGCCCTTTCCAGAAAACTGCCAGGAAAAAAGCGAGGAGGAAGCACCTGACTTTTTGAAACCAACTATGGCTGAAAGGAATTCCCGACTCGAATTCCCGCCAAACCGCCTCAAGGAGGCCAAGAAGAAGCCGCTCATGCCCCGAAGCACCTGGGAATTGGATCAATCCGATCCATCGGATGGAGATGTCTAGGGCTCCCCAAGTTGTTCCCCTCATTTCTGGTCTCTTGAGCATCACCTTTCTGCTGACTCGTTTGATGAGCGTCTCTTGGTGGGGAAAGCTTCGCGGACAAATGCGCGTCACCCTGACCAAGGAGATTCACCACTAGCGAAACAACGACTGATGGCATGTGCTGTTAGAGTTTGAGGGGAAATTGAGAAAACGGCGATCCATGCTTGAGTCCGTCCGTCGGTCGGAGGCAGTTGAGGCATTTGTCAAAGGGCCATCTCCAACCATGTCCTTGTTCTGAGGGTGCCCCCTTCTTTAGGTTGGGTTTGACCAAAATTCCCGGAAATCAGCCTTGTTTTGGGGTATGGCGTCAAACACTTGGCGACAGCATCCCAAGTTTGAAGGAGAGGCAACCGGGAACCAGGAACCATCCCTCAGGGCTCTCCTGTATTTGGAAACCTCTGCGGCTGGAAACCACCGAACAACATGCCGAAGCGAAGGTTCAAGCCTGACCTTCCAGCTTTGCCCCAACCAAGGTCCAAAGGTCAAAGGTACAGCTTTGCCCCAACCAAAAGTGTGTCTGCTGTGTCTCTGCACCTCCAAATTATGTTTCAAAGAGACCCCGAGGTCGAGTGGCTGCCAAGGGAAACAACGCTCTTCGCTCATCTCGGTGTGGTGAATGGCTACACGCATGTACTCCCCGAAAGATGGTCAAAAATTCCAAACAATAAACCCCGAGGCACCCTGATCAGGTTTGCTAGGTGGTTGGCTTTGCCACTGGTCAACCCCAGCCATCGTAGTTGGGGTTACTAACCATTTTGCGATTCCTCGCAGACCAATGGTGAGCCACAATCAGTTCTCCACAGGTACAGTCAGCACACATTGAATGAAAACAGGTAGAAACCTTATTCTGCTTCCCACATCCAAACCACCAAGCCAGACCACCAACTAGGGCTAAGGTGAAATGTGTGTGCAACATAGCCCCAAAAAAAAGCAGGTCTCTCTGGTTTTTGTGTTTTCCCTTCAATACCACAAAAGGGCCGCAGATCGATCCCCGCTACCACCCCGGACCCCGCTATCACAGCCGTGCTGCGATCATGAAGCCGAAGCTAGGCACAAAGGCCATCAGCGTCGCCTCAAGCGGCGCCGCTTCGAGGTTTGGCGGGGGTTGGTTCCGGCAAAGGGCGGGGCTGTTTAGATTTCCCCTGAAAACATCACCTGTATGCAGGGAAGCTCACCTGAAGTGCGCAAAGCTGACGTTTAAAACCAAAAAGGGAAATATCAAGACCCCTGAAAAAGAGAAGGGGCTTTCAGACACGGGGTGTTGCAAAGGGCTGGATGAAAAAGCGGCCCTGATTGGTGAACATTACACTTACAAAGGGAAGAAGGAATGTCTCAGTTAGACCTTCATGTTGAAAAGCTGGTTTGGAAAGGCAGAACTCCTTGGCTGTAATTGCAGATATCTAAAGTGAACATGGGCTCAGAATGAAGGGACCCCGTTTTTTTGCAGAGGATCCGACCTTCGTTTCGGAAAAAGGCGACCAAAAGGCGAACCCCAGCTTTGCAGAGGGTATCCGGGCATCCGGACGTGTATTTGAGGCTGTGCCCCGAGGTTTGGGTGTGCTGTGGTGTCCTTAACTGAGGGTTTGAAGATCCCTCAAGCTGGAGGTTGCCCCAAACAATGGAACAGGGCCCTCAATTTGACACTTTTTCCCGGGACACAAAGCTGCACCACGTTTGGGATTGAACTTTGGAAGGGGCACCTAGCCCTTGACCCCTCAAATTCGGAGGTCGACCTCCCCTTTTTTGAACCGCATCCCGCAAATTGTTGCGTGAACATACCCCAAACCTCCAGTGGCCATGGGGAACTTGTTGGGCGCACTGCTTTTGGGAACTGATTTTCAAGGCAAACACCCCCGCCCCCCTCCAAAGAAAAGGAAAACAGGGAGGCGCTTTTTTGCCAAGGCTCAGCGGTGGCCTCCCCAAAAGCGCCCAGCATCAGGATGTGCTTCCTCTTCAAGGTGCCTGCACAAGAAGCAGCAGACGGGTGACACACAAAACTAACTTGCAGGCAAGGCAGGCAGGCAGGCAAACAAACAACCAAACCAAGCAAAAGCCAATATAAAACCCAAGCTAAACAAACAAACAAACAAACAAAAACAGACAGACAGACAGACAGACTGACAAGCAAATCAACAAACAGACAGACAAACAGACAGACAGACACAGACAGAGACACAGACAGAGACACAGACGGAGACACAGACAGAGACAGAGACACAGACACAGACACAGACGGAGACAGAGACACAGACACAGACAGAGACACTTCCACACCCACACCCACACCCACCCACCCACACACAAGCGCACACACACACACACACGCACGCACGCACGCACGCACGCACGCACGCACGCACGCACGGACAAGCACGCACGGACAAACACACACACACACACACACACACACACACACACACACACACACACACACACACACACACACACACACACGGAGATAGGCACAAACAGAGAGACAGAGAGACCAGAGAGACCAGAGAGACCAGAAAGACCAGACAGAGACTGATCAACCAGAGACCAGACACAGGTTAGAGAGACCAGAGAGACTGAGACTAGAGAGATGAAAGACACCAGAGAGATAGCCAGCCAGGAGAAAGAAAAAAAAAACGAGAGAACTGAAAGACCAGAGAGACCAGAGAGACCAGAGACACCAGAGACACCAGAGAGACAAACAAACAATGCGATGAGGTGACTCTCAGGTAGGTACCCCCGACCCATACGCCCGGTACCTCTAGTGAGTCTTTTGTCAGAGCCTTTTTGTTGGGGGACACTGTGCCCCTTAAATCTCTCTCCTTTACAAGAAGAACTTGTGGTTCCCTTTAGGGTCCCCTTTAGGTTCCCCTTTAGGTTAGGTTCCCGTCTGGTCGCCTTTAGATTCCCTCTAGGTTTCCTTTCCGCCGAAACTTGAGCGACCCGCTCGGTTGGCCTCGATCCGCCAGGGCACCCCAAAAGGGCGCCGCCAGGTTGGTGAGGACCATCTGAACGGTGCTCAGGATTGCCTCGCGCGAATTTCCGCGGGAAAACAATCGGGCCCGCTATTTGTTTCTTGATGTTCAAGGGGTGATTTTGGAGGGCACCTCCCTCAAAGGGCCTGGGAGGGTTGGGGGGGGGGTTCCCAATATCATTTTTTACGATCTTCCCGGAAGATGGGAAAATGGAAGCACACTTGAAATCTCAGGAGTACGAACAGGTGAAAGAAAAGTCCCCTTGCTTCTGGGTGTCTGTGGGTTTGCCTCAAAATCAACTTTTTCCATACTGCACAATTCGAATCTACCTCGAGTTTACACATCTGCAGTCATGCCGGTAGCTCGTACATCCCTTCAAACGACCATTTAGATTTGCAACTGGGTTAAAGTGGTTACAAACTGAAAGATCCGTTCTCAACACTTCCCATTCTTTTGGGACCTGTCGCCTTTTCCCTTGCCTACCACTTAGGGCCGGGTTTCGGTCCCTTTTCCTATGACCCCAGAAACCAAATCCACGTGTGGCAACCCGCTGGCTGCGGCCCCCGGCCACATCCGTCAGCTCCAAGATGTGGCGCTTCTGCAGGATGAATTGGCTCGCAGGCACCAGCTGGGAGTCGATGCCTCTGTGTTTGCAGGGAACGCATGAGGATCCTCAAAAACTTGCAAAAGCTCAAATGCCCCCCCGCTCGAGAGCATGTCATCCCGATATCCTGATATCCTGCGACATCCCAATCCGCGGCACTTCCATGGTGTGACTCCCGCAAGCAGTGGCTGAAAAATCACCTCCACGTGTCGACCTTCAATGCAGGTATGTTACGCCAATGAAACCTGCTTCCATTGACTGGGCTCGGTATATTCCCCACCCCTGCATTGCATCACCAAGGGCAAACCAAGCCTTTGACTGCCATGAAACCACAATGCTGGATCCTTCTGAAAGAGAAACAAGGACCATTAGAAGGGGGCGCCGGCTTGCTTCGTTCGGTGGTTTGGAAAGGCCGTTTAGAGGCAAGTGGCTGGCCCAAAGGGAGGCGACCATTTGTTCTTCTGGGTTCGAAGCAACACTGGTTCTTCTTGAAAAAGGAGAAGGGATTGGCATATCTCCACAACAGATCGAACATTTAAGAGGCCATGCTTTTGTTCGCAAATCACTTCTTCTGACGAAATCCTGCACCGGTAACAATCATCATAAACCAGGTTTCTTAGGTGATGCCTAAGAGGGTGTTAAGTCCGTCCACAGGGTTCGAAGAAGGGTGCAGAACACATTCATAATGAGGCTGGCGGAGTGGGCCCAAATATGAACTGAAAGCCTTCTTAAGGGCTTGATAAGGGCTTCTTTGGGCTCCCTCCCTGAGCTCCCCCCCCCCTCACTCACCGGCCCCCACGTTCACATACTCCCCCAGCTCAACCGCTCCCTTCCATCGCCTTCCACCGCGCTGGCTAGGCACAGCGCCAGGAGCATGGCGATCGGCGGCTGCCGCCCCTCGTCGCGCTTGGTGTCATCGGAGCACTCCGACTCCTCCGCTGGCCGGGGTGCCTTTTTGAGGGTCTCGTTTAGGCTGGCTTACGAAGGATCAAAGAAAAACCGGTAGCTGTATAAATGAACCCATGGCCATTTTGGGCACCTTTGGTTGCTGGCCCCAAAAAAAAGGCTTGAATGAAGGAAAACGAAAAGGCAAGCAGGAGAAGCCCCTTTTCGTGACCGCGTCGTCCCAGAAAAGCCGCGCTTAGCCCAACCCCAGGTATACACCACAATTCACATGTTCAGATGTTGTTTCACATTTAGTCTACCCTAACCCTGAAATGTGAACGAACTTCGGAGGAGGCCCCCCTTTTCTCCGTCCAGAAAACCAGTACATCTCCCTAAAACCTCCAAACACCCCCAACATTGGGAGAATTATGTCAGAGGTCAAGTTTCGCCCATGCCGTTTGCCCCTTCCGGGCCTCCAGCTTAGTCGCACCCGCGGGGGATATCACCTCCATTGCTGCCTCGCTGAGGTCTCGGGCGGTGCATTCAGCCTAGAGCCACAGGGGTCCCGAGCTTCGTGGAACATCCCGCTGAAAGGAAACTCGCCCAGAGCCACCTGGCCCCAAAAGAGGATGAAGGCACCAAGAGGGGAAATATAGGGAGCCCTGTGAACCCCCAGGTGGCTCTTAAGTTTCAGAAAGAAACACCCTACAGCGCAAGCACTGCATTAAAAAACAAAACAAAAAATGGAATAAGAAATTAAGGGGCTGAGATATGCCAAGCAATTTCTTAACAAAAAATGTCCGATAAATGATCGGATGCAGCCGAGGAATTTGTTGCCGTGAGTGGCCCCCAATGCCTCCTCAAGGCCTGCTTGCATGCTTGCAAAGAGAGGCCGTTAAGAAATGAAGAGGCCTGTCGGCCGAAAAGGCCGCAAAGAAATTGAGCCCTGAATATCTCATCATGAGATGTCCCGAATATTCCTGGAATCCTGTACATACACAAAACGGGACAAAAGAGCAGCATGCAACATGGTCAATTGCTCAGTCAGGAGAAAAAATGCAACCTGGCAAATCAAGACAAGAAATTTCAACGAAAATCAGCCCCTTTCGCTCCGGAGTGGTACATACAAGCCCTGTTAACACAGTGGACGTTGAGAGCTTAAGCCCCCCTAAATCTCGACCGCTCTCGGGCTGTACCGAGGATCCTCATTTAGTGTTGTGGATGGACAAAATCCTGGACCAGTTGTCTCAGTATTGGGTTTCACCATAGAATCTACTGAGAGTCACAGAATCCTAGGGCGTTTCATGTCATTCAGCTCCCTGACTATCGCTGCGCCGGCGATAGGAAAACGACGCGGAAGCGTGAAGAACTCATATCGGCGTGTCTGAAAATAGGGGACCCCTAACTATGGTGGGTTGTCCTTTGGGTTTCCCTCTAAACCAAGAGCAAAAAGGCTACCCTCAAAAGCACACATGTCACATGCCCAGATGCTCATTTAGAACCATAGGAAGGGGAGCCGGGCAATTGAGGATTGAGGGTCCGAACCTTCCCTTTGCTCCCCTGACGCTATAAACCAAGGCTCTGCAGCAGAGGAGCTCGATGCTATAAGCTTGAGCCCAATGCAGAGTGAAACGGAGGTCTTGAGTCCAGACACAAATCGAAGCAGAACCAAAAGGGTCAGCAGACAAGGCCCCTTATGATTGCCTTTCAAACATCTTTCCAAAGGATGTACCCTTTCCTGCTATATGTGTTTGAGGGAACCCTTTTTGGGTTGGTTTAAAGTGAAAACGAAAAGGAAAACCCCAAGTTTTATCCCAAAAAAGCTCACTCATATACAGTATAAAACAAGAGTCCAGCAACAACTCTGAGGGGAAATACAAATTGGGCCGGACATGGGCGTGCTGCCCGTGCCGCATCTGTCTTTTGATGCCTCCCCTTCAACATCACCCCACCAAACGGAAGCTAAAGTTCAATGAACCCAAAAGGTGATGCTGCATCCATCAAGTGACTGTGGGGAGCCTGGAACGGAGGCTGTGTGATTGTCGGATAAGGCTCCTCGTAAAAATGCTAAGAACCCGAAGCCTGCATTTTTATAGGCTGCTTGCCTTCGCATTGCATTTGATGGGTGGCCCGATTTCGGCCCCTGCAAATCCAAGAACAAATGCAAAAACCACTGTGTTTCATGGTGTTGCTTGTTTGGAGCTTAAAAAAAGCACTGTTTGCTTTTGCATTGTTTGAACAAAAACTACCAAACACCCAGAAAAGGAAAACTCAGAGGAGAAGCTTTGGTGTTGCCCAAAGTTGTGTTTTTTGGAGTTGCTTGATGTGCTTCTTTATCCTCTTATTCCCTGTTCTTGGATGTTTGGCATAATCCTACCAAAACATCAAAAATGCTTCATCTTGCATTTGTTTGGTTTTGGTGGGTGTCAGAAGGAAAGGAACAAAAACAACTCAAATTATTGTTGTTGGTAGGATAATGCAAAAATCAGCTGAGGGAAAACCAAAAGAACAAACCAATACCTTGAACAAATAACATTGAAAAACCCTTTGACAAAACCAAAGCACTCTTCTGTGCGCTGTTTGGTTGTTGTTGCTTGTTTGGTAGATTGTTGGTTCAGCCATTTTTGATTTGAACTAAGTTATAACTTTACGTGGTGTTTATGGCATTACGCCTGTTTCCTAATTTGTTCAACACTAAAGCAACACATACATTCTCATGAATTCGTTAGTTATGACAATGTCTATCGGGCACTTGGCTGCGGTAAAAAAGAAAATAAAAAAGACAAAAAAAACACTGGGGCCGGGTGGGCAAAACACAGCTCCTTGTGAAGCTCTTTTAAGGCTCGTGCGTTGTGGGGCGCTGCTTGTGCGCTTCCTTGTGGGGGCCGCTTCTGGAGCCCCTTTCTGGGCTCGCTTGCGGGGCTCCTGGTGGGCTCCTTGTAAAGCTGCTGGTGGGGCTCCTTGTGGGCTTCGTTGAAAGCTCCTTATGACGCTACTTGTAAAAGCTCCCTTCAAGGCTCCTTACAAGCCTCCTTATACCGAATTGGAGTTTCATTCAAACTTGCTTGGAATTGAAAGTTTCAATACGGACATTCAATACGGACATCATTCAATTAGAAGTTCGAATTTCTATGTTGGGTTTTCAATCTTACGAGGAACTCAATTCCACCTGCGATGTTAAACTAGCATGAACTAGGATATGCATAGAAGTTAATAAGGGAAGAATTCCACCAGACTTTCTATCTTCAAATAGGATTGAAATAAGAACTCCTTCCATGAATACAACTTTACAATAGAAGAAATCAAAGCAAAATAGATGCTATGCTGATTTGAATAATGTGTTCATTCTCTTTCCAAATAGGATTTCACTAAACGTTTAATTGAAATGCGTTTGAATTTCAATGTCAATGTCTGTATATACTTTAAGAAAGAATTATTTGGGGTAAGCATATACACATGTCGTTATACATGTGTATATATATATATATATATGTATACAAGTGTGTATATATATATATATGTATTTATGGACAATAAATAATGAAGAACAATGCGAGTGACGCCCCAAGTTGCAGCCCTCGCTTTTGTTTCTTCGGGAGTGGGAGCAACCTCCACTTTGTCCCTGTGAATGGTCAGCTCGGCACCCCGCAAATCCATCCGCCCAGTGTCGTCTACGTCCACCTGCGCACAGGGCCCAAAACGGAAGGAACCCCGAAAACATCAATCTGTATAGGCAGCCGAATCTGTATAGGCAGCCCCATTTGGGTGATCCCCTCGGGGTGAGGCAACCATAGACTTGGCGGTTCGAAATGTGAAACCTTTAGGGATATGTCGCACATATCCGTAAACTCTAAAGTCTGAAAGTCTAATGGCTGGGAAACGCCGAGTACAAAGGTGCTTCGCGCCTGACAAAGCTTGCCTGTTGCAAATCAAGGTGATTCGCAATGAGTGTAACCCTCTACGACCTTGCTCGGGCGAACGTCCAGCCATTCTGAAGCCAGTGGTGGTTCTTTCCGAAAAACCAATAGAAACCCAGAAAGAAATTGCTGCTGTTGCAAAGAACCATGATTGAAAAAGAATGAGTAAGCAACCCTAGAACGGGTTTCAAAAGGCGACTGTGTTGGCATTGTAAATTTTTGACCAAAACTTACAAGCAGTCAGCCAGGTCAAAACTGGTTGTCACAGTTGCCTCAATAGGAACTCTGGCATTCCTTGTCTTGAAAAATCGTCCTAGTAACCAAGTAAAAGGTTGTTTGGACCATGGCTCAAATGGGTTCTTGAAATGAGGCACCCCCTGCTTGGTTGACCCTCCCCAACAAACCTTTACATTCCGGGGGAGGGGCGTCTAATCCACATTTGAGCCACAATCAAAACGTGGTAGCAAAGGGCTCTACCCAGAACCACGTTGAGAATTAGAAAGGGCTGGGGTCCGTACCTAGTTCTGGCTGGGACTCCACTACTAACCTTGGCTTCCATGCGTTTCCCTTGTGGCCTCAAATGAGCGTCGCCCGAAGCCCATTGACTGTTGCTTCTACCAGGATGGTTATCAAGGTTTGTATAGGCCATACTATAATCTCCATGAATCCAAGTGCCCTTTTGGGAATCGGTTGTGGGTGCTGCTCAAATCAGGACATACGTCCCTACATATTAACATGAAACCCAAAAAAGGGATATCCCGCAAAAGGAGATTCCTTTCCTGATTGCAAGGTCCTTTTGGTGCCGATCAGAGCAGCTCCCGGCCTTGTTCAGCACGCTCTGCATGACCAGGAAGTTACTGGTGAAGCCCAGCCCCCGCAGGGCTCGCATCGCCTCGAAGTTCCGGGCGATTTTTGGGCGGGAGATCGCCGGCTTTGAGGCCGGGTTCGCGCGCTTCAGCTTTATCTTGCTGGTTCTCAGCAAATCAACAGGGGTTTTGGGAATCCAATGGATCCCTTCAAAGGAAATTATAAGAGGATGACTCGTGGGGGTGATTCCCTCATTCCCTGAGCGCAAGTCATCAATTGCTGCGGGTGGTGCATATGAACCAGTGAATGAAAGGTTAACTAATCACTAGTTGCGGTCTATGCATGAACCCCGTTGTTGTTTCCACAGCCCGTTTCTCTTGAAGATTGGCTCGTTGACATTTCCACCTGCCAAAAAGGAGCCCCAAGAAACTTGTGTTGCCCCTTCCCATGGTGGACAGCCGATTTTGCGAACACCTTCTTTGGGGTATTGGGCTTTTCGTGCGGCCTGCGAGATGGTCTCTAAGTCTTCCGCACGGAGCTGTTTGTTCTTTATCCAGGCAGTCAAGAAGCCACTGCAGGTAGTTGATGTCCTTTTGGTTTCCACCCGAAACCCCGCGCAAAGGGGGGGCCCCTCGCCACACCCCGTTCTCTCTTTGGCCATTGCTTACATTGCAATTTTATGTCCACCTACGATTGTTTCGGGGTTTTGCTGATTAAAAGTACCATCAGGTTCGGCCTTAGTTGGTTCTTTGGATTGGTTTGGGGAGTTCGACCCCTGGCCCTTGCAGCGGGTTTCTTGCGGTTCCCATCCCACCTCCAAACCCACCCACTCCAAACCTCCAAAGCACCACTTCGAGGGACGCTCGGCACTCGCCTCCAGGGCGGGCAGCTCTTGCAGCCCGTCCTGGCGAGCGGTTTTCGGAATCGAGGCCCGGGGAGGTGGAAGGCGGAAGGGGCCCAAAATTTTGGGACGCCGCGGGTGCCAGGATAAATTGGGGGGTATACACCAAGTAGCCGCAAAAGAGCTTGCAGAATGATTTGCTGAAGAACTAGTACATAAAGGAATGTTTAGAAGTTTAAGACTTTACGGGCTCATGTTGAGCTTCTCCATCGACACACACTCCAATCAACCCGAACCGGGTCCCTGATAGGTCTGTTCTCGGTACAGTCATCCCAAGGCCTTCCGAGCCGGCCCAACTACACCTTTGCGGATTGCTTCAGAGTGGTTTGGGTTCTATGCGCGAATCGGCACGAAATGATTCGCAGGGTTCCTTAAAGGATAGATCCAAAAGCCACAAGGGAAATCTCTGGAGCTGGTGATGGCTATTTGTTGATAGGCCGGAACCTGATTCACCAAGCAGGATTCGGGAATCCCGGCAAAGCTTTCTGATAGCTGAAAATTGTTCGGTCAGCACTCGATGCCTCACGCCCAAACCAGCGTGTGCCTCATGTGATTTCCCTTGGCCCATCTCTAAAGTACACAAAAGAACAGGATGTTCAGATTCTGGTCCAAGTTTAGACTCTGGTTCAGGTTTCGCACAAATGAAGGAGGCACCTTTTCTACACCCATGGGAATGGTGGGCTCACATGAAGCCTTCTATGGTTGCCTTCTGTGCTGGGAGAATCAGGAGTCACCCACCTAAAGCAAGGGAACCCGTAAGCGTCACTTGGGCGAGGCCGGCAACGCCAGACGGACAAACTCAAATACCCCATCAGCAAGCATGGAATTGTGCAGGCGCTCTCTTCAAGAGGCATGTAGTTTTCCAAACGGGGCCGGTGCACTGCCATGTTGATGGGAGGGTAAAACAAAAGCGGATCCGGCGCCTTGTCTTGACGCAAGAAGGCCTTGTCGATTTGATCGAGATCCACGTTGCAGAAGCCCTGCCAAGATTTTGGTCAAAACTGGACAGGCCAACAGGCCATTGCTCTGAAATCGATTCCAAGCAGTCCCTGCCCCAAACAGGATGGGTGCTTTTTGGAGATCCATGTCAATTGTCAGACTGCAACTCCTTTGGCCCGTGAGTTGCAAAAGCTGACTGACTCTTTGGGTGCTGCATCCCCCCGATTAAGCATTTCCGCAATTCTTTGAAGGTCCACAAATGACTGACGATTGATTGTTTCGTGTTGTGACGTTTTACTTGAGTTTCTCAAATAAGGGTCCTTTCAAACGGCTGTTTTCCGCTTGGTGTCCGTTTAGCGCCGGTACCCAATTAGTCAAATGGTCCCAAAAAAACATCTACCCCCAATATGAAGAAGGAGGAACCGAATACAATGTGCTGTTGCTCGTTAAAACCCAAAAAAAAAGGATTCGGCTATGTTCCAACCCTTCGACAGCCCTGGTCTTCGGCCAGCCCTATACTAAACCAACACTAACCAATACTGAGCCAGTATTGTGGCAGCACGAAGCAGTACTAAACCATTTCTAAGCCATTTCTAAACCAGTACCGACCTATACTAAGCCACTGCTAAACTTGGGAAAGGCCAATCTGACCCAAATTGTTTTGCCGGTTCTCTCTATCGAGTCCCAAAATGTTGCTTGGGGGGGGGCCTTTATCAATCAGTGACCCACATTAAATACCAAACAAATGAGGGCCCGGCATCTTGAGAAATATTCTGATAATGCAAAAACAAGACTGAGTCCTCGGAAGCACCCCCACCCCTCACGCACACACACACTAAAAAAGAGTCCCCCAAGCCCCACACCTCCACCTCCTCCAACCCCCGAAGCCAACTCTCCCAAAGCGGCAAATCCGAAACAACCCAAAACACTCCAAAATCCTGATTGAGGCTGATGTGCATGCTGTCCCCAAACTCCTGCCTCACGCTTGCGATAAGTGAGCAGCAGCCGCCAAAGGGCACTTAGGTCCATCCTCAGCCCCAGCTGGTGGAAGGAACCATGTTTTTCCTAGGTTCGGCGTGGCCTTTTTTCCCAGGCTGGGCGGGGTGGTCCCGACGCAGCAAAGCTGCAAAGGGCTCACCTGTTCGAAGAAGCTTGTTTCCAAAACGCAGCAAAGTCCGGGGTTCACTTCTTCGGATTGTCTTTTACTTCTCCCTTGGACCTCAAAGACTTGGAACAAGCCAAACATGAATTGCCGAACCTCCAGAGCACCTGCCGCGCAACACATTTCCGGAATGTAGCTCAACCTATTTCCTCTACATTCTTGGAGTTGCTTGACATGAACATGAACACTGAAAGGAAAACCAACCATTCTGGACTTGTTTTCAAAAAAGAAAAAGGATGCCAACGATTTCGAGGTCGGATTTTGGTTGGACGTGCTTTTGGAGGTCGTTGTTAAAGGTCGCGACTCAGCTCCTGAACACGCTCCAACGCCGCTGGGGCTCCCCGGCTCCGAAACCCCCACCCCTGCCTCCTCGGCCGCCTCATGCGAAAGACCGATCGACCAAGAATGACGGGGGCGTGGACCAAAACCCCAGGGGCAAAAAACAGCTCGGGCCTAAAGAAAGGGGAAAAACGAGTTGTCTCGTTTTAGTTGTTTAAACAAAAATGAAACGGTGAGTCCGAGAAAGCGGCTGCTGCAACAGCTGTGACTAAGAATGACAACAAACTCTCTACAGAAGAAGTTCGGGCCGCGCGAATGATAGCCTCACCCCATAAACAAAACATATGCGGCCCTGAGACCATCCACAGGGCGGTCTCACTCTCTAGTCTTAAAAAGATGGCTAACCTGAATCAGTGCGGCTTGAGTTTGTTGGGTTGAAGCTTGAAGGAAAAAACACAGGAATCCCCCGTGCCATGGACGCTTGGAGACTATTTTGCAAATTCAAACTCGACCCTGAAGGTGGTGGTTGTAAAATAGATCCGTTCAGCGTCCACAGTACGGAACCCCCCCTCTTCGACGTAATGACCCCCTGGCCCGGTTCGTCCACGGCAAAGCATACGCCTCAAAGATGGCGGAGATGTCCCATACTTCCTTAGACGATGCCGACCCCAAAAACCATGATTTTGGTGCTTTTGAAGGAATCTCCTTTGGGCTAAATGGCAAGCAAGGGGTAAGGTTTAGCCTCGAAACCCAATCATGGAAGTGGACAGCAGGGTTTTTTGCAAGATGATGGTAGGCTTCCAACCCTCTCTTGTGCATTTCCAAAAACGGTACCCCTGGTGCGGGATTCCCCCCTGTAATCAATAGGCAAGGGCGCTGTGTTGCGGGCGCTGTGCCCAGTGCGTGGATATGCTGCACATCTGCAGCTCAACAAGGACAATTCGCGCCCAAGCGCCCAAAATGTTCCTTGAGAAGTGCCTCTACCTGAAATTGGCCCCTCTATTAAAATTAGAAATCGACCCCCTTCTGAGTTCGTGTTGGAAGGGGTCGATTCAAATCATATTGATTCAATATATCCCTGATCCATTCGTATCCCGACCTGTCAAAATATACTGTTTTCCGTTGAGTCCTCCTTATTGGTGCCTGGGTTCTATTCATGTAAACGAGTCGCGTTGCCCGCCTTGGCCAGAATGCTTTTGGCTGGTTTTGAGGTATCATGGTTTGGTTTGCCTTGAAGTGTTGTGCTTGTTTGAATGAGTGAGTTGGCACCGAAATGCACGAGCTGGTAGATAGAGGGTGGGCGCATGTTCGCGCGTTTCCACATGGTTTCAAGGGCTAGATAGAACGAGAGCCGCGTCAGAGAGCCACAGAAGGGCAGTGGACTGGGGCCAAGCGAAGCTTGAGGGAATATGCAAGGAATTTGACCGGTTTCTCGAAAGAATGAATTTTAGCAACCGGTTTTTCTTTGTGGGGATTTACCTGGTTGAGGGGAATTTGCCGGTTTCTAGGGGAAATGTGGCCGGTTTCTAGGGGATATGACTAGTCTTTGGGGGAGATTTGACTGGTTTCCAGAAGGGAAGTTTGCCGGTTTTTTGGGGGGCAAAGGAGAATTTGATTGGCTCGCTTCAGAGGGCGCGCTTGAGAACGACAGGATCTGACCCCCTCCCTGGCCTAAACCCCGATCACTTTCAGGCTCGCTTCAGATGGACTGGAGGCAACTGGAGCAGGGATTTTGGCCGCGCGACGGACCGATTTTGGGCTGATGGGGTTTGGAAGATTTGGAGGGGGCTCCGAAGCAACCCAGGGGCAGTGCTGAGAATATATATATATATATATTTGTCTGGCAGGGCGTGTGCAACTTTGTCAATTGCGATTGGAGGCGAGTCATCGCAATCAGATTCGAAGGGTGTATTTTATTGGCAGCGTCCATGCCAGATGTATTCATCATTGCACTAGGTTTGGGAAGGATGGTCGCATGGTCACGAACCCGGTCATACGGATTTCATATCATGCTGCCAGTTGACCATGTCGCGAAAGGCATATGGACCGTGGCAGAAACAGACACACGTATGCAATCCAAGAGAGTTTGCAATACCCTGCGTTAGTGGCTGGGGCAAGCAACAATTATCTGAGAAACTTTGGTTGGAAGGCCGTGTCATTTTCACCATACTTTTCATGCATTGCTCAAATCCAGTGCCACGGTTTGGCTAGTCTTTGACAAGAAGGGTGCATAATAAGTGTGGTACAGCTTTCCGGGTGACCATTGAGTGGCCAGGTGTTGGTCAAGACTCAGAAAATTTTGGCCCATGGGCTTGCTTTTTGGCTTTTCCTTCAAAGACCAACCAAAAACGAGCCCATTTTCGGTTGCACCGTTTTCTTTCTGGCTTCCTCATGCACAAGCACCCAAGTAGGAATGTTTTCTGGAATCCGGGCAACATAGGCATCCTCACAAAGGGATGTGGTTTGCGACCTCACCCATGCTCCTTTTTTGTGAGTACTCGGAGTACCTGACTTGAGCCTTGCGCATGATTCTCGTCTCAGTACAATGGGTGTCCCCGTTCGGGCTCTCTTCAAATCGAAACTGGTGTCAATTTGGAGCGCCCCAGGGCCGAATTCGATTTGGCACTGGTACTGGCCTCAATGTACCATAGCGTAGCATTGCGTCTCCAAGTGCCACAGCGAAACATCCTCTGGCTTTGCTCACCCCCAATCAAACCTACGTTTAGAAAAAGTCTAAAGAAGCAAAACAAAAAGAACAGCCGCGGCAGCTGGGCCCTCGCGCATATCCGATCTCCCGCAGCAGCGGCACAAGCTGGCGATGGAAGGAGAGGGCACAAGTGGACACAAGGAATCGCCGGAGCTTTCCTATGCTTTCCGTTCTGTTTTTCATAGAACAAGGACAACCTCAACTCACTCCCTGTTCTCTGAAGCTTCATGGCCAAGATTTTTGCGGAAGCCAAACCGGCATGGCCATTCAGTGCCAGAAAGCCACAGAACACCGGGTCTGTCTCCTTTAAAGTCCCCTGAAAAGCCCTTTTGGATAGTTTCAAAGGGAAGCAGAGGGAAGTCCATCAATCCTAGGGCTTCGCCATCACCAGCTGCGCTGGCCGGTCGGACAGGTGAGATGGGGAGCACTAAGAAGAACTCTGTTTAGGCGGGACCTTGTTTCAGAGCCCGGCCTCCGGACCACCCAAGCACGCGCTCGCTGCGAACCCACACGCGCAAAAGGCTGCAAGGTTGCTTGCCCAACCCCCCTGACACGGAGCATGCACTCACCCACCCTAGCTTGAGCGCGTGTGTGCCTGCCTGCGTGCGGCGCGCGCGCGCGCCGCACGCACGTGTCTCACACCGAAAGCCAATCAGACAACAAAATGCATCCCCGGCAGCCCGTCCCAGCCCCACAAAAACCGGTGGAAGAATGCTGAAAAACACGGTATGTGCGATGCTTTCCGCACAGCGGCGGCGGCCGCGCTTACGCGAGCAAATCCACTCCGCCAAAACCTACTCTCTTTCAGCGATGCAGGGGATGTAGGGATGTAAGGGATGCTGGAACGCCCAGATGCTGGTGATGCAGGGAGTGCCGATGATGCTGGCGGAGTTTGCGAGGATGCGGAGGATGTTGGCGGGGATGCTGGTATTTACCGTGTTTTTTGAAGGTCGGGCAACGTGGCATCAGAAGCCCATCGCAAAACCAGAGGCCGGGGATGTTTTGGGGTCCAAGTGTTTGGGCCGGCCTGCGTGCAGGTGATGCAGGCAATGCTGAGGAGGAGCTTGGGGTGCAACAAAACACGTCAGTGGTATACCCTCGCCTCGCTCTTCGAGCTCGAAGACACACAGCGCAGCTGGATTTTATGGTTCTTCCCTTTGGAGCAACATGCGCACAATGTGCAGTGTTTTGACCGTGGCACACATACAGGGTGCTGGAGTCCAAACCCAAAAAGAGCGGATGGACGCCCTGGGATTATCCACCTGCCTGGTGCGAAACTGATTCTTTCCATGCGGTATGGCCCTTCAAAACTTGTCAAGTGTCGAAGGGATTCTTGGCCGCTGCCCAGCTATCTCTTGGCCGCAAGGGTTTTTCAGCGGTTTGGTTAAGCTCTTCAACCCCGGCCTCTCTCATGTTGATGCCCCCGGACCAGTCTGTGTCGTGCTTCTTCTTCATGCGCTGAACCATCTGAGCGAGGGTCGGAATCTAATCTTTCAAATATAGTCCATCGGCAATGGTCCCATCCCCTTTCATGAAGGGAAGCCAGTAGCCCTCTTGTTTTCTCTTGGGAGTTCCTCTTAAAAGGGAACCTTCACTTTTGGGCAAAACAACCCCCCATTCATCCACTAGATTGGCTTATCCGGGGTCGACATCCTTGTTCCCTTCCCGCAACATTCAGGGAGTCTACGTACAGCATGTTATCCTTATTCATGGCGTGGACACCTCCCCAATCAAACACGAGCAAAAACTGGGATATTTGTGAATGCCTGTTCCACAGGGTGAGTGTGGCTTTTCACGGCCTGTCCAACACGTCGCCGTCAACATGATTGGTTTTCTTTTGCCTTCCCTTGACACCAAGCAACTAAAAGGGTGTCCCACCCACCCACTCAACCACCCCACACACACACACAAACACAAACACAAACACAAACACAAACACAAACACAAACACAAACACACACACACACACACACACACACACACACACACACACACACACACACACACACACACTCTTGCCGGGAAGCGAAACTCATAAGTGCCAATCGGCCCCCCAGGTCCGGGAAAAGCTAAGTAGTTGGCTCCGTGGTCAGCCACATTGAGAAACCCTCAGTTCACACTCAGAAACCCTGGTAAAATGAGCGAGCAACCGTTTGGCTAAGTCCCATCCAGCAGACCTTCTTAGAACTCGGAGATAGTTCTGTGCATCGCGTGTAATGTGCAGATCCTCTCAGGACTTGAAACAAAATACTCAACCCTAAAAGTGGCGCTTGACCACCGAGCGCCACCAATGACGGGCTTGGACAGCTCGCACATGCTTGTGCTTGTTTTGCTCCTTTTTGTGCTAGTAGGTCAACAGTCAAAGCCTGCTTCATGTTGTTTTCGCTGTGAAGGTCCCAGAAACGTAACTTTTTTCGATTAACCCGTCAAATGAAAGTTGTTCAAACTTGACGCATCCCAATATTGGATCCTGTCCTTCATTATGGTTTAAACGGTCACAAAAGGTCCTTCTGAGGTCGATGGCCATCGCTCAAGAAAGTGCAGGATTAGAATGGAGAGACCCTCAAGAGCGACTTCCTTGACCTTGCCTTTCAACCAATCCCAAAAGCAAGGGGTCAGCCACTTCAGCCGAAGAAGACATTCCTAAACATCTGCAAATCGGGCTACGCACACTTTCCTGAGTTTCCCGTCGAGACCCCTTATTGCCTTTGGGCCGGCCTCCAGCTCAGTTTCTCTCACCTTCCGCATGCAAAGGATGAAGCCGTGTGCATCCAAACGACCGGATTGGTCCACCTCTCGGCTCGGCGGCTTGGCAGGGCGGGGTCGGAAGAGACAGGGGCCATGGAGAGGTTATGGATCAAAGGGCTGCGATGGCTCCCCTTGCCAAGGCTCTGAATCAGAATGTGAAGTGAGTTCCATGGACCCAACATGCTGCTAACTACCGGGTCTGCAACTGAATTGCGTTGCCGCAAAGGGGTTGAGCCGCATACGTGGTGGCCACGGAAAGCTCCTTACTGAGCACGCAACTTGCTTGGCACTCCTGCAAGTAGCACTCACTCGGTTGGTCATCCAAGATGGTGTTAGGAGTCCCTTCTGCTGATGTCCACCCAAACCGATGACTTGGGGAGGGCCTCAAACGATAATGGAAGTAGAAACAAGCGGGTGGCTCAAATGGAAAGTAAGCTTCCAAGAGAGTCCTGTCAGCTTCCACGATTGAAAAGGGTAGCTGGCTCTTCTCAGAAACGTTTCCGCTAGAAAGGGATTTTGGGGTTCTGTATTTCAACCCCTACACCTCAAGCATGTGGACATTCTTGGGGTTCCAAGTCAAACTTCCAGAAGTTCCCTCTATGTCCCCTTCTCCACTGACACGAATTGGCCCCAAAAAGTTATACCAACAAAGGAAGCAAGGAGGGAGCCCCGACCCACTAGTTCTTCTCATCCACGCCCTGGTCCTAGCTGAGAAATCAGCTCTCGGAAACTCTGCATGAACTTAGCCCAAGCCCTTGCCTCTGGTCGGTGTTGGTCTAAAATGGTTTCCACTGACACATCCAAAGGCTATATATCCGGGTGTCCCGTGGGGGTAATGGTTTGGGGGTAGTGGAAACATTCACAGAGTTCGGCCGATTGGGTGAGTTCCTTTGAGGGTACCTTTTTCACTTTGCTTTAGAAGGAAGCCAAAAGAACAACGCGCTTGTTTTCACATTGGCTAGTTCAAAAGCGAGTTTGCATTGCTTTCTCTATTAGAAACCCTTCAAGGGGGCTCCATCGACAACTGTTGTCTGACATCCGCAAGTGTGAAAGAAAACCTGATTACTACATATACTCCCTCCTCCAAAGGCGGGCTCCAATGTCCAGCCTCCAAAGGCTCCGTCTCCAGGTGTCCTTTTGGTTTCCTTCAAACCCAATAGAATACCACAAATCCCCACATACCTCCACACCAACCGCTCGCCTCACACCTGGCTTTCTCGAGACATCGCCCGGCCTGCGCAGCCGTGGCGACGGCGCGCTCCGGGGGCCACATGAAGCCCAGCCAGTTCAGCATCGCCGGCACCTCCTGGCGCAGGAGGCGCCGGACGCCGCAGCACGCGCGGGTGGCTTCGTCGCTTCGTCGCTTCGTCGTTGGTTGTTCCCGTTTTGCTTTTTGGTATGTGTTGGTCGTGGTTCCACTTTTGTGTGTTTGCAGCACAAATATCTGAACCAAAGAGTTGCTCCGGGTGCCTGGGTTAGTGAGGCCTCAGGCTAATTCGCCTTGAGCACATCCTGGCGATGTGCTTTCTTCCATGTGTTTGAAGCAAATATCACATTGTCAGCTTCCTCTGATCAGCTTTCTTAAGTAGGGGGATTCCTTTCTACCAGGAGCATGGAGTATCTATCAGGGATTGACATTCAGGCCCGGAGCTCGGTGGTTTGGGGTAGTGTTTGTAGGATTTGAAGCCTTGATCGCCCTCAAGGATGGCCGCTCTGCTAAGCTCCAACTACCTCTGGAGTGAGCTGGCTCAGTGAACAGCCATCAGCTTCCCTCTGCCTTGAAGTGGCTGGAGGTTAGGGGTGGCCCCCCCCCATTCACCCTTACAAGCTTGCCTCTAAGTACTTGTTACATAACATATATATATATATACTATATATGTATATGCATTCATGCGCGCAACGCCCGGGCTTGCCCAGACGTTGAAGCGTCTTGACATGTATCTTCTTTCTTATATACATCTGTGACCATTGGTGCGCTATGTTGCAGGGCTTTTTGTTTTCGGGTTAAGGTTTAGGGATTAGGGTTCGGGGTTTCTGGTTTTGGGGGTAAGGTTTAGGCTTTTATGGTTTTAGGGTTAAACTTTAGGATTTGCGGCGTTAGGGCTTTAGGGTTTAGGGTTTGCAGACCAACAAATGTGTAGCCGCGGCTGCGCCGCGCGAGGCGGCGAGGGCTGGGGGCGTTGCGGACCAGGGCAAACCCCAGGAATTTGCTGTGTAAAATCTTAAGCATAAACGGTTTTATCATAAACATGTACATATTATAACTATGTGCGGCTTCTACGGCCGTCATTAAGCCACTAGACTGGTTGTGGAGAGTGCCCTTGTTGGGATTGCTGCAAAGGAAAAAATAAAGCCACCAATGTTGTGGGTTCTGGCCCATTCTGAGACGACAAATCATTTACATGGGGGACTCTTGTCCGTCGAACATTCTTAAGGGTAGTACCCATTAGCCAACGAACAGATCACAAACATCCACAGAAACAGCCAAATCCCCATCCATACAAACAGCGAATCCCCCATTTACAAAGAGCAACTTCTCCCCGGCCCCATTTTGCCTGGAATGTCCCGCCTTTAACTTCCCGTGGTCAACGCTCAACCCCAACCTAGGATTTGCATATGTTCTATTCCCATCAGTTTTAGTCAGAGGCAAAGGTGTAAAATGTCGCCAAACATTGACCCAGGTCCCCCGTCCCTCG
>CAUJNA010003398.1:31535-81535 GCA_963377175.1 Effrenium voratum | reverse complement strand
AACATCGCCATGCAACGCCTTCCCACAAAAGAACTTAAACGACTCCGAAATGAGCTGACCACGCATCCCACAGAACCTGAAGAAACCACCAAGCACTCCATCGCCAAACAGAGAAGAACACAGGCCCAACAAACCCGGCATTGAAAGAAAAAAGACAAAAACAGGAGGAACAACTATTGCTACCCCTTGCCGGAGGGGCCACATTGCTGTAACTCCCATCCCTGCAACGCCCAAACCAATTCCACCAACCCAGCCCACAACCCAAAACCACAAACCCGAACGGAAGGTACAGTAAGTCTCGAGCTTGATGTCCCAGTCTCTACCATATCATCCACCAACACAACCCCAATCTGATCGCCCCCAATCCCAACCAACCCAAACCCAACTTTCCTATCCCCCCCAACCCAACCCATCCCACCCTTACAGTACCCTTACATTCTTCCCTACCGCCACCCGCCCCGCCCCGAACCCCACCGAGGGCTCCGCCCAGACTTGGCGCGGGCACACGAAGCCCAGCAGCTCCAAAGCCCTCGCCAGCTCCGAGCGGTGCACCTCGACCCAAACGGCGCCCCAAACGGAACCGAACGGGGCGCTTGGCCATGAGCACCAAGAGCGGCAGTATCGCCGACAAACCCAAAGACTGGTATCAATCTGCCAGTTCTTTAAACCCAAACTGGCTGTGCAAGCCACCGGGTTTTAACGCCATTCATTAGGAGTCACCACTAAAATGGTCGGTTTTCTACCGGGGCGTTCGAAGATACACGGCTTGCTGCCCTGAACGTTACTCTTCCGCCGGCCATTCATCAAGGAGTGAAAAAAAGAAGCTCCTGGATATTTGGAAGTTAGCCCCTGAGACCCTGGCGAAAGCTTTCCTAGCAAGCCCCGGTAAGGCCAGAGTTGTGGCACATCTTTGCGGAGACCTTTGTGCTGGACCCCCTCTATGGGTTTTAAACGGTTAGAGCTCAAAGGCTTGGCCAAAACCAGAGATTCCTGCAGCTGGCGAGACACCCAGTGCACAACATGAAAAAACAACTGTCAAACTGATGGCAACCACCGCAAATCTTGTGAAATGAGCAATCTCGTGCACGACACCTGTTTGCATTGCACTTGTCCTTCCTCGCGTGCCCCTACGAAAGAAAGGGAGAGAGAGAGAGAGAGGAGAGAAAAGAGAGAAGATAGAGAAGAGAGAGAACAAAGAGAACAGAGAGAAGAGACAGAGAGAGCGAGCGAGCGAGCGAGCGAGCGAGCGAGGGAGGGAGGGAGGGAGGGAGGGAGGGAGGGAGGGAGGGAGGGAGGGAGGGAGGGAGGGAGGGAAAGAGAAGGGAAGACTGCAGGGACCCGACCCCATACCCGGCAACGCCTCGTTGTGCTCCCTGACACGGTCGAAAACCTGCTGCGCCGCCTGGGAGTGGCCGATGGCTAGCGCAGCTAGTTTGCTTCATCAAAGGGAGCCGTTGCATCATTTCGACAATCCAAAGGCTCAAGATGCTCAAAGGAGATCATTTGCGTGTCCCTAAGCGGGGTCGGGGACTCCTGGGAGGAAACCCAACACTACGTGGACTCCTTTTTGGTTGAAGTGCATCCTTCTTCTGAAACGCGCAAGTGTGACAAAGCAAACGCCATGAGTCGTTTGAAGAGGCAACCAACATGAAAATCACCACTTGCATTGGCGCCCAGCTTGTGTGACGATCAAAGAGACAGGGAGCCCCCTTGTTTCGATGAAACTGGAGCCCCCGAAGAAGATTCCAAGCATCGACTGCCAGTGCTTGTCGTTCGGTCTGCCTCGGCCGTCTCATACTCGTTGTCCTGCCGCAGATTTCCAGAAAGCATTTGAGTTCTGTTGCAGAACCCACTGCAAGAACCATAGAAGATGCCCCCCAACCCAAAACAGGACAGAACAGGGGACCCTGGTAGTGCGCTTTTTGCGCGTTTTGAGGCTCGCAGTCTTCTCATGGGTCAGCAATGTCAGTTGCACTTGATCTAACACGTGCAGAGGAAACATCTTGAAAAAACAAGAAAAAACAAAAACTCGAGGAACACAAAAAAAAACACACAAAACAAAAAACGAGAAAATCAAAAGAACAAAGAAACTCGAGAAAACCAAAAAAACATGGTTTAGAAACTCTTTCAACATGGGTTGTGTTACAAAGAGTTTCTAAACCATGGTTTTTGTTTGTTTGTTTGTTTTTTTTTATTTGTTTTGGTGTTCTCGAGGTCTTTTTGCTTTTGTTTGGTTTTCGCGAGTTTTTTTGTTTTCCTCGAGTTTTGTCATTTGTTATTGTTTTTTTTGTTTTTCTTGAGTGTTTTTGGACTATTCTATGTATATGATGGGTCCTCCTCTGTTCTTGGCTGTTGTGTATGGTTTATTCAGCTACACTTCTCTCGTAAGCAGCGCAGACGATTTCTCATGTCATGAGTCCTATTTCAAATCAACTTCACCATAAGAACTCTAATTAATTCCTCTTTTAAACATCCAAATAAGTGTAAGAAGTCTATTTAAACTAACTAGAAGAAAAACCCAGCTTGTCTATCCTTACCAGATTCTATTAAAATTATAATTAAAGTCTAATCAAAAGCCTAGATACTTAAAAGTTAATTCCTATGTCAAGCATGATTCAAAAACATGTAATTGAATTACTCAGAAGAAATAATCAGCTTGTCTTTCCTTACTAGATTCTAGTTAAAGTATGTTTAAATTCCAATTAAGTTGTGGACAGGAGTTTCTATTTAGACTTGGAAGGAATTTCTGTTTAAATTATAATTCAACATATGAATTCTAGTTCAACTCTAATTGAATTCATATGTGCAAGTATAAGTTCCTATTTCTAATTAAAGTCTATTTGAAATCCTATTTGGATTGGAAGTACTATTTAAAGTCTAAATCAAATGAACCTTTGAAGGGAATTCTAATCGAAATCCCGTTTAAACTTAAAGCCTTGCAATTTAAAACTTGCAAACCAAGTGGAATAAAATGTGTATTTTCCATGGGTGTTCACCGGTTTTTCACTCCTTCTGAGGGGCTTGCAAATTAGAAGAAACAACAAGCTTGTTTCTACTTATTATATTCTATTTAAATCCCAAGTAAAATCCTACTTGGAAAGGAACCCCTATGTTAATTCTAATTCAAAACAATATTTTATATTGAATTCTAATTGAAATATGTTTTAAACCTAAAGCGTGGCAAATTAAAGCTTGTAAACCATTAGAACTGAAATTGCATGTTCCTTGCGGTTCTATTGTTGTTTCACTCCTTTTAAGGGGCAGGCAAATTAGCAGAAACAACAAACGTGTGTTTCCATACTGGAATCTATTTGAACTCAAATTCAACTCTAATGCCAAACAGGAATGAAAGCAATATGCTAACATAATTGCAGCTACTCTGGCTTGTAAATCACAGTTACAAACACTCTTCAGCAAAAGCAATCGTACAACTTGCTCAAGATATCAAACCCCAAAATCACAAAAAAAGTGCACTACCACAGTCCCAATCTCAAACAGGAGGCATGACCAAGGCCGCCCTGAATGAGATTCGAGTTGGGACCCAATAAACCTGTGCTCAAGGAGACTCCGTTTGGGAATGTGTCCCACATTTAGAGCCCCCTCCAGGTGGTCGATATCCTGTGCCTTTGGAACCATTCAAGAAAGGAGTCCCCAACGTGAGGATAGATGTCTATATTATATGTTCCAGGCCTACAGCCCCGCCCCCCCACCCCCCCACTCCCCTGTGAATGTGGGGTTGCTTGAGTGTGGGTTGTTGGCCATGGGACGAATGCTGCCCTTTCAGTCAGGGTCTAGGGCTGCTTGAATGTTGTCGGGGCATCTTATGACATGGGGGGGGGCAGGGGGAGTGGGGGGGGGAGGGGGTACCGGGCCCCGGACCGGGATCATATGCGTATACATATATAAATATACATGTGTATATATATATATATATATATTCTACCCCCCGCCCCCAGAAGCCTACCTTTTCTAAGCCTCTCCAGTGCATGATTTGCCAATCTAGGCCTGGAAAGAAGGGTCTCTCAACAAGGACTAGGACCAAATAGGACTAGAACCAAGGATCTCTCAACTAGGACTAGGACCAAACTAGGACTAGACTATTTCACTCTAATGAATTGCAAGTAGAACATTATATTAAAAAGAACATCCTGTGTACCATTTGACTTGAAATAGAATAGTCAATATTTAATTCCTATTTAAGCTAGAAATTCTAACTGGAGTATGTCCTTATTCGAAATCATATTTAACTTCAGTTTAGAAATTAAATACAACTTGACAAATATACTAAGAAGAATTCACAAGGAACTTCCTTTGTAATGTCCTTTACACTTTCTAATACCGAAATAACTAGTAATTATTTCGGTAAACTGGGACAACCTAGACTAGGACTAGAACCAAGGGTCTCTCAACTAGGACTAGGACCAAACTAGGACTACACTATTTAGGTCTAACTCTCATAGGAATTGAATTTCAAGTAGAACATTCTATTGGAAAAAACATCCTGTGCACAATTTGAGCTGAAATAGAATAGTCAATATTGGAATTCCAATCTAAGATAGAATTCAGATTGGAGTATGTCCTTATTCTATTGAATTCTAGTTGGAAGTTATGTAGAACTTGATAATTAAATGAGTATAACTCATAAGGACAACATCCAGAGGTCCCAAAATTGTTGAATAGTATGCGGTTAAATGGATAAACTGTGTAACATCAAGCTGAAATCTAACAATCATTATTTAAAGTCAACTCAAAAGTACGAATTGTGATTGGCGGTTTTCATTCGGGAAGAGTTCAGAGGTTCCAAATTGTTTTTTCACTAGTCCTTGCACTACCAGGCGGTCATAAAATACCGCAAAACACAGTGTTCTGCAGCGTCGTCCATACTTAATTCACACCAATGACCGTCTCTAAATTTTGATTTGTTCTGAATAGGATTTAATTGGGACTCAATCCAAAGTTTGGAATTTGGATACAATTCCTTTCCCGGTAGAGCTTTACAAGTCAATTGAAGGATAAACAGAATTTGATAATCAAAGAATTGATTCTACGAATCCAAGCCTGTACTTCAGATGCCAGGTTCAAAATTCCCTAGAAAGTCTTCTCTGCAGACTCGAGTCCAGGCCCCGACTGAAGATTCAGTCGAGCCTGGATTCAACATTCAAGAGCACCTAGAAAAGTTCTGGATTCAAGATCCAAGATTCAAGATTCCCTGGAAAAGTTTGGCTTGTAATCTTGAATCTGGGTCAAGATTGAGAAAGATTGGCAGAGTTTGAATTTTGAATCTGGGCGTGGATTCAAGATTCAAGATTCAAGAGTCCCTGGAAAAGATGGCTTGTAATCTTGAATCTGGGTCTAATTTTAAGAAGACTGAAAGAGATTGACTTTTAAATCTGGGCTTGGATTCAAGATTCAAGACTGTGCCTGGAAAAGTTTGCCCTGGAATCTTGAATCTTGAATCTGGGCCTAGATTTAAAAGGATGGAAAGAGATTGAAATTTAAATCTGGGCTTGGATTCAAGATTCTCCGAAAAAGTTTGGCCTGGAATCGTGAATCTTGAATCCGGGCCTAAATAAAACAGATTGAAAGCGATTGAAATTTACATCTGGAAAGTTTGGCCTGGAGTTGAATCTTGAATCTTGAATCTGGGCCTAGATGTAGAAGATTCAAAAACATATTGAAATGTAAATCTGGGCCTCGATGGAAACCGGTTGACATTTGAATGGTGCCTGAAGCTTCCAGCATGTCCTTGAAAATACACCTTTTTGTTCCTGCTTTCTCCGAAGCTGCAAATTAGGCAACAAACACTGCAAATACCATTGACTTATCAAAAAGGTAGGTCCGGGAGGGTACCACATATATTTACATCTATATATATATATATATCTGTGATGAACACCTTTCCCGTTTGGACTGCAAGCTGAAGTGACGATTTTTCAGATTGGCTGTCGACAGAGTTCGGAAGTCAGTCGTGAGTCCCCGGGTACGATAAGCTGTTCACAAATGAAATGACTTGAACATTCAGAGTTGACCTCTAGCCATGACTTGACCTTGATCGAACTGGGATGACCAAAGGGTGACCTCAATGAAGCAAATCGGACAAAACACCAACTCTTGGTGACTCATCAAAGTGTTGCAACAAAACGCGGCTTCACAAGTGTGAATGACATTCCATTGATCGTGGAAGGCCTTCCGCTTGGGAGGTTGCTCTGGACCCTTCCAGAAAAAAAAGATCAACAGGAAGCGGGGGCACTCAAACAGGGTCCCAGTGTTGGATTTCAGCACAAGTCTGGTGGCATACATGCACGTTGAAAGCCAAAATGACGCCAAACGGACCAACTATCCACACGTGAGCCTATGCCAACCGGACAAAGTTCAAGGCCGCGGTTTCCTTTGTTGGGTAGCACAAGTAAGCTAGGCTCCAACTTCTTACACTTGTGGGTTCTACCAACTTAACGATAAAAGGAAACATGAGTCATGGTCAAGACTCACTCTTCAGGTCATGGCTATGGGTTTTTGTTAGAGGAGCCCTCACAGTGGATGTCTTAAATGCCAACCACGCAGTGACTCGGGCGCAGACTTGTCCTTTTGCCGCCTTTTTTGGGACAAAGTGCCCTTCTTGGGGCCCTAGCAGCACCCTGCGCCTCCCACCTGTCCCCGGCGAAAAAGAAAAAAAAGAGGACAAAGTCACCAGTCCACGTCGAAGGAGCGAGTCTGGCACCGCCGCGAGCTCCTACTCTTCTCGAGCAAGGGGCCTGACGGATGGGCGACCCATCCTTCAAATAGTACCTTCCCCGTTCTGAACTTGGGGATCCTTCCTTCCCGAAAGCAACAATGGGAAGAGAAGAGGATAAGGGTTGAAACTTGAGACGATTGGGGAATCGACCCCCAGACTGCCAAGTAATTGTCATCGCATGATTCAATCACCTGCTCAGACATCGGTTTGACCCAGAAACCCAAAAATCGGGGACGACCGACAATAGTGCTGATGCCTGCCACAGGGAATGCACTAGATGCGTCACGGCAGGCTCTGAGTAGAGCCAAAGCGGGGTACTACTTAGAAAGTCTGGAAAAACAACAAAATGGCCCATCCCCTCTTGGTTTCCGTTTGGGTGTAAGTGTTGTGGTCTATTTAGAATCCAGAAACGGCATCAGCCACCTTACGTGCCATTTGCCATAGCCACAACTGGCAGGCTTTGGTGCCGCATGCAATTGTGAGCTCAAAGGCTGCTCCTTTGCATAATACCAGCCTGCATCACTCTAGCATATAGGTGAGAACGGCCATGAACCATCATGAATCATGAACAGCAAAATTGAAGCTGCGAAGCCAACTCTGACGATGCAGTTTTTTTTTGAGCCGGTCGAGTGGCCTGAAGGATGCGCCCGGGGCCCCGGTGGGTAGGAACAAGTACCGTTTCGTGGGAGCCAGTTTCGGGTTTCCCACCCAGAGAATGCTCGGGAAAAATTACAACTTACCGACCGAGAAGGGGAAACGAAAGAGGGGGACGCATGGGATCTTTCAGGTTGATGTGTTCTGCGTCACACACCCAAAATGAAGATTCCCTTTGAAAGGAAACTTTTTCATGCAAGAGTTCTGGCGCAAGCCACAACCTTTCAGGCCGGCCCGCCTGTTGCTACGGATTCATAGGTACCTCAGGTCGAAGTGCAAGAGGCCCAAGCACGGTTTGCCTTTCTCTTGGCAAAATAGAAGGGCCGCCTTGAAGTGTGGAAGCCCTCTTCAAGGCGGCTCTTGTATTTTACCATGTTTCTGCAAGAGGGTCAATAGGCAAACACCCCAGGCCTTTTGAAACCCATTCACCTTGGGTTCTGCTAGCAACAACGCATGGTCAGAACTGCCAAACTGTTTGGAGAGGCAAAGTCCGATCCCAAAAGACCTGCCAGGGAAGCCCCAAACTTTTGAACTGGGGCATCGTTGTTTGCGGCAGGTTCTTTTTCACTACGCATTGACAACAGGGGCTGTGAGGGGCTGTGAGACGACTCCTTTGCTGAACTCTCAGGTTGCGGCTCGAATGGCTCACGGCACGCACCTGGAACGGACTCGCTCGTTTTGACACTTTGTGGATGGCACTCCAACAACAAAGCAGGAAACCAGAATGCATAAGTCTAGAGGGAAACTAAGAGAAAACCAATCACCTCAATCCTCCCAAATTGTTCACAACCTAATGGATGTGTTGAAGGGTAGTCAAAATGAAACCTGCAAAGGGCGTACCTTCACCATGCCCGAGCTCGTTTTACCCTCGACTCGGTGGAACTGCTCATCCTTCCAGAAACCTCCGGTATGGTGGACACATGCAGGTTAATACACGACCGATGTTCAGGGTATTGATTTGTTTCGGATCCCCTTCGATCGACCGGCCAAAGGGAACCTTTGAACCCCAGAAGCTGATGAGACCAAGGAAATAGAAGGATCCCTGTGAGCCTGTGAGCTGCAAAAGCTCCAAGTACGAGCAGGTGCTTTCTTCAGTACCCTTTGGTCCGCCTATTTTAAAGCAAAGCCCATGGCACCCACAAAGCAGAAAAAACGAGAGCCTCGCTGGTGAACCTCGGGCGGGAAGACCTGTCCTGACGGGATCTGAGTGCCCTGCACAATTGCAGGTGTCGGGCAACATGTTTGGAAGGGCGTCGACGGATGTTCTGAGGGCTCTGGCCACTGGTTTGGCCAGCGTTGGTCTAAGCCACCTTAAGCCACTTCAACTATAGTGGGTTGCAGGGAGGGGCTGCGGGTTGAAATAGGCGAATCTTGAGCACCACAGTCACAGCTGGTTTACCTTTTTCCCTAGCTTTTCCCTCAGACCCTCCCAACCAGTCGCAGACCCTGGCTCACAAGAGTCTTTCTCAAACGGAAATGTACGAAGTGTCCAAGAAGGGAACAAATGATTCCCTTCACCCGACATACAAGCTCAATTACTCACCTGGCTGCTGTTTCCCCCGAGTTCTGCATGACCCCAGGTCACAACAGCGCCAAATTCAACAATGGCAGCAAAAGCATACTTGCTTGCTTGGATGATTTTGAGGCTCAAAGCTGCCAAGCAGAACCCATAGGTTTCAAAGGATGACTAGAAGGATGGTTAAGGAAACCACCCCAAGCAAATTCCCTGAGACGTGCTCTGAGCGCATGCAAAAGGGCGGATGTCGGGCGTCCTGTCGAGGCGACTCAGCGGTCCTCCGCAGCTCATGAAAACTTAGAATGGACAGGAGTGTCAGCCAGCACGTGGGGTAACTCTGAAGGCTCCTTAAGGATTCAGGCCTTGCGGTCTATTCCCCGAACTGAAAAGGAGGTTGACCATGGCACACCATCTGCGATTTGCTTGAGGCATAAGGAGCCGACCTAAGACTAACTTGGTACGGTCCAAAGGGCTTGGCCTCCAACTACAGGCGAACCCCCCCGATCAAAGTGATTGGCTAGCAGAGTCACAATCGAAACCTGGTATTGAAGGGCTCTACACAAAACCGGAAAGGAATCATGCGCAAAGAAGCCGTGCCGATTTATGCTGGGGGCTGTCCCCCTAGTTTCCTTCAATACCCACGCTTGCATTAGGGTTCAAATGAGAAAGTTGCCATTTGCGTTGCCATGTTCACAGTGTGAGTTTCCTGATATTAAAGCCGACATAAAGAAAGGTCTTCAATTCAGGGACCCTCTCGCAGTGCGAACAGGGGCCAACAGCGCGCTGTTCCTCTGAGATCCAAATGGTTCTAGCCTGGCGGATTGCGCCATTGCACCCCTGCGCTTTCCGAGTCGACCACATGGTGTCCCCACCAATTCGAGTGTTCATTCTAGGTTCCTCGTTGGATATGTTCCCACCAGCTTGACGCTTGTGGGTCGGAGTCAAGCCATGTGACCATGAATGTTCATGCGAAACTTGCTTGGTGGACATCATTTCGGTGGGGGCTTGCGTCCGCTAACCATTTGGAGGGGCTCCCTATTGCAATTCGTAGCCGTGTCAACAACCACGCCGAAGAGCATCGCTTTGCTCTTTGCTCTCCGGTTCGGTTTGGTTGTTCTTAGTGGCATGCCCTGGCGGACAAAGAACGCGCACCGACATCCAGTTCATGAGCTCCGGGGAAAGAGAAGTTTTGGGAACGCAACGCAAGAGCCCTTCCAGGATTCAGCACCTGCGGGATATCTGAGGGGCTCCTAATGCAAGCAGACCCCCAAGTCCCCCCCAACATCGCACAACATCTCGCCTGTCAGTGTCGCTGGTGGGACTGACCTCAATTGCTCCAAAGGCGCGGCGCAAATCTGCCCCAACAGGCTTTTCCCAAGAGACCTCAAAAGCCGTCAGTACATGGGGGGCACGGCCCTCAGCAGGGAAATTCGGGATCCGGCCCCTGGTGTTTGTGGTTTGTGCAAAAGTGTCACATGTCCCAAACCCCAAACGTTTCAAAGGGAAATCAAACAAAAGAGTCAACGATTTTTGGGATGCCTTATTTTGTCACATACACAGCTGGAACCCCTGATGCCTTCACCTACCCACCGCATCCTTTGCCCCTCAGCTCTTGGGCCGCCCGCCGACCGTGGCTCGTCACCTGTTTGGGCGCGGAGCCCATGGAGGGTTAAATATGGACTGAGGAAGCACGGGTCCGTCGTTTTAAGTGGTGTTCCCCGGCCCCAAGAAGTGCACCAACAACAAAAAGCATGCAGTATATACCCGTGACATTGTTTGAGGGGAACTATTTTTGGTTGGGTTGCAAGGAAAACCAATGGAACACCAACCACGTTCAGGGGTTCCCCAATTCTGGGCTCAGCAAAGCCCAAACCTCCTCCCCAACACGAGCATGACAAATGGTGCCCATACAGGTCCGAATTACTCAAAAAGGCTTGTCATCAGCACAAGTTTTCTGTGGTGTGAAATGAATGGCTGCGTCTTGAAAGGCCCTCCCACTTGTTCAACTAGTTTCAGAAGGTGGCTTCCTTTCGAAACCACGATCCATAAAGAAACCCAAGACGGGTTGCCAAACCCGCAACTTTTACAGTCTCAAAGCTTTGAAGTCATGTTGTCCCAAATAGGCGTCCCCCGTCAAAATGGGACACCCCTGCAATTAGCGAGTTCGGTAAATCGATGGTGGATTGGGGTCCCCGGGTGGCCCAGTCTTTGGGGGCACTAGTTTTGACTACACATTCTTGTCTGCGCAACCGACTTGGCTAGATGGATATGCTTGTCGAGAGCAACTTTCCCTCGAAGATGGTTAGTTGGGCAAATATTCTGGGGTCCTCTTTTCAGAGTTGGACACCTTCCGTACAGAATTCACACTTCCCCTGAAAATGGATGGTTTGATACTTCGCAGGTATTTCTGATGTCCTCCAAAGGGTCCCCAGTTGACATTCATGCCCAGATGAAGGATTGCGGATGTCCGACCTTTTAGAGGGATTGAAGGGTTGGTGTCCAGCAAGTGAACATCTTGCATGGCTCTTGAAATGCTTTTGGGCCTTTGGACCAAACACCCACGTGGTGACCCCCGTTTTGGGTCTATATAGACCCTCTGTGAAGCTGGCGCAGCATGTCGCCTTTGTCGGGTCCGAAAGGGGTTGTCTCCCCAGTTTGGAGATTAGTGTTCAGCAACCATTTAGGTATTCCTCATTGGAAATCGTAGCCATGTATCCCCCAAACGGGCGACCAGTTCACGTGAGGCCAACTCCGGGTGTTCCAACTCTGACCCCTGGTCGTGCGCAAATGCCACGTTTCTGCGGCGCTTCGTGTGGCGCGACCTGGCCTGGCGCCTTGGACGGCAATTCCTACCCAAGGCTCTCCACAAATCGGCACCCCCCCCAAACAGAAAAGAAGAACATGTGTTCCTTTGCGCCTCAAGCGAATTCCCGGCTGAACTCATCCAGTTTTCTAATTGCCCGACCTTCGTCCAAGACGAAGCTGGGGCCCTTGGAGTGCGACGCAGCCTTGCCTCAGGGAAAATCGACACCGAAGATGCGAATCACTGCAAGTGTCTTGAGGAAAACCCTTTTTGCTTTTTGTTTTTTGTTTTGGGCGGGGGCATGGTGTTGTAAACAACAGAAAAGCGTGCACGCTCGCCAGCATTGACAGAATATGTGTAAACCTCCACGAGTCCGCTGGCCTGGGGTCGGCCCGGAATGTGTGCGGATTGATTTGGCCGCTGGATGACATTCCGAAACGGGCCACCGTTAGTCCAAACCACAGCAGGTAAATCCTGCTCCCAAAAGAACTTCAACATGGCACCAGCGGCCGAATCGCCCTGTAGTCCAAGTCCCAGGGTGTTTGTCGTTGTAATTTTGAAGGAACACCGAAATAGAGACCAACCCCATTTGTCCCCAAAACTGTTGAGACAACCAAATATTATAGTTGCCACTAACCAGCAAAACTTGAAACTTTGGGCGGGCGGGGCGGGCAGGGAGCCCTAGCCAGCCGGTATTTCTACCATACAGGCCATCACCATGCCAGATCCGAGTCGGGTGGCTTGCAAATGTGGGAAGCATTGAACAAACTTGGTTTGAACTACCAGGCTGACTGCTGTAAAGGGAACGCAAGTGAGGATGTGAAAAGCAACGCAAAGGAATAAACAAGTATAAACAAGTGGTTGGGTCCAACCCGGGGGGAGCGGAGTAGTTCCCTTTAGCTTCCCATTAAAACATCCCTCAGCCAGCAAGCACAACCAAACAAGTCCTAATCTTGGAATACCCTAAAATTGGGGCATCCATGTTAGTTGCAATATTGAGCAATTGCCTTCCCCCCCCCCCACCCGGGACGGGAAGCCAACAGCAGGTTTCAACCAGAGTGGCTTTGAACACCATGCCACCCTACATGGAGTTGCAAGAAATTATTTGCCACCCAGGTCACCCAGGGTTCTGTTGAATGGCCATCCCCCTTTTTTTGGCTCCTTTCGTCCTTAGCAAGCATCCAAGTGGTTTTGTCTCTGAGTGAACCCACAAAATGAGTCTCTCTTTGGTATTCCACAAGCAAACTTGTGGTTCCACGCTAAGGCGGGTGACACGTCTTCGAGGAATTGGCTTTCAAAACGGAACCGAGGGCCGGAATCCAATCGCCTGGTGTGTGTGTGTGTGTGTGCTGCTTTCTTGCAGAGATTCTCTGGTAGCCCAACGCTTTGATCATCAGGGGCTCCGTAAACGTCCAAAAATTGATGGAAAGCGTGGACCTTACAAAATGGACATGTAAAGGATATGTGCAAAGTTGATAGTGTTTTGTCCCGGGGGGTAGTGGTTTGGGGGTAGTGGAGACTCCTCTTTGAGAACTGCTACCACGCAGGCAGTCTCAACTACTTCTGCCTCTTTGCTTATGGCAGGCACCGCATTGTCCTCTGGTAGAGAAACATTACAAAAACAAGTTTATCTATTATTATATCAGTCTGAAGAAATTGATTATGACAAAGCAGATCCAAATAGAAGAGTTAATTGGAATACAACACAAGCACCATTGAGCCACGACAATTCTAGGATTGGACCTTCATCTGGCGTGTCTGTTGAGGGTACGCTTTTTAGGTTGCTCAGGCAACTCCCCCGTTTTGGAGGGGCTTGCTCAAACCCAATATCCAAAAAAGAGGGGCCTAGCCTCAAGCATTGGGGGGGAGGTCTCCCACATTGAGACTTCCAAAATGGATACAGACTCCGATGGATGGGCTCTGGGGATTCCCTCTGCAGGAGAGTGTTCTGGTTGCAGTTTCATGTTGCTTCCGTTTAATACCACCCGAAAACGACACCCTCAAACATTCAAACGTATGTATGTATGTGTATATATATATAGATACATATTCACTAGACCATTGCAAAAATACTACATAAACCCGAATGAATCCGCAAGAAGTTTTGGGGGGTTTACCATATGTAGCATATAGCACATTTCAAGGCCATGGCTTGCTTGCCGATCCACCGCCTGCCACAGAAAGCGGAATGCGATTCCAGGGATACGCCAAACCATCCCCCAAATCGGCTAGCCAAAGTAACAGCAAGTTTGTTCTTGGCAGCCCAAACCGTAGTTGAGATTCCATTCGGAATGAGTCACAACTCACCAACCGAAAATGATCGGAGAGCCCGTGAAGGGGTGCCCATGAAGGAAAACCCCTGAAGGGAAACACCCAGGATTGGGTTTTGGTCGCACACACCATGCTGGTTGGTGGGGACCTTGGAAAGAGACTGCTGTCATTCCTGACCAACCTGGTTTTGACATCTTACTGCAAAAACTGGAGCAACAAGTTCACGCTCGAGTCATCAGCTGCGCAATCACACGTGCTATCCGTAGATGCAAGCTTGAGCGGGTCCGCCCGAAAATTGAAATTGCGCACCAACAGCATCGCCTCAAATCAGAAGTGAGATTCCCCTGAGGCTAGCAGAAAAGGTAACAGAAGATCCGAGCATCTCATGCTGCACCCAACAAAAAGGGCACAAAACTTGGCTTTGGTGGCTCTTGCGGGAAGTTCGCCAATGAATCGTCCTGAGTCTAAGAAGCAAGCTCAAGTCTCCACACTGAAACCGCTTTTTCCAACAGATCCGTGCGTTAAAGAGCGGAGCGTCCAACTTAATTTTAGGGCGAGACCGAAAAGGGCCATGGAATGTGTGATCCACAAGAGGGGTCCCTGAATGATCCCGAAAATGTGGTGCATAAGATCAGTTCTGAAAAGCCTTACACGATAATTTGCTGATGGATACTCGCCAGCCAAGCGAATAGTCCTCCTTATTCATCCCCACCCACCAATGCCAAGTTACGTTTGCGCCGCCTATACTCTCCCTTCAAAACAACCCTTGAAGGGCACCCAGCCTCACATTCTGCGTCTGAAAACCGAGCATCCATCGAAAAATCGTGCCGGGCCTGTCTTGAGGAAACACTCTCCGCGTTGTGGATGGGGCTGGCAGAGAGAGGCAAAGAGATGCGGACGCTTCAAACAGGAAATCGCACCCTGCAATGTGTCTCAAAAGAGGATTTGAACCCTAGCCAAAATGGTGCTCGCCGTCTTGACAAGAAGCTGCGTTCAGGGTACCCAGCCTCAAACATTCGGCGGTGTGGCAGGAATGATGGGTCTTCATAGCTAGTCCTTTTCCTTCAGAGACTCATCGTATGCCAACCACACAAAAAGTATCGCACTGCAAATGACAACGGCATTTGTGAAAGCTGACTATAGGTGAGTTCATGCGAGCTTTGAAAAATGCGATATTGAACAATACGGACCCTGGATCCGCCATCCTTCCTGCCATGTCATGCATTGCACCCGAGCCCGTTTCCACGCCTATCACTCTCGGCGCTGCCCTGAGCGAGACATGATTGAGGTGGGTCCCAAGAAAAAAACGAGCTGGCTTAGCTATTCCCTTCGCACTACGTCCGGAGTACGCCGTATACAAGTTGGGTATGGCTCGAAATAGGGACTTGGACCCTGGTTGCCTTTTGGCTTCCCTTCAAACTCACCCAGCCAGGGTACCTTCAAAGAAACACACACACCCATTTTCATGGGAACCCCGGCTTCTGCTTCGAGGGGAGCATGATCCGAACCAGCTGCCCAAAGCTTTGAAGCATAAGGCGTCCTCGATCCAAAGCAGCCGATTTGGTGTTTGTCCTTTGGAGGCGGCCACATTTTTGGGCTGAACTTTGAAACCAGAAAACCATCCAGGGAATCCATGTGGGCTTTGGAGACTTTGCCATTGCAAGTGGACAGCAGACCAGAAATGCTGTCCGCTGTTAGCAATACTGTAGGGAGCAAAACAAAGCCGCCCCAACCCCAGACAAGGATCTTCGAACCTTCTTAGGATTCTGAAACCTTTCTACTGAGTAGTTCCTACTGTCTCATGGAAGCTGAGGCAGGGCGACATCAATAACCCAGTTACAACCAGCGACTCGAACAGTATATAGACAAAGCGGACCCTTGACAAGCTCGGTTCCAGTTTTGGTGGGGAACCCAAACAAAAGGGAAGCGGGATGCCGCTGCACATCCAACACGCCGTTGTGTTCTAAACTCGGCCACCCCAAAATCCATTGCCTTCCATTCAAAAAACCAGCTCAAAGGGGTCCGCTGTTTAAGGACCCCCCCTCGGCAAAGCTCTCCAAGAAAAGCACTCAGCCCATCCTGGCTCCCAGAGCGGAACTGACTAACACTGACTATGATGGCTCGCATATTTCATGGTCTATCTTTGGGCAATGGGTAGGAGTTTGGCCCGTAAAAGGAAGCCAAAAGAAGCCAATCCAACATGAGGGCTTGGAGCAACTGGGGTTGACTTATTGGTCTGTAGGGAATCAACTGTTTTGGGAATTTGCAATGAAGCTAAGTGGGGCTCGAACCTCCCCCCCCGTTCCCGGGGAGCCCGCGAATTTCGAACTCTGGCGCTTCCCTGGGCCCCTGGGCGGGCCGCGGTACCTCCAAGCCTCGTGAGGCTCGCGCCAAGGCATGGCCTATACGCTCCAAAATTTGGGCATGGAATGTCATGGTCCAAGGGAATTCTACTGGAAATGTTGCCTTTCCTGTTTGACCCCGGCAGGTACTTTCAACCATTTGAAATTGAAAACGGGCAACTGGCCAAACAAACCAGGTTAATTGATTGGCAAACCAAGCGAGTTCATTGGCAGGCAAGCTATGTGTCTGCAGGTGCCAAGGTGCCAAGTTTCTTGGCCCACTACTACGGGACTATACAAGGGCTGGATAAAAAAGACAAGAAAGTGTTCACACCTCTTAAACAAATCCAAACACAGAAACATGTGTCCTGAGAAACTCGGGGGAATCCATAGATAAACCACGAGGAGAAGAAAAGTGTATAGCAGGGTTGGGCAAGATTTGTTTAAGCCAGGCCCATCCCGTTTGAAGGAGAAAAAAAGAGACTGTTTGAACAATGTTCTTCCTTTGGTCCACTCGTGTTGCAGGGTGTCAACCAAGTTCCGTTGACTTTCGGTTCTGCTAACCTGGTAGATAAATCTAAAAGCCTTACAACCCTCATAAAGCCAGGCAGTACAACGACCTACCCGGACAGCAACAAAAAACAAGGTGTTGGGCGCCCGCGCTGCCACTCTGCAGCTTCGACGTGCGCTTGGGCAGCATCTGGTCAGAGATGAGAACCCCCCCCCTGGCTAGATGTGTCTGAAAGGAAGCCAAAAGCAAACTCATCCTCTGGACGTGCCGTGTGATAGGGGGTGCGTGGTTCCCTTTTTTGGGTGGATGCCACCGATTTCATTAGTTTTGAAAGAAAACAAAACCCACTCAAATGTGGCTAAGGGACATCCCCATGTGAATGATGTCCAATGTCCATCAAAAGCTTCAACCATCAAAGAACAAGGAGTACACGGGAATGTGCCAATATTACACGACTCTTGACGGCACTGGTGGCTACTTGTAGATGTCATATTGGTTGTGAAAGCAGTGGGTTGTCTTTCCACTGGTTTGCGTATTATGGTTTCCACTTGAAAGGGGCCTCGATTTCATGGAACTCAAGCTTTTCAGCCTGCAAATGGGGGGTTCTTATGGGGTGCATGCGTGTGTGTATTTATATATATATATACATCAATGTGTCACGTATCGTTCCTACTGCTAGGCTGCAACGCACCCCAATTCTTTTTCCCTTCTCATCATTCATAGTCTGCACTGCCCGTGCCTGTCACAACCCTCATCACCTGAGGGATAATGCTTTGGATCTCCATGCATCTCCTGCGTGGACTGTGCTTAGAGGGGGCCACCGGTCAACTCCGGTTGGGATGCCTCTAACATCCTTAAAAGTTCCCCTACCCTCGAAACAGCACAGTGCGCCCTTGCGCAAACCCCAGTCCCATCGGGACCTTCAAAGTTGTCGGTCACTGGACGCCAGGCCAGACAACTAGGGTGGGTTGGGTGGGGAAACCAAAAAGGTGTCTGCCAATTTGGCTCAGTCTTGATCCAAAATGGCAGACCCATAACAATTGATGATACATGTTCACCCAATGCCTGCCAAGCTCTAAACATGGCATACATCAATGTGTCACGTATCGTTCCTACTGCTAGGCTGCAACGCACCCCAATTCTTTTTCCCTTCTCATCATTCATAGTCTGCACTGCCCGTGCCTGTAACAACCCTCATCGCCTGAGGGATAATGCTTTGGATCTCCATGCATCTCCTGCATGGACTGTGCTTAGAGGGGGCCACCGGTCAACTCCGGTTGGGATGCCTCTAACATCCTTAAAAGTTCCCCAATGCACTTCATCAACTCCCAAAGCACTACAGAAAGCTCGTCACCGCGAGCACGGCGCGAAATGGCAGCTTCCACATGATGGGGAAACAGAAAGCAGTAGACATTGAGAAATCATTCTGGCGGGCCCATGGGTCCTGCCATCCTAAACGGGAAATCGCATCTGACCAATTGGACTTGGAAGGGATCCATTCCCAATACATCCAGACCTTCAGCCCATACAAAATTGTGTGGATCACGTGGGACATTCGTTCCAGGTCGGGTTCTCTGGACCTAACACGGATTAAGCACATCAGGGCTGCGGTGTTGTCGATGTACCACACTCCCGCCGATTACGGGAATGTATCCGGCCGGCAGAGAAGGGCGTACAACACCATGGACAGTTCCAGTTGAGCAATCTTCCGGTCCCCCGGAGTCCACAACTCGTAAAGCTCAATTGGGATGTCTGCTACAAAAGCTTCCCGTCGCTCGGTGAAGCCGTCGGCCCTAACCATCAGGAAACCTCCCGTCCCCTGACGTGGGCTCTCAAGAGCCGCATCGGAAGCGATCACAAACCTCTCACACGGCACTGAAAACTGGCAGCACTCGCCGTGGTTGGGTGGCAAAGACTGCTTCTAGCAACTCAAGGCTCGCCTTGATAGGCTCAGTCAGCTCAGATGATCTTTCAGCCTGCCGCATCTTGATGGAGCCCAGTCCTCCGCATCCCACGCGGCCATAGACTCCCATCTCCAAGAAGTTAGCCAAGCCGTAGATCTTAGCCGCGAGGCCAGGTGCTAGCTTCTCCTCTGTCCTGACCTTCTGGATCATCCCGGACATCTTCTCGTGCAGCCGCTCCCGAGCCCAGAAGGACACCACGCCGTTGTGCAGTGCGTGAGACAGGTCATGGTCAAGCCCCAGAAAAAGGCCTTGGGCTGCCATAGGCTGCTTCTTGTCCTTGGAGAACGGCGTGCCCAGCAGCCGGTTCAGCTCTTCCAGTGCCCACTGGCCGGAGCCACCGGCTGATCGCCAATCCGTGATGTGGGCGTCGTCGAAGTAGAACGAAACCAGAAGGACCAACAGTCGCCTGGCCAGCGCTTCTGCCAGCCGAGAGTACCGGTTGAAACTGGTCACGGCCAACGGCAGGCCACAGAGCAACCCTGCGTACCGCTGAAATGCAGGCGCCCCCCAGCCTTCATGCCAAAAGCAAACGATACAGCCTCTTGCCTCCTCACTGCTCATAGGAGAGTGGCGATAGGCATCTGGCCAATCCTCCCCTCCGGATTCCCACGAGTCACCCTCGCGGGCTGAGCGAAGTTGGCGCTCATCCATGCGTTGCATCACCGCTGCAATGTGCTGAGCTGGCCGCAGCGGCGAACAGAGGACTAATCTGTTGGCGTCCGATGAACGGAGGGACTGTCCCCCTGTATCTGCGTTGTCGATCACTCGCTGTTTGCCTGAGGACTGTGTGATGACACACCTGGGTATGAGTCGGAACTCCTGCCCCTTGAGCTCCCGCTGCAGCTCGGACAGGGACATCGGGGCCGTGCAAAACCCACGATCAGCGTCCTTCTGCGACTGCTCCAGTAAGAAAGTGTCATCCTTGCCCGGACGCAAACTGGCTAGCACGAGACGATTGTTCTCGCCCGCCCCCTCCAGGACCTCCTCAAAGGTAATCCCCCGCGCGTCTTGCTGGGGGAAAACGCCGTAGTGGGGGGCAAAGCCGACTGCTGGCAGGCCCACCACCAGGCCATGGGGGTATGACACGTCGGGCCACGCCAGCAATATCACCAACAGGCCCAGCAAGCCAATGTCCCTTTGCGCTGTCACTGCTTGAAGGGCTGGTGCCTGGAATTGCCTCAACTGATCATTCACTCGCTTCCATCTCTGCTTCAACTCCTTGACGGCCCCAATGGCGCCACGACGCAGCTGGCGCAGGTCCCCCCAAAAAATACAGAAATGGGATTTGAAGGAACTGAAAATCATCTGTATTTTTTCTAACAAGCAATGAAAAAACACATTGAAAAACCAAGTATCAAATAATAGATAAGGTTAATAAATCACAACCTTATTCATTCTAAGTAATTCCTAGAAAGATGCACACCTTATTCATTATTTTTTCACTACTTAACCTATTTCATTTTACTATTTGTTTACCCTTAGTCATTTTATATTTTAAGTCTTTTTCCAATTCTCAGAAACTCCAGTTATTCTTCATTTTTTCTTTTTACCTTATTCATTGTTCGCGAATTTTTCACTCAGACTTAAAAATATGACTAAAACACATTTCACCTAATAGTTCCACCTTTCACATTTAATTATTCACTCTTCAAAACTAAATTTCTTTGATGCTTACTTGTTTTCTCGTGCCTTGCTTTATTTCTCAAATGCACAGACAAATCACACTCACTACAAAGATACATTTTATTGTTCCGCTGTTTATTCCTTTCCATTTTCTTTCCTCTATACTCTTCATCTTCCTTCCACCTTCTATTCGCTTCCGCCCTATATTCTTCCTTCTGCTTTTCATAACATTTTCTTCTGTGTTCTAAACACCTATTACAGTTTTTGTTTTCACCTTCAAACTCTTCAACTCCTAACATTTTACAACACTTGGAGCACTGCCTTTCACTTTGGTTTTCCATTATTCTTATTAATGTATAGTTCTAAGTCTTTATACAGTTTTAGGACATACTCAAAAACACGAAAATAAAATATTTCAATCTTTACAAACCATAAGTTCAATATAATTATAACATATAAGATTTTACATGTTATTATTATAGTATGATTATAATTTCAGTACAGGATAATAATTTAATTGATTTGTCTTACTTCTTTCATACATCATTGTAAAAATAATATTAATATCTCTCAATGTATTTTGAATATTAAACTTTTTACTTTCAATAAATAATTTGATATTTTCTTTAACATCTTCCCCTTTCTCTTGACTATAACCCAACATCCATAATATATCATAAATCATGTCATATTTTTCTTACTGATTTTAAGAAACTGTTTAACATAATCATAAGGTGGTATTTTATTTACAGTTAGAAATATTAAAATCTCATCTTCTACATTTCTATTATTTATTCTTTTTATTCCCAACAGACATTTGATTAATTCTTGATAATATCTCCAATTTTTACAATTTTTACATATGTCTTCTTCACCATCCATTGAATAATGAATAATATTATTCACTATTTCATTAGGTAAATTCAATTTATACAATTCCATATTTTCTTTTTTGAAGTGACAACAATCATAGCATTTTTTAGTGATATAATTATTGATTTTATCACCGTTCATTTTCCTCTTATTATATTAAGGCACTATTTCTTTAAGTCATTTTTAAGGCATTAAGAAAAATAAAGAAAGAAACCATAAGTTCAATATAATTATAACATATAAGATTTTACATGTTATTATTATAGTATGAGTTCAACTTATTAACTCAGTTACATAATGCTTCTTAATTATTTTCATTATTTTATCATCCGTCTTATCATTGTAAAAATACTATTTCCTATTGATTTTTTAAACCATCCCATTGTTCTAACTGCTCATCCAATCCCACGATTCCCATCGTCCAATCCCACGATTCCCATCGTCCAATCCCACGATTCCCATCGTCCAATCCCACGATTCCCATCGTCCAATCCCACGATTCCCATCGTCCAATCCCACGATTCCCATCGTCCAATCCCACGATTCCCATCGTCCAATCCCACGATTCCCATCACCCAATCCCACGATTCCCATCGTCCAATCCCACGATTCCCATCACCCAATCCCACGTTTCCCATCACCCAATCCCACGATGTCCATCGTCTAACCCCTTAATTTACAATAATGAAATAACATTGAAACCCATTGCTTTTGCAACAAGTCCAACACTGCCTGTCCCGCTAAACATCTCTAATAAGTTCATTATTAAAGATATTTAGATAATATTATCTATGAATAAATCCCTGATTCCTCGTTAAAAACTATGTTTAGTTTTCAATGAGTAAATGCATCTTTATGAATAAAGTTGCGTTTCCTCGTCATAGTCAATTTGATAAAATGCCATAGTGGAAGACTTCGGTTCTTTAATTTCTTTGTTATTAAGTTTGTTTAAATACACTTGTTTCTTATTTTTATATTCGCCATTGGTTCTATCTACTTCTTTACTTTGATAACTGTTTGTTACTGGCTTCTTCTTTTCCATTTCTTGCAAGATTTCTAAAATATTCTTATTCTGTTCTAAAACCTTGTTCAGTTTTTTAACAATCTTATCTAATCCTTCACCCATGTAAATATATACTAAATTATAAAACTAAACTTTTAAAACTAAACTTTTATTTTACGAAATCATATATCATTATAAGTCAATTCAAAATTAGTTATTGTGTAACTCGTTAAATTATTATTCAATTTACCAATTAAATTACAAATAATAGTTTTTCTAAATTTTGAATATTTATGAAACTTTTCAATATTATCTGTAATATAAATTATTAAACATTTAATACATTCAAACACATTAACAACATTAATGTTACTATTTTTGTAAATATTATTCATTTTTCTCAATGTAATTTCATAAAACTGAATAGCATTTGTATTATCATAATTAGCAATAAATCTTAAAGTATATGAATATATTCTTTTACAATAGAATTTTAAATCTGATTGTTCAAATAAATCAGCATAATTAATAGAATTATAAAACATGTTAAAATCAATTTTGCTATTTCTAAAGTCATTAACAAAATTAATTAATATATCATTTTCGTTATATTCTTCAATAAAATTATACATCAATGAATTTAATAATATTATTTATAACATCTTGCATTATAAATAATAATAGAAATAATTTGAACTATTATTTTTCATCATTTCGCGTATAGTTTCCTGAGTTTCCTTATCACCATTAACGGATGGTGATGCATGCCTTCCCCATTTGATAGCAATATTATGAACATCTGTTTCTAAGTTTATACTGTCTTTAGTTTTATCAATATTCATTTTCTTATCATTCTTACTTATTTTGAAACTGGTTGGAATACACGAACATTTACAGTTTCCTTTCTTTTGTATTTCTAATTCATTTTTTAATTCTAACATCTTTTTACATATTGGACAAGCAAACTCAATAACTGATGTTTCTTTAACAATTTCTTCTTTTTCTTCATCAGTTGAAGAAACAACTGGTTCAGTCTTATTCTTTTTCTTTTTCCCATGTATATTAATATTCACATTTTTATTTTTGATATATTGTATAACAAACTTAATTAATTCTAAAACAAAATAACATAATTTTTTACATCTATTATTAGTTATAACAACTTGTTCTATATTCTCTATTTCATCTATTATATCAATATAATCTGAATAACTTCTATTCATATAAAATAATAAATATTAAATTATTTTCTAAATGTCTTTAATATTATTTTTATTATGCCTGATGTAAAACCAATTGATGAAATCAAATATGACTTTAAGCAAAGTAAGCACGAGGTCGTCCCTAAATTGCCGATGAGAGCTATGATTGTAGGCCCGTCTGGTTCTGGAAAGAGCACCCTACTTGTATCAATGATACTCGATATTTATAGAGGAGCATTTGAAAGGGTTTTTATCTGGTCTCCATCAGTAAATTTGGATAGTATTTGGTTGCCTGTTAAAAAATACATTAAAGAAGGTTTGAAAGTAGATACTGATAAAGAACCGTGTTGGTGGGATGAGTTCAATGTTGAAGATTTAGAAAGAGTTATAGAAACTCAAAATAAAATAATTGAATATCAGAAAAAACAAGGAATGAAGAAGTTATTTAATATATTAGTTATATTGGACGATGTATCTGATAACCCAGCAATAACAAGAAATAACAAATTGTTAAATTCTTTATTCTGTAGGGGACGTCATAGTGGAATATCAACGCTTGTCAGTCTTCAGAAATCATCAAGTGTCCCACCAATTATTAGAGTAAATATAAGTCATTTGTTTTATTATAAAGTTAGAAACTTCAAAGAGATAGAAATATTACAAGATGAATTATCAGCAATTGTTAGAAGTGATAATTTACTAGAAAGCAAGAAACTAATTTATAAAATATATGAGACTGCAACTGATGAACCGCATAGCTTTTTATATATTAACCTTCTCCAAAAAGACCCTAACCGTATCTTTATGAAAAACTTCTCACATTATTTGAAAATTACTAATTAAATAAATAAATATATTAAAATAATATGATATTTTATGATTTACCATTAGACATTAAAAACCTTGTATTATCTTATAATTTAGGTGATGTTAGATTATTAAAAATAAAAAAATAATAATATTATTAAAAATTGTATTAATAAATTTAAACCAGTGTATAAGTCTTACAAATTAAAGAATTCACAATATTTTGAAATTGATAATATCAATATGAACAATATTATCAATAACGGCACATCATATATTTTTAACTTAAGTGAGTTAGATAAACTACATCAAAAACATAAACCATTAAAATTATTAATTGAATATGATATATTTGCTACATCTACCTCATTTACTTGTCTGAATCATGTTCGTAATCGTACTTTAACATCAAATAATTTATTTGATATTTATTATTTTCTTAATAAAGACCTTTATGAAACTAATTTAATGTATAGCCGTAATATGGTTAATTTTACTTCATTACAAGTGAAAAAAATAACTATTAAAGTCATCAATGATGAAAGACAAAGTTCTATTAGTAAATTTTATTCATATTTTTTAATTAATAATGTTAATAACGTTTAATGTCATTAATTCAGAACAAACTATAACTACAAATTTGAACTGGTAATTTATACATTAGTTTGTCACATTTTACTTTCTCCAGTTTTTCTAATCTTTCACTCATTTGTTTAATTGCTTTTAACTGTAATTTATCAATATTACTTAAATCTAATTGTTCTACATCAATATCATTAATTTTATCAATACTTGAAGTTTCAACATTACTGTTCGAATTACCCATTATATATTATTATTTAGATTATAATACAATAATAAATATTCAAAGGAATTAAAATAGGCCATAACAATCCCCAAGCAATAGGAATTAATACCTTACCATACTTATCTATTTTTCTGTGGAATTTCTCTTCTTTCCTTTGTTTTTTTAGTTCTTTAATATATTCATCAAATTTAGAATGACTAAAATTACATTCTTTATTATTACATTTATCTAATGTAAATTCATCTTTATTTAACTTAGTAAGTTCTACAACCACAGTAACAAATTTTCTCTCTCATACTATCATTTTGAAATAATACTTTTATCTTAACTTTCCTGTCAATGTCCATATATCTATATATAATAGTTATTTATTTAATTATTTATTTATTTGTTTTATATATTTATATATTTATATTTAATTATTTATTTAGATTTTTCTTTTTTCAATTCCTTAATTTCTTTTTCTAATTTTTCAACTTTATCTATTACTTCAAGTAAAGCTTTATGTAATAATATTGGTACTTTTGTATATTCAATACCTAAATATTCGCGACTGCTATGAACTACATTACTAATTTCTTTTGGAACTGCTTTTAATAAATCATCAGCAATGTAACCGATGTGGATTGCATCCTTATCGTCTCTATCTTTTCTTTTGAATTTTTTAGGATTGAATTTCTTAATCATACTAATACAATTACTTTTAAGTAAATCTACATCATATTTTAATCTTGCATCAGAATTATCTATTAGACTTCCATTTATAGTTACAGTTCCAGCAGTAATATCAATAGCATCACCTGAAGCATCTTGAATATCATTAACAAATAATGTTTTTGTATTAACAACTGTTACATTTTCGTTAAAAGTTGATGGAGCATTATTTGTAAAACTTTCAGTATTTACTGTTGTTCCAAATGTCTTATCAATAGATAATAAAACTGAAGGTGTAGTTGAACTATCTGAAACTCTAAAAGCTGTGTTTGATGTTCTGAATATTACATCAATTGTAGATAAATTAGTTCCATCATAATAAGTTGATATTTCCGATGTTCCCATTTTAATATCAGTTCCAGTAGTCATTGAAATATTATTCAAAAATGAAACCGTTGTTAAATCAAATGATTGAATGGTATTAGTTGCTAAATATGCATTTTGAACTGCTAAGTTAGTATCAACGGTTATTAATGTTCCTCCGTTAGGTGCTAAATGATTGCTTCTTAATGCTCCATTAGTTTTAACATAAACATCATCAGCAAATAAATTACCCATAAAATCAGCAGTAGCAGTATTAAAAGTCCATCCGCTAGTAATATTAACTGCTCCAACTATATTAGATTGAACAGCAGGGTCTCCACAAATAAATCTAATTGAAGAATTAGCATCACTATTCCTCATATCAAAAGATGAAAAAGCACTAACATATCTATATAATTCACAGTTTGTATCAATTGTTAATTTACCATCAGTAGCAATATTAACATTATCACAATTAACATTAGCATTTGTATAAATATTTCCTAACACATCTATAGGCTTACTAAAAAATAGTTTTATTAACTAATCCATCACACATCATATATTGATTAGAAGCATTTGTAACATCACCAACACTAATGGCAACAAAATCATCATGAGACATATATAAACCTTCTATAGCATCAGGAGTATATCTTCGTATTGAACCATTATTATTAAAATTCAAATATGAAACATTGTTAAAACTTATTGCTTTGTCAGTTCCCATAAATTGAACTGCATCAGTAAATCTTGCTTGTCCAGCACAATTTAAAACATAACCATTAACTCCAACAGCACCTAAACCGAATCTATCCTTAACCCAAACACGCCCAACATTAGCATCTCCTATTTGAGTTTCCCATTGACCTCCTGCGCTACTCATCCACATTCTACCATCTCTGTTAATATTAAATTCACGATTGAACATTTGAAATGTCATTTGCAATCCAACATTAGGCGACGATGTAGTACTAAACTTATTACATATTATAGAACCAGTAGTCAACATATTTAAATTACTGTGTAAAGTTGTATTATCACTAAAATTAATAGCACCTGCTACTGATTGAGCGTTAGTATCTATTTTATCTAACTTTTGACCTAATGATGTATCCTGTGAATTATTAGTAGTAATTATTGAATTAATTGTATTTGTATTTCCTGTTATTAATCCACTTAATCCATCTGATTGTAAAACATATCTAGCGTCAGAACCTGCTATATCTAAAATAGATGAACACGAAAATAAACCTGATACTTGTAAATTAGATAATATTGTAGTATTATGATTTAATAATATTTTATCATTTTGAAAAGTTGAAGAATTATTAATTTCTACATCTCCAAAACCTCGTTGATTTAAAAACATAGTTGCTCCACTTAAATTTCCATAAACATAACTATCCAAATAATTATTATACATTTCAAAGAAATTATTATAATTTCCAAAATTTGCTATTTTGAAAATTGAAGTAGTTGTTATATTATGAATTAATGTATTATTTAATACTGATGTATTTAATTTATCTGTTAATAAATTATTAGTTGTTATTTTATTGTAATATAAATTACTATCAAATGAACCTGTTTGTAATTGAGATATTAAATGAGAATTTGATGAAATATTATTAAAATTAGTTGATACAGTAGAATTCAAATTATTTATTAAATTTGTATTTGATGAAATATTATTAAAATTTGTATTAATTAAATTAGTATTTGATGAAATATTATTAAAATTAGTTGATACAGTAGAATTCAAATTATTTATTAAATTTGTATTTGATGAAATATTATTAAAATTTGTATTAATTAAATTAGTATTTGATGAAATATTATTAAAATTAGTTGTCATAGTAGAATTCAAATTATTTATTAAACTTGTATTTAATGAAATATTATTAAAATTTGTATTTGAAGTTATTGTCAGATTACCTATTAAAAATGAATTTGAACTAATATTATTTGATAATACATTAATTTCTGTTTTGTCATATGTTTCAGTTATATCATAAAAATTAGCATTTATCTGCTCCTTTGTATAGGTGTCTGCTTGGTCTGCTTTACTATCTAATACTGTTTGAATGTCAGATTTACTTGCGTAAAGGTCTTCTATATCATTGACTGCTCCATCTTTTACTTGCCTAATTCTATTTGCTGTAATATCAAAGATATTCATTAAGTTTTTGCTCATAATATTATATTATTAATTAGAAAATTAATAATATCATATTTTTTATTTTAATCATAAAATGTTACAGAATTTGAACGGATTTCAAGAATGCACTCATGAACCAAGAGCATATAAATTCTCTCGGCCATTTTACCAGGAGCGCTATATAATGTTGAACCCTCCAACGCTTTCACTTTAACAACCATATTTGAATTATTTTTAAGGTTCATACCAGTATAATTTGCACTTTCTAATTTCTGTAAATTAAACCCATACATAAAAGCGTGAGACCTGTAATCTTCTGCACTAACTAACATTGGTTTATCAGCACAATGCATAAGATGGGCATATGCTTCACGAACACCTTGAATTTCTTGACTTGGAATAACTTGATTACCGATTATCAAAGAAGCAGATAAATCATGCTCTGGGTCATAACGTCCTTTATCACCTGTTACATGTGCCAGTGGATGATACATAAAGTTATATGGTTTCAATAATTCACCGTATCCGCCTACATAACCCTTTTGAGTCGCATTTGAAAAAGAAATAAACAGTTTATTTAATTTAGACACATTACGGACAATAGTTGTGAATATTTCAGTTGTTGTTGATGCTGTTTGTTCTTGTAGGGTTTCAGTTTCAAAAGTAATAGGAAGAGAACCAGTTTCTAATATTTTAGCATACTCTGCATATAAGCTATCGTCAAGAGTATAGACATTTCCTTTGAATAAAGGTTTTGTGACTGACCAAGTGATACTTGTATTTGCATCAGTAAAAAGTCCTGTTCTATTAACAATTGGTTTTAATACATCAGTGGTTAAATATAATTCAATCGTGATTGGACAATAAGATAAAGGTATCCAGTTTTCACAAGTCTTGAAACATTTTAAATTTAAATCAAAATAGACATTAGCACTTTTACCTTCTTTAATTCCTTTATAATTACCATTGGTTACATTTCTAGTTACTGCTTGAGTAGTAGAAGTTCCAGTAGCATCACAAACTAAAAACCGTCCATCATGATTGAGTAGAGTATTTCCAAAACCTAATGCTTCATCAATTCTTTTTTCTTCTGATGATTTTAATACATCTTTCATAGCACTTGCACGAGAAAGAGAATTTAAATCACATACAATGACATCACCCATTAGAACACGAACCCTATCGAAGAAACCGGCTGTGTCAATTGGTCGAAGTTCGTGACTTGCTGTTGTATCAGTGTTATTTAGAGTAAATCCTAATAATAGAGATGGTAAGGACAACCATTGATTAGGTGGTCCAGTAATGTTAAATCTAATTACAGAATTTGTATCAGCGGTATAAGTAGAAACCGATGAAGGATAAAAGTTTTTACTTTCTTTTGAACGGACATAAGAACCGCCATCTTTTAACTTAAATCTTAAATTCTTCTCTACAAGGACATCATCTATTTCCAGAGTTTCCATCTTTATATATTTAATAATAGAAAATATTATATTATTCTATTATTAAATTAATTTATTTTAAAGTGTGAATAATCTATAACTTCTTTTTTAGAATTTTTATTTAATAGTTTTTTAGACTTATTTTTAATATTATTATGTTCAACCTTATAATTAGGTTCGTCTTCTACTATTTTCTTAATGTCTTCATAACTGACTTTCTTTTTAGGATTTATAGTGTTTTTTATATCATTATTAGGCATTCTTATATAATAATTTATATAAATAATTACATCACAAGTTTAACCGGGTCTTCACCTACAGTTGGTTCTTTTCCTTGGTCTTGAAAATTTGAATATTGATGATTTGTTAATGGGTTATAAGTATTGGTTCGTGTTTGAATACTACCTTGGTCTAAAATACTAATCACATCTCCACCACTTCTAAAATTAGTATAACTATCATCATTTTTAGATGACATTGAAACAAAAGGAGCGCCGTAAGTTGTCAAACGAATATTTCTATCAGGGTTATTTTGTAAATATTTTGATGATGCTGATGCTCCAAGACTATGACTAATCACTTCGGTTACATTATGGTTTTCATCAAGTATATCACTAATATCTCTATACCTTTGACTGTATGAACTTAAACCAAATGGAATTGTAATATCACTTAAAATATCATTAATATTTGATTTAATATTAGACTTACCAAAAGTCCCAGCAACATATAGTTTATTATTATCTAAATAATAACCTTTACCATTTGTATATGCTTTGTTTAATCCTTCTGTGTCAGATAAATTATTATTATATTTAGGTTTGAATAATGACTTTTCTTGTTGAATTTCATTAATTATTTTTCTATACATTTCACTATGACCTTGATGAAGCGGATTGTATGATTTTAATTTTCTTCTTTTAAATAATGTTTATGTTTTTTCATATATAATTAAATTATAAAATTTCTAAATAATAAATATAATGAGATTTCGTAAAATATATATCAACAGTGCTTATCGTGATTTAAATGACAGTCAATCTACATCAGATTTTGTTATTAATTTAAGAGAGCAACAAGAATGCGGACCAAATACTAAAATGATTTGTCACGAAGTATCTATCGCTAATTCATTTTATCCAATTGAAGATAATTTAAATAACAGATTATATTTAACATTAGGAGGGATATTAATAGGAGCACCAGTATATTATTTTATTGTAGCACCTGATAAAGGTAGTTATGTAGGTAGTGAATTAGCAACCGAATTACAAAATAAATTGAACACTGCAACCAATGGGACCGATGGAAACAGTAATTTTTTTACTTGTAGTTATTCATTAAAAACAAATAATATAACTATAAGTTGTAATTATATTTCTTATTTTTTTATAATCCATACAGATAAAGAATTAAAAACAATTACAGTTTTGGTATTGATTATGATAGAGATTATCTTAATAGTATTAATGACATTTTAGGAAATACTACTGAAAAAGTAAATAGTATAGCAGACCCTTTTGTTAGTGGATTTATATCATTTTTACCTGTTAAAAATATTTATATTCATTGTAATGAACTTTCTAATGGGAACCAGTTATGTAGTTTTGGTACTTCATCAATAATAAAGAAAGTACCAGTTTTAACATCATTCGGCAACCTCATATATGATAATGAACTAATTTTAAATGATGCTAATGATGTTAGTATGCGTTCATTAAGAAGATTACATTTTAGATTTACTGATGCATCGGGTAGAGTTTTAAATATGAATGGAACAACAAGTAGTTTTAGTTTAACATTTTTTGAAGGTTAGAAAAGCATATATTAAATATTTTTGTATAAATATTTATTATATACTAATTATATTCAAATATTTTAATATATATATTTATTATATACTAATTATATGGTTAAAAATATTCAAATTATAGACGTAGGCAGTGAAAATAATGAAGCACCTAAGGAAGTAGAAGAAATTAAAGAAGAACCTATTATTAATGAAGAAAGTAAAGAAGTAGAAACTAATAATATTATAAATGAAGAAGAGAATAAAGTAGAAGAAGAAGGAGAACGCGAACCAAAACAAGAATTAAAATCTAAAACATACTCAACGGAAAAAGTGGAATGTCCAAAGTGTAAAAAATATTTAACAAAATACACTTTCAGATATCGTCATAACTGTAATGAAATACCAGTTAAAAAAGAACCAGACCCTAACAAAGTTGTTCGAAGAAAAATTATGCATCCTGCACAAGCAGAAGAGTTTAAAGATGATGTCTGTAATAGAGTGAAGGATAATTTACCAAAAGTGGATGAAAAAGAAATAGAAAGACGTGTTCAAGAACGATTGAAAAAACATTTAGAAACAACAGCTAACAAAGTGTTTGAAACTGCAAAAGATAGATATATTAATATGAAGGTAGAGCGAGATAATAAAAATAAACAGAAAATTCATAATTTAGCAAGTAAAACTATTTAATCTAATTATTATTATATAATGATTATTGATAAAAAACAATTGCTTATGCGTCGTAGAGAAATTTATGACAACGTTGTAAATAGAATAACAGAACCACAAAATACAGACAAACCGAATATTAGTGATGTTATCGATAGAAAAGCAGTTTTTGAAACAAACAAACCAAAAAAGAAGAGTAAATATAAATCAACTCAACATTACTATTATGAAGGAGACAACAAGGCACACCAACCTAATTACACATATTTGAAAGAATTACAAGAACAATTAGAACGTCATAGCGCTAAAAAGGATTATGCTGTATTTCAAAATAAAAGAAGATATCAAGATGAAGCACAAGCGTATTTTAATGAAATTCAAAGGTTGGAAGATGAAAAATTGAGACATCATCCATCAAGTGAAACAGGTAAATCCTATTCAGAAATGATTAAGAAGAAGAAAGGAATAATCAATCAATTTAGACAAGATTTTAATTTTGAATAAATTAATTAGATTATAGTAGATTAATAAATTATAATCTAATTAATTTTATATACTAATGAGATTAGACAATGCCCAGATGAAAACACTAAAATCTCAATTAAGATTAAGACCGTCTTATAATGAACTGATAAAGGAAATTACAAAGGAAGAATATAAAAATAAGAATATAAGAGATGTAATAGACAGAAACGCTTATTATTTCGTGATAGTCCATTAGGAACAGTGTATGATAATAATACAGTAGATTTGAGACAACAACACTTTAAAAAAATGTTAGATGGGGAAAATCAAACAGAACATTTTGATATATCGAGAGACGATGAAATGGATGATTTAAGAGAAGGAGCAATGCAAACACTAGCTACCACAATGGACGATGCAGAGGAACAACACGAACGACAAATCAGTCAAGTTTCAAAAAGAGTTAGTAGCGAACAAATAGCAGACCTACACGAACGAGCACAACGAGCAAGACAATTAGAAGGACAAGAGGGGAGAAGACCAAGTATCCAGTCAATGATGACCGCAAAATCAAGCGATACTGAAGACTTACCACCATTGGAACCGCTTATGACAGAAGATGAAGCAGTTAAACGGATACAAGGGGCACAAAGAGGACTACTGACAAGGAATGAAGAAAGAAGAGAACAAACAAGGGACAGCGCTGACAGTTCATCCACAGTCCAACAAAGACAAACAAGAACACATAAGGAAACCATTGACTATTCAACTGATATAAACCATTGGAGAGGAAGCACAGTAAAAGAAGAAGACTTATTATTTCAATTACATTTAAGAGGAGCAGGACTTACTGAAGAACAGGAACAACAATATTCAAACACAAAGAAAAAGGGCAAAGGAAAAAAGAAACTGGTAGAACTTATTTAGTTGGACTGGTGGAGAAACTCATAAACAGTGGAAAATGGACGACGAAAGTAAATGATGAATTGCTAAGAAAAAGAATGGAAGATTGGAGAGTTATGAAAGGAAAAGGTAAAGCAACAAAGGGTTAAATAAATCATTTATATATTTTATCAATAATTATATAAAATGATTAAAAACCGCAAGCACGAGTTAAGGAAACGCCCTACTTATGATGAAATGCTTAAACAAGCAATCACAAGCAAAATGAAAACAACAGTTATATTGAAGAAATACAAAAAAGATATGTTATTGAATAATTTTGATTTTGATAAAATGGATTTAATGAATTATAAAAATAAAGAAAGATATATGAACGCAGAAGTTATGATGGCAGACAAGGCAACACAAACGCTTAACAAAGAAAACAAGGCAACACAAACAGACCTACCAAATGATAAAGAGACACAAACTTATAATTTTGATGATATGACAAAACTATTAGGCGGTTCTTCAAAGAGTTTCAAAAGCAAATTGATAACCAAGGCTGAAGCAGAAGCAGAAGCATTTACATATGACCCTGATTTATATGATGATGACGATGATGATGATGATGACAAAAAAGATGATGACATTGATAAATATAGAAAGAAATTATTTATGTTGATGAGGATTATAGAATTTATGATGAGGTCAGGTTTTAGTATAGGACAAATAGTAGCACATTTAACATACCACACTACATTAACTACAATTCAAGGTTCTGAGTTATTAGTTAATTTAACAATGAATTCATTAGTAACATCATACGATATAGCAACTGCTATAATGAATTGGTTGAATACAAATGTTAGTGAAGAAGTTGATTTAAACACAGAACCACCTGTTAGTGTTCATAGTTCTCCACCTATCACTGTTAATAGTTCTTCAACACATACTGTTAATTCGTCATCATCAGAAGAAAATGCTAATTATGAAATAGCTCCACCTACTGACATCCCTGTTCCTACTGATGCTGAAAGTGAAGATGAAGATAAGGATAAAGATAAGAATAAAGAAAAAACTATAAAATAATGATAATAAAAAAAATCCTAATAATAAAAATAAAATAATCATAATAATAATAAAATAAAAGTCTAATTGGAGGAAAATAATAATAAGAAAATAAAATAATAATAAGAAAAAAATTGTACAAATGCCTTAAAGAAATAACGACTTTATTATATAAGATAAATGCCATTCTATAGCAGACACTCAGATGATGGAAGCGATAGATTGTTAGGAGGAATACATGATGAAGATGATTATAATGACTTTATGAATATGTTATTTATGAATAGTAGTTTTGCTGATGACATTGAAAGACATTATAAAAGTTCAGATGCTGATGTGTTGCCAAGTCCTACTGATAGTGAAGAAACAAAAGAAAATAAAGAGAAACAATATCAGAAGGATTATCATAAAAAAAATACTTTCAAGAAAAACTTAATAAACCTTATACATGTAATATTTGTGGGAAATCAATGGCCAACAGTTCTAACAAATCAAGACATGAGAAAAGTAAAAAGTGCCAGAGTACTAAAAGTAAAGTCTAATTGGATAATATTAATTTAATTTTAATTAATATAATCCAATTTCAATATATGAGTAAACTAAGTAATGAGGAGATAATGAGCAATCTGTATTATGACCTTGAGACAGGATATGGTTCTAAACAAAGCTTCTACAATCAAGCAAAAGAGAAAGGAGCAAGTGTAACATTAGAAGAAGTGGCAAAGTGGTTGAAGAAGCAACCTAACAAGCAAATAAAGCCGTATCAGAATTATAACAGTTTCTTAGTGCCTTATGCCAGAGCAGAATTTCAAATAGATATTATGGATATGAAAATATTTAAGAAAGAAGATGAAGAACGCTATGCATTGATTGTAATAGATGCTTTCAGTAAATTAGGTTTTGTGTATCCAATGAGCAATAAAAGTAGTGTAGATGTATTAAGTGCTTTAAAAATCGCATTTCAGACCATGGGCGAACCAGTGGAAATTTATTCTGATGATGATGGAGCATTCAAAGCGGAAGTCAAGAAATATTTAGATGATTTAGGTATAATACATAAAACAACGCTAACACATGCCAATATTGTGGAGAGATTTATTAGAACGATGAAAAAGGGTATAGGAGATAGAATAAATTTTACTAAAGGTAGATGGACTGATATGTTGAAACCTACATTGAAGAAATATAATAGCGCTATTCAATCATCAACTGGAATGAAACCAAGTGAAGCGCATGATGATGACAACAGAGCAAATGTAAAAGCAAACCTTACACTGAAGCAAAAGCATATGAGAAAATATCCTAAATTATCTGTTTCAGACACAGTGAAAATATACCAAAAAGGAAAAGGTAATTATACATCATATAAAGAGACCAACCCAAAGTGGACAGAAAGGAAATACAAAATAGAAAGGATAGAAAAAGATATGACACTTCAAACTTACTATGTATTAGAAGGTTTGAAGAGACATTATTTGCGTCATGAATTATTGTTAATTGAAAATTAAAAATAATAATTTATACTAATCTTTGATATAGTTGTTTAGTTCTTAGAATTTTGTGACTTTAAAAAGACTTAAAGAGAAAACCATAAATTAAATTATATAGTTAATAATATGAATAGAGATTTACCGCCAGATGAAAACACTAAAATAGTTAAGTATCTTCTTAAAGAAAATTTAGGAGAATACAAATTAAATAATAAAGGTAAAAAACTTAAAACCATAATTATAGGAAACAACCAGTATAGATATAATCCAGAAAAACCAATAAGCAATAGATTGAGTAATAGACTTGAAGCAGTAAAGAAAACTAATGACTACAAAGCAAATCAAATCAGAGAAAGAGTAGGAGCAAGAACGGTTTTAAAACATGCTATTAAGAAAAAAGCAGTAATAACAGAAGAAAGAAGCGCCTTTAGAGCATATGCCAACGCCTACACAATTTCAAACATTCATTTAAAAGAGTTGAACGGATTGACTTATTTTAATTATCAATTTGACAAACTTAATGAATACTTGACAGAGAATAGAGGAATGAAACTGAATGCTACAATAAATATGAAAGTTATGAACTTATTTGATGAGGAGAGAAACGTAACAGTTAAGTCAAGGTCGTACACTATTGTAAATGAAGAGGATTTAAGGAATGCTTTGAAAAGAATGAGGCCTGATGTTGAAACAAGAATTTTAGATATGGCAGGATTAATAATTAGCAATATTAATAATATTCATATCATGTATAATAAATATAATCCGACTGCAGCAGGTAAATATATCGAACTTCCAGAATGGATTAAAAAGAAAAAGGCATGTATCAATATTAAAAATCAAGATGACAAGTGTTTTAAATATTCTATTGAGTGTGGATATTGCAAAATTTGTGATAAAGCACACCCTGAAAAGATGTTTCACTACAAGAAGATAGAAAGTGATTTGATTTTTGATGGTGTGAGTTTTCCTGCTAATAATAATGATATAGATATATTTGAAGAAAATAATAAATCAATATCCGTTAATGTTTATGAAATTGATGATAATGAACAAATTGTTATTAGTAGAAAATTGAAAAATAAAGATGCTTCTTTTCATTTTGATTTGTTAAGAGTTGATGATGAGGATTTCAGTCATTATACCTATATAAAAAGTTTGAGCAGACTTATTAATAATCAAAAAAGTAATCATCATGGTAAGTCCTATTTTTGTAAATATTGTAATCATGGATTTGGAAATGAAGAATTATTAAATAAACATTATGATAGTGGATGTATGGAAGTTGAAGGACAACAGATAGTAATGCCTAAGCCTTATGAGAAAGTTAGTTTTAAGCATCACTTCAAAAAGTTAAGATGTCCTTTTGTTGTATATGCTGATTTTGAATGTTTGACAGAGGAACTGAAAAAACCTGATGAAGATGAAGATAAAAACACTTTTTCTTATCAAGAGCATAAACCATGTGGTTTTATGCTTAATATGGTTAATGCTGTTGATAATACAAATTATGAATTTATGTATCGTGGTAAAGATGCTGTTGATGTGTTTTGTCAAAAACTTAATGAGATTAGGGCAGAAGTAAAGGAGAAGATGGGAGAAAACGAAAAAATAGACATGACTGATGAAGACAAAGAAGATTTTAAACATGCTAAAAACTGCTTTATTTGTGGAGATAAGTTTAGAATGAACTATAAGAATGCCAAGGAAGCAGAGAAATATAGAAAAGTTAGAGACCATTGTCATTTTACAGGTAAGTATAGAGGTTGTGCTCATAATGTTTGCAATCTTAATTTTTGTAATAGATATTTTAAAATTCCTGTATTCTTTCATAACATGAAAAATTATGACGGTCATTTAATTATTCAAAATGCTGATAAATTAAGTAACAACAGTAAAATAGGTGTCATCGCTCAGAACAGTGAAAAATTTATTAATATCAGTTTTGAAAGTTTGAGTGTTAAAGACACTTTTGGGTTTTTAACTGCTTCATTAGATAAGTTAGTTTCAATGAGTAAGTATGATAATACAGATGAAGAAGATAAAAGTAAATGGTTATTGCGTGAAAACTGGAAAGATAATTTTAGGTTCAGTAGTAAAAATGATGTGATTAAGAGTGAGAAATGTCTAGATTTATTAACTGATAAAGGCGTTTATCCTTATGACTACATGAATTCATTTGATAAATTTGATGATGAGCAATTACCGAGTAAGGATGATTTTTATAGTCAGTTGAGTGAAGAAGGTATAAGTGTTAACGACTATGAAAGGGCAAAAATTATATGGAAGCATTTCGACATTAAGAATATGGGTGAATACCATGATTTATATTTGAAAACTGATGTATTATTATTGACTGACATTTTCGAAAATTTTAGAGATGTATGTATGAAATATTATGGATTGGACCCTGCTTATTATTATACATTGCCTAACTTTGCTTTTGATGCTATGCTTAAAATGACTGGTGTAGAGATTGATTTAATATATGACCAAGAAATGTATGAAATGATAGAAGCGGGACTTAGAGGAGGGATGTGTATGGTTTCTACTAAAAAAGTTGAAGCAAATAATAAATACATGGGAGAAGAATATGATAAAAATAAAGAAAGTAGTTATATTAACTATTTTGATGCTAATAATTTGTACGGGTTAAGCATGATACAAAAACTGCCATATAAAAATCTAAAATGGGATGATACATTAAAAGAAGAAGACATTATTAATTACAAAGAATAATAATATTGGATATATTCTAGAAGTGGATTTAGAATATCCTAAAGAATTACACGATTTACACAATGACTATCCAATGGCACCTGAGGTTATGAATGTTAAAGCCAACATGCTGTCAGATAAACAAATTGAAATTTATGAATTTTTAAATCATAAAAAACCTACGGATGAGAAAACAAATAAATTAGTATTGAATTTAAATGATAAAGAAAAATATGTAATCCATATAAGAACCTTACAATTTTATTTGAAGCAGGGGTTAAAACTTAAGAAAATTCATAGAGCAATTAAATTTGAACAAAAAGAAGTTTTAAAACCGTACATTGAGTTTAACACTGAGAAGAGGAAGAATGCTAGAAATGATTTTGAGAAAGATGTTTATAAATTGATGAACAATGCCATATTTGGAAAAACAATGGAGGATAAGCGAAAACATTTAGACTTTGAAGTTGTGAGTGATGAAACTAGATATATGAAGTGTGTAAGTAATCCTAACTTCAAACATAGTCATATCATTAATGAAAATTTGGTTGGAGTTGAAAAGCAATATACAAAGTTAAAACTAGACAAACCTATATTTATTGGGATGAGTATTTTAGATTTGAGTAAGCAACACATGTATAAATTTTATTATGACGTTATGAAACCTAAATATGGAGATAATATTAAAATGGTATATACTGATACTGATAGTTTTGTATTTCATACTAAAACCAATGACATTTATGAAGACCTAAATACAATTAAAAAAGAAATAGATTTTTCAGGTTATCCTAAGGAACATAAATGTTATGATGAGAATAACAAGAAAGTATTAGGTAAATTTCAGGATGAATAAAAAAGCAAAATAATAACAGGGTTTATAGCCCTTCGTCCTAAATGCTACGCTTACTCAGTTTTTGGTGATGAAAAAGAATATAAGAAATGTAAGGGCATAGCAAAAGGCACAGTAAGACGTCAAATGAAATACGAAGAGTTTGAGACGGTTTTAAAAACTAATAAGGTTATACATAAGTCATTTAATAGTATTAGAAGTAAAAACCACATAATTTTTAGTATAGCAACGAAAAAAATTGCTCTTAGTAGTTATGAAAACAAAAAATATTGGATAGATAGTGTAAACTCACTTGCTTACGGTCATTATAAAATAAATTCTTTGAAAACGACTTAAAGAAATATTGACTTAATATATTAAGATAGAAATGAATGATACAGAAAGTGAATATAGTGAATATAGTGATATAGAAAGTGTGTATAGTGAATTTAGTGATACTGTCCATGAAGATATTGATGTTAAAAATATATTGAAACAAAAGTTTAAGAATTACAAATGTAAAGACTGTGAGATGCTAAAGTTAACAATTCAACAGGGTTTTATAGATGGTGTTAGTAATAATATTTGTCAATGTATGATATGTGATAATTGTAATAAAATTTTAAACAAAATTTCATGATATGAATAACGAGGATATTGATAATAGAAATGCTGAAACTCTTGATGATGATTTAGACATATTTGTGTTTATTGAAATGAATAAGTTTTTGACTGAAGAAGAGTTTTATAATTTATTATATAAGGGCGATGATAAAGAAATACTAATGTTTTTATTGTTAAGTATTATAGCATGGTAGAAAGATTATACAATATGTCTTTTAGCATTAAACGTTTAAAATATGAAGCATTGAATGATAATAACTTTGATTTCTTAAGTTGTGAGTATGATGTAGATGAACTTAGTTATACAGTAATACACGCAATTGAAGTAATGGGCTGGTTTAAAAAGGAAATAGGAAATAATATTTATAATGAAAAAACAGTTGATAAAATAGTGAAACGAATTAAAGAAGAATTTTATAATGAATTAGAATAAAGTTAAAGATTATCTAAACTTATAATCATACTATAATAATAACATGTAAAATATTATATGTTATAATTATATTGAACTTATGGTTTGTAAAGATTGAAATATTTTAATTTTCCTAATTTGCTTGTGTGCTTAGGCTGTTTGGTTTTGTGGAACTATTAGGTGAAATGTGTTTTAGTCATATTTTTAAGTCTGAGTGAAAAATTCGCGAACAATGAATAAGGTAAAAAGAAAAAATGAAGAATAACTGGAGTTTCTGAGAATTGGAAAAAGACTTAAAATATAAAATGACTAAGGGTAAACAAATAGTAAAATGAAATAGATTAAGTAGTGAAAAAATAATGAATAAGGTGTGCATCTTTCTAGGAATTACTTAGAATGAATAAGGTTGTGATTTATGAACCTTATCTATTATTTGATACTTGGTTTTTCAATGTGTTTTTCATTGCTTGTTAGAAAAAATACAGAAATGATTTTCAGTTCCTTCAAATCCCATTTCTGTATTTTTCCCCCTGCGTGCCGCCATGACAGAAGCCACAAACTGCAAATCCTCGTCCATCACTGCTTCCTGCTCCAGTGGAGTTGGTGTCATCTTCATTGCCAAGGCCGTAGCCGGATTGGGCACACCGGCAATCAGCGGGGGCAGGGCTGCCTTGTGGCTCAACGCGCCCGCTTGCTGCCCCTCAGCTGTGCGCGACCGGATGCGGACCCCCGCCGGGGCCGTGGTAGGGCCCAGAGGACCATCCCAATCTAGCTGCTGCCCATGCCGCCACTCCGCATAGTCGGTGAATGGGGATTGGTTGATGAGGTCCTCAATCATGGGGAAGCGGAAGTCCTTGAACCAGGGTTCAGGGAAGAGGCCCAAGAAGCAGTTCACCACTGCCTCTTGCGTCCAGCGCCTCCACGGCAGTCACTGCTCTGGCATCCACTCCCCGCAAACCGCCCCATGCCAGCAGAACTCCTCGTCTCGGCACTCGGCGGTTCTTCCGTCGTGCTGGCTGTGCGGCCGATTGCTGGACACACTCCTCAAACACCAAGCCTGCCAAAATGTCGGCCTCGCACACCTCCTCTAAGCTGCAGTCACAGGCCAGCCTCTTGCCCATCAGCTCCGGCAACCGGTCACCCAGGCCTGACTGATGGACATACTGCACAAAGCGTGGGATCCACTCGTCCCACGAACAGTCGTGCCCCGGCACCCACGGGCATCTCCAGTCGGACGTAGATACTCGATGGCTGTGATGCCCTCGTCCAACGTAAACCACGTCCTCGGGTAGGGTCCCATCTTCGTACAACACTTCGAGGATCACCACTCGCCGCGGCACTATGGCACCCGAGGCCAATGGGGGTGGTGTGAGCCCGAGGCTCACCGCCATCGGTGCCATGGCCCATTCGCGTAGGGCCCGTCCATCGAACTCCAACCAGTGCTCCCGGCGCCCCACCGTCTCGATCGCTGGCATCCGCGGGACCTTCAGGCGTGCCTTGCCGACCCGGGCCGCCCACCACGAAGCCGCCACTGCGATGCTGAATGCCAGCGCTGCCGTGTACTCCGCCTCGGCCTTAGACGGGTACCACCTGCCGTCGGAACTCTCCTGTGGTTCCCACTCTCGGGGGTGGTGAGTATGATGGCACATCAAAGGCGGCCACTCCTCGATCTCCTGGACGTTGTGCCTGAGGCACTGGAGTTTGCTCCGGGCCCCCGCAAACACGCATGCGGAATACTGTGTGTCCTTCCACAGTCCGGACTACATCATCGCCTGCTCCTGGGGGAGGTACCAGTGCAAGCTCCTCCATGGGTTCTCCCGCACGGAGGCCCCCCTCCTTCGGCGTGCTTCTGGAGCTGTGTGAGCATCCAGCCGCATGCCGCGTTGTCCGTGTCCACCCGAGCCTGGTCCTTGACTGACAGCCCTGGTAACCCCAGGGGCTGGTCTGCCGACCTGAGGGGCTGGGGTGGTCGTCCATCGTTGAACTTCCGCGCAATCTCCCTTGCCCGTGACTTGGTTCAGCAATCCATTGCGGCCGCAATGAAGTCGGTCTCCTCGAGCTGGTCTGCCAATGACTTTTGCCTCAGGAGATTAGACAGGTCGTGGGCAGGGTCAAGGAGCCAGTCCACGGAGATGGTGCGCCATCCACACCACAGAAAGGTTAGGTTCGGACCACACATGAGGTCAGCCATCAACGGTGGTTCGCCACCAGGCAGCGCTACCGCAGCGGACCCAGAGGATGCAGCCGTTGGCACAGGGCAACTCCATCTTTCAGCACCTTAGCCACCGAGTGGCCGGCGCGGCGCTCCCCTCGCCGGCACGCACCACCCAGTGCGGGTCCCGGGCCTCAAACACCTCCATGACCACCTTGCCCAGCGTCTTGGTGCTTGCACGGAATTTGGTCACCCACTCAGTCCGTTCTGCCAGGTCCTGAGCCTGCAGCCATCCCAGCCGCTTGTGGTGCGGGAGCGACTGGAGCACCCGTTTTGCCCGGTGGTAGTAGGCCAAGAGGACATCGAGCGGGACCTGGACAAAGCTTGTGCTGTCGGCCCAGGACGGCCTCCCTAGCCGCCTCTGGAGCACCTGACACCCGGCCCGTGCCAGCCAGGGCGTAGGCCACCAGCAACGTGTAGAGCTTGTCCAGATAGCCCTCCCAATCCCTGGCCACAGTGTCCTCGTCCGCGTCTTCTTCGACGAACAAGGTGTCAGCCAGCTTCCTCTTCTTGCTAGATGACGTGAGCTGGAATTGCAATGAACGAACCTTCCAAACATCGAAAACACACAGCAGCCTCTTGGACATCTCTCGACTCACTCGGGAAACGGTGGCATCCGATGGGTACAATTCCGGGGGGAGCCGGACTCGGTACCTGGTCCAAAAGGCCACCTTGACATCCCGAAGCTCGCTGTCTCCCAGCAGTGAATCGAGGTCAGTGGCACTCACTTTGGAACGGTCGGTGTCACACTGTTTGAAATACAGTGAAACCGCGGACCAGGCCCGCCTCAAACGGGCCACCTGGATCATTCGATCATCTCCCAGATTCAGTTTGCTCAGGAAGTTTTCTACCTGTGCCTCCGAGTCGAAGAAAAATCGAAACTCTCCCAGGCGGGCAATCTTGCGTTTGAGGAGGGGGCGTGGACGACCGATTGCTCCAGATCGAAGTTGATTGCCAGGGCCCCAAGGGTTTCCTCAATGGTCTTCCCAGGCGGAGGCACCAACCCCAAACTTGCCATTCCCGCCGGGGTCACTCCCGTCAAAGCCGGATCTAGTCCTGCAATACGAAATGGGCTGAGGCAGACCCCATCCCATGACTGACTTCCAAAACCGCAAAACATCAGCCATAGTCTACTCACTGCGCCGCCACCCAACTGGAGCTCGCGCTTGGCAAAGGTGGCACAAGGTCCGCCCCCACGCTGACGCCTCCTCCCAGGTGTCGCACAGGATCGGATCCTTCAAGCGCCCAGCACCAGAGCGCGCCTGCTTGTGGCTACACAGCGGCGCATCGTTCATCATGCGCAGGTGGATGTTCGAGCGCACCGTGGTCACGTAGCCCACCGGCAAAGGCCACGAGGGTCCCACCCTCGTTTCCTGCCGCATTTGCTCCACCCACATCCCAGTGTCCTTGTCGCGGGCGATCTTGCTGGACTCGATGCTTCTGCGGGCACGGATCCACGCCTCCGACTCCGAGATGGTCTCCCGGGTCAAGACTGATGCCCATCGCCGCAGCCCGGTGCCGGCCCGCCATGCAGTGCACGAGAGCCTGTTCACCCGCCGCCAACGTCTGCTGCAGCACGGCCCACATGTCCTTCCAGCCCTCCGTGCGGTCTCGCGGCTTCGTGATGGGCATGTACACCGGGAGCGCCCCCGGCAAAGTCACACCCCCCCAGCTCTCCGGGCTGCTCGGAAGGCAGATGACCTGCAGGGTCACGGGCGGGAAGTCGGGCGCCTCCGCCTGCTTCGGGAGTCCGGACAACCACAAACGGCCACCCTTTGCATTCTGGTAGATGCACGTACCCACCTGCGCGGCGCGTTCCTCCGCAAGGGCATCAAACAGCTGGCCTCCCTGGCCACAGGGAGCACAGCCGCCGGACGCGAAGGCTGTGACGGGGCCTCCGAGTCACCCTCGGGCCAGGCGTCACGCCTCCTCCGCTTCTCCTCAGGGCCGCTCTTCGGCACTGGTCGAGCCACTGCTCGCGGCCCCCGACGGCCGAGCCGGGATGGACGACTCCGGGTCCTCCACCATGACCACCTTCCTAACCCGGCAAACGCCCGCTGCATGCTTCCCACCGCAGGCTCTCCCCGTCAAGCGGATGCATGCACAAAGGTGCGCAAACCCGCACACTCGCTCCCCGGGACAATGCCCTGCCTGGAAGAGCCGCCACCGCGCCCACCATCCTGTGCTTGGCCAACAAGGACGCCGCGTACTTGGCCCCGCTGTGGCATGCGAGCATCCTCCGGGACGTCACCTTTGGTCTGCCAGTCGCCCAAAGCTGCCATGTCGAGGGCGCTAAACCCCACCAGTTGGCCCACAGTTGTACCGACCCGCCGGAACGAGTACGACGAAATCATCGCCGGGTTCTCCACCAAGTCCGCAAACTCGTGCCGGGCCACCCGGTAGACATCGGACAGCGACCACGGGATCCCCTCCCGACGGAACGCCCAGCCCGCAGTCTGCCTTCTGCTTCTCCGGCACCAGGGCAAAGTCATGGAGCCAGGCCGCCGACCAGTCCCACCCGGTTGACAGCTGTCCGGGCACGCAGAAGTCGAAGCCCTTGCGCAGTCGCCGCTGCTTCCCTTTGCTGCAGTGCGCGTGGACCGTCGACATGGTCACCTTCCGCACCTCCGCCCGAGTGAGGTGCTTGTGGCGTAGAACTCCTCCATAGAGCATCCACGCCGCCAGCAATGCTTGCCAGCGATCATCGCCCTGCGTGTAGAGCTCCTCCATCCGCTGCTCCATCTTCAGCAGCATCACCGGTTCCACCACCGCTGCCTGCCCTCTGGGCCCTGCCCGACGCGCCTGTCCCGCAGGCGGCGCGAGCATGCCCAACCCCAGATCCACCCTCGCCTGCTTGGTCAACCAGCGCAGCGATTGAGTAGCACGGGCCGGAGCAGCTGTTCCTTCGTGGAGGAAAACATCAAGGTCGACCACTTCTGGTGGCAGCGGTCGAGATCGTGCCTGCATAAAGGTGATCACCTCACCCCATGTGCGCAAGGCATTCAGCACCGCGGCCCTCTCCGCCTCCGTCACCAGCCGCTGCGCCAAACGAGCGCATGATCCTCGCCACTCGCGCCGCAGCTGCTCCGTCAGGACTCCTGTCGGCTGCAGTGCCTCGCTGAGCCGCTGGACCTGCATCGTGATCGCCTCCGGTTCGTCTTGAACTGCTCGAAGGCGTACCGCCGGAGCCCTCGAAGGCCGAGGGGCCAGAGGCCGAAAAGGAAGGTGAACAGCCGTCCCCCGGCTCTCGCCCTCCACCGCATCAGCCGCGGCCGGCAGCAGCTCGGACTCCTGGGCGCTCCGCACAAGCACCCACGAATTGGCCAGGTCCCTGCCGCCAGTGGTCAGCGCCTCTCAAACGAGTGGAAGGCGAACGCAAAGTCCGCAATTCTGCAGCCCGTGCTCGCGCCTCCACCTGGCAGTGTGCTGAGCGCCCACCGCCCCCAAAGCCGACTCCGGGTCCCACTGCCCCCCGCCATCCCCCGCCAAGCGAGCGTAGATCCCGGTCGGTACAGCTGCCATGGCGCTAAGGATCCTTGAGAGAGACCAAATGGCTGAGGCATTCCTCGCAGATTGGCCTGTCCCGGACGACGTGCCGTGTGAGGGCCCCACACCGCATGCAAGGGGGGGGAAAAAGCCACTGGCCCAGAGCCTTCCCGGCCCACGCAGTGGCCCCATCGCGACTCTCCCAGTCGCCGGAGGGGATCGGCTCATATGCCGGCTCTCGCCAAGAGACACGGCCTGCCTGCCACCTCCTCCACGCCCAGAAGACGGCCTCCCGATCGAGGCCACACTCCTCAAGGCCGGCCACCTCCACGTAGCCAATGAAGCGCGCCATGTGCTCGGGGAGCAGCTGCTGCACTCGCATGCCCGAGTCAAGGGTCCGAAGCTGATCCTCATCCAAGTAGTCCCGGCCCGCATAGTAAAGGTCCCAAGCTGCCGCCGGGCCAACCTCTGCTTGAACCAAGACTGCGCGTTTGGTCCATATCCCGAGCCACGGGAACTGGAACCCCCCACGCATCTCTGTGCACTAGCACACCCTGCCACCATGCAGGGGACCTCCCGCAACGACCCAGGGTGTGAATGCGAAATTCAGAGACCTCGGTTGGGGGAAGGTGCACCACCACAACTTCCTTCCACAGTCGAACGGCCTGGTCCCGTTTTTGACGGGCCAGCAGTCCTTGCACGTGGGCTTCGAAGTCCAGGAGGGCCGCCGGGTGCAACATCCGCGCCTGAGAATGGGCCACCAAAGGGCCTGCATCAGCGCCAGACATACCAGAGTCCCACTCCAGTCAACAATGTAACCGAAAAAAAATATATATATATATATATGTCTTTGACGTGGTACCTGTTTGTGACCGTCATAAGAGAGACCAAGCGAGACGTCAGGCTGCAGTTTGAGGGTTCATCCCATTCGGCGACGAACCCATTTAACTACCAACCATAATGGTAGCCAAAATGTTGTACTTACTATATTGTATTAGGTCCCTTCTAAATGGTTACTTACAAGCTTTCAAAGGTATGGCATAATGTCATTTGCTGCAAAATATGGATGTATGTGATTTTTTGAGAACCCCTTGGTGGTTGGCAAAGCAACCAGATGTTGGGGTCCGAGCCAATTTTAGGACACGCCTTCTCCCTGATCCGGGTGCTGGGTGAACAAATTACAAAACGATGCATTTCCTTCCAAGGGTATGGGCTACAGCAACCGAGTTGGAGATTTAGCGCGGGTGATTTCGAAACAAACTCATCAGTGGGCGCTTCCCCGGTGCTCATCCGGCCGCCCTCCGCAAGCCTTCGCCCTTGGCTTTGATGGGGGCCTCGCCTCAAACGCGCCGAAAAGAGGCGCTACAGGTCTTCGCTTGCAAAACCTGTGGATGGTCACGTATGCGTGTACTGCGTGTCTTGGTTTTCTTCAAGGCGCCTTCAAAACTTGCTGCGCCCTGCTAAGATCACTTATTGCTTCGCCTACTGCTTCCCAAGCTTAAAGCCCCTCCACACAGAAAAAATACATTCACACGCACCAGCCCTAAATCAGCAACTCCTATTGCCATCCCTTTAAACATCCGCCAAGACAAAGCCCCAAGTTTTTGGACAGGTGCAAGAAACCCCGCTTGAGCGTTCTTCGACTCTCAAAACAATTCTGATCACCACTGAACTTGGCCAATAAATCACCAGCATTGCTGAACTGTTACGATTTCTGGTCCGCACTGAAGACTCTTTATGTAGCACGGCCTTTTGGTAGACAACAGCTGCAATAGCCAAACCCACAAGGCCCATAGGCCCGGGGACAACAGCCCCACCATCCCCACTTAGTAGGGCGGGCGGGTGGGAAAACACAAGCTGAGCAAGCAGTCAGGTACCTAAACCTACAACCAGCGCAACTGTATGGCCAAGCACGTAGCCAAACATATTTGATCAAAACGACCTACTGAATAACCATAGAGAGTGCGATGCTCAAGCCAAGCCGTGCGAGTCTAACCTCTCTATGTTAACCAACAACACAGCGCGGGCTTTTTGCTTCGGAGACAACAACTGTAATAGCCAAACCCCGCAAGGCCCACAGGCCCGGGGACAACAGCCCCGCCATCCCCAACGCAACTGTTGCCCCCAGCCGTGCTAGGAGGCTGCGAAAAGTTGAGACTGCTCAGCACAAGTTGAGCAAGCAGTCAGATGACACAGCTGCACACGTACCTAAAAACAACCAGTGCAACGGTATGGCCAAGCGTGTAGCCAAAAAATATTTGATCAAAACAACCTATTGAATTGGCATAGAGAGTGTGATGCTCAAGGCAAGCCATGAAAATCTAACATCCCGCTTTCCATTTCCCCACAAAAACGGGTATCCCACTGCACCGTGTTCCCACCGTTTGCGTGCTTTCATTTCACAGTTGTGTTGCAAAAGGCAGCCAATATGTGTTGTTTTTCATTTGACAAGATTTGACAAATAACCGCCTATGTGTTTAACCAATTTGAAAAGAAGAAAGAAAGCCTCAGCCTGTCTCGTTGTTGCAGAGACCCAGGCTGCGACAGGACACAGCCCGATATCCCCAAGCCCAGAAAGCCCCAAATGGACGCTGTTTGTGTCCAAGCCTCGGATGAGGGGCCGGTCTGCCAGTTCCTCCTAGCTCCTTTTCCCTCGGCGATTTCCGACTTCTTGCAGAGCGCCGGACTGGGCTAACTGGTCGCCTAGAGACACGCTCAAAAAAACGACTTCCAGCTAGGGCTGAAAGCTCCAACCCGACGGAGATTCCCGACCCTGTGGCCCCTGGCTTCTTTGGCGGGCCTGGCGCGGCTTCTTTGGCAAATCGTTGGCCCAATCGTACGAGGGCGTTCAATAAAGCTGGGGTATGAGGCTCAAAGCCACGGACCCCATTCTAGAAGGAACTAAGATGTAAGTGACTTGGCTTAATGGACAAGGATCAATATTAGGCTGTGTCACTTGACAAGATTTGGCAAGGAAGCGCCTATGTGTTGAATCAAATGGACAAGAAGAAAGAAACCGACATGGAAACCAACACTTTGGAAGGGCCCCTCTGACACATACCCACATGCTGCATGGTCCCAAGCCATCGAGTCCCCAACGCATGCCCAAAGGGATTTCAGGGAATGACTTGTTTTGTTTCTCACACATCCTTCAACAAAACCTTCAGTTCAGCCTGACAAGGTTATGTGCTTGGTTGCTAGTGCTACGTATCCCGATCCTTTCTGCGCATATCTGGCTCAACCCAACCTCAACCGTGTCTTGTGAGTGTCAGCGACCGAAAATGCCGCAGCCCGGTATACATCCTTTTAAGGCAACCTTAAGAGGCGCAAAAGTTCCCACGCTTCGCATGCTTCGGAATCGGTAGAGGCAGACCGGCTCCACATGCGTCGCCCGGAAACACAACAGCAGTTGCAGCTCTTTGGCTCCACGAAAGTGTCGGTATGTGTCATGTTTTGTTGTTGTTGTTGTTGTTGTTGTTGTTGTTGTTGTTGGTGGTGGTGGTGGTGGTGGTGGTGGGTGGTTGGTGGTTGGTGGTTGGTGGTTGGTGGTTGGTGGTTGGTGGTTGGTGGTTGGTGGTTGGTGGTTGGTGGTTGGTGGTTGGTGGTTGGTGGTTGGT
>CAUJNA010003398.1:27500-30000 GCA_963377175.1 Effrenium voratum | reverse complement strand
AGAGTCGCTCACGACATGCTTCGCGCCTAGGTGCATGACTAGCATTGAAACACTATGTCCGATCCCAGTGTGTGTGAGAGAGAGAGAGAGCACTATAAGCGTCCGAAACATCGTATCAATGGGCACTATGAAACCAAGTCAATGTCGACCCCTAGTTAACAAACCCCCGAGTGAGTATTGCTCGGGAGGTCTCTGTTCAGAGCGGACTCCTTTCTTCCAGGGGAGCCCCACGAATAATTGGGGTGCGGGGTATTCATGAGGGCCCAACGTTGTCTCACAAGCGTCGAAGAAAAGTGTGCAAATACGTTGCCCATTATATCTATTAGGTCCGGCTATTCAAGCACCATCAACCCCAAACCACCGCAAGACCCACCCGAATGAAGATCAAAGCCAACCTGAACCCCCCTTAACTTAAATCAGCCCCCAGCAACTCCCAAGTGCCTTCCAATCAGCGCCGATAACAACTCGCGGGCCAAGTGAGGCTGGTGATGCCGGGGATGCCGCGAGCCAACCAACCAACCAACCAACCAACCAGCCCAGCCCTAGTAATCAACCAGCCCTAGGAAACCGGATGCTGGGCTGTGTCGGTCACAACGAAACGGGATTGTGTGCGGGTTGTGTTCAAAGCACATCTTTGTGTCTAAATTGGAAACCCTTGGGTAATTCAGTTGAAAAGGAAACAATTGTTGTGAATGGCAACCATTTAGCAAGGTCCGAGTGGATTGCTAAATGCTAAAATATCTACATGTATACATTGGATTAGCTCTGAACATCCTCCACATGGGTAGTCCTAGAACTCGGGCTCCCCCGCTGGATAGCATTAAAATGGACGATGAAAGCAACCCACCATTTGGAAAGGACATGGGACTGCCATCGGGGGTTATGCTCTTAAAGAATCCGAGCTCTGCCAAAAAGCACTCAGCCAGCGGACAGAACTAAAGGATGAAGTCGACTTGATCATCTGGTCGGCCTGGCTGGAAAGTCAGCCAGGGAAATATTTCAAAATATGATGGAAAACGATCTAGACATATGGCAAGCTACCGTACAACGAGCGCTGTGCACTCCCCACGGGCACCATTGCAGAAAGAATAAAAACGTTGGGATTGACAACGAGAGACGTACAAATGTCAAAGCCGAGTCAAACCAATAGCTACTTCTAATCGTGGCTCGCTGCAGAAAAACTGCTACGTGCAAGTCTGCTATTTGCGTGGCAAAGATCCTTGTGCCAATGGCAGCCTCAACTGTATCAGCAAGTGTGGCTCACACTTTCTTATCCACAAGTGTTCGGACCAAAAGGTTGTTTTTCAAAAAGCCGTTCAGTGACGCTTTGCATACCACTCAAATACACGTCTGCAAGTCTCATCCTGTCGAAGGTCGCATTGAGCCAAAATATGGCTCTCTTTCGGCCGCCGCCCAAAGCACTGTGAAACATGTTGTGTCTTTGTCCTTTGGTCTCTCTTGTTTAGCCGCGGGTTGGTTTGTGTCTCCCTGCTTCCCAAATGCCGGGAAAGTTTACCTCCCAACAACTTCTCCCTCGCAATGTTTATGTATCTTGGTATTCCTCTGCTTCTTAATGTTGACCCCGGATTAATAAACCCCTGAGTACTACTATGGGGGGTGTTCCCCTCCAAAAGTGATAAATCCTCACTACCCCCATATTGATAAACAGGGGTTTGTCAATCCGAGGTCAACATTAACTGTGTGCTCATCCTCAGTGGCACATGTTTCCTGGGTTGTTCGGTGGTGTCCTTGCTCAGCAGTTCGGATCAGTTTGGCTTCTTTTCTTTGCCTTGCTCGGTCGGTTGGTCTCTCTCTCTTTTGTGCTCAAGGTTGTCTACGAAGAGGTTCTCAAAAGGGCAGATCCGTTTTTGGCCGGTGGTCCAAACGGACACTCAAAGAAAACTGCCCATTTTGCAAGGGTCTGCCAGGTATCTTAACTGAGCTCAAGGCAGCTAGTCGTTTGAGGACCATTTTTGCCCACTTCCCGAGTGCAAGAAAAGTCTAAATTGTTTGTTTACTCGGGGAGTGAGTACAGGGAATTCCAAAGGTCACTGCCCCAACCTGTATTTAACTCCCACTAGCTTCCAACGCCCACACATTCCCGAGCTTGCTCTGGCACATACGCGCAGAATTGACACCGGGTCGCAATTTCACCGTGTTTGTGGGTGGATACGGAAGTCAATGCAGTCAGGGGTTGTCCTTCTTTGCCTGCAAGAAGAATCACATAACAACCTATTCATTTGTCAAAAACATCTTCTACACTATCCTTTTCGGCAAGAATCTTGGGGCCGGTTTTCGGCTTCCACATATTTTTGCGACGGGAATTCCAACCGTGTTGGAGGGGCGCCCCCCATTTTGAGACCCAAACATATGGCTCTAAGTTTTTATAGGGAACCTTGGAGCGGTTGGTGGACATGAATCCCCGCCCAAATTCATGCCCAAAGCCTCTTGTGTGCGACCAACGTCCGCCTCAAGGCTCAGCAGCATCCAGGTGGAGGGC
>CAUJNA010003398.1:15000-22500 GCA_963377175.1 Effrenium voratum | reverse complement strand
ACTACTACTACTACTACTATAGTACTACTACTGCTACTATAGTATTGCTACTGCTGCTACTACTACTTCTACTACTCCTGCTGCTACTACTACTAGTGCTACTACTACTACTTCTCCCGCTGCTGCTACTACTTCGACTGAGAAAGGTACAGCCCTTGAAGACAAACACAGGAGCCGTTCATATCACACATGCAAAGTTGGGAAGTCTACTGTACCACCTTCGGGCCCCAGGCTGGATTGTCTGCAAGCAGCTCAGGCCTGGGCGCCATTTCCCACACGCCGAGCCAATCCGAGACGCACCCATGAAACTACACTCCTTGACACAGGAGAATGCGACACAAGGTGCTTCTAAAAAGACAAGACAAAAATGACAAGATAATTCTCAAGGGACATTGGACACACTGACAAAAAAGGTGTGGAGAGTTGGAGCTCCAGACAGAGAGGCAGGGGGCCCTCCATCTCCACGCAGAACTGTCCAAATCCGTCCGGTTGCACAAATCTGTTGCCGTCTGACACATCCCTTTCCTGTGTAAGGGCCCAAAACGCCTTATCAACTCCTTGGACAAAGGGCTCTTCTCGGTGAGGCCTCTCTCCACTGGAGGTCCCTAAAACAGGACACGTGCGATGCCGAAGGAAAAAGCCTCAAAGAACCTTGTCAATGATGCTACCTCATGAATATCATGCCGCCACTCACTGATTCCTGGCCTGAATCCTCGTCATCTGGCAAGCTTGCAATCACCATAGCCTCAGAGATTCAGAGATGCAACGATTCTGCTCACTTACCTCTCTCGGTTTCTCAAACTCGTGAAAATGGGCCAGACAGCATCTCAAGCTTGCCGTGCCCTGAAGGGAAACCAGAGGAACCAAATTTGTTCTATCCTCGGGTTTTGCTCATTACTAGGCTCGGTCGGAAGCCTGAATCTCCTCAGCTTTAGGCGCATGTTCTTCTCAACCCCTCAGACTAAAGCGGTCTTTTCGTATCCCACATCTCTGGGAGGAAACACCGGTGAGGCCCAGCTTTACCCAAGAGCCCTTGCAAGAAGCAAGCGGTGTCCTTTTGCGGAAAAAAATGATGGCACTGAATGGTTAGAACAACACTGAAGCCAGTGGAATCCGAAGCTGCCTTTGATTTACAAGCACAAGACGAAAATGCACTCCCTGTGCTTGCTCTCATGAAGCAGCCAGACCATGAAGCTGCTCCCAAGACCAATCAAAATGGTGTTGATTGATATGAGGCAATTTCGAAATTATGCATGTTGCCCCCAAGAGGGGGCCGAGAAAGATTGGTGACAGGCCGGAGATTCAGTGAGTTCCCCCTTGTCCCTCCCAAATGAACCATGGCCCAGTGTACATTTCGGCCGGACCTCATGTCCAAAAGCCCAAGCGCCAGCATCTTCCTGATTTCACCTGATTTCCGCCCTCTGGCTTATTTGCCATGGATTTGGGTTGACCCCTGAAGTTCTGAAGTCATGTAGGCTAAACAAGCCTTACACAGAGAAGCTTAGTGGCCATGGGGTTTAAAGGGAAACCTCCCCGAAAACAGGGAAACTGGGTGGTGATCAGCAGCTGGTCGTCCAGAGCTGTGCGACCGAAACCCATACGATGCATGGCCTTTTGGTCTCGCCATCGTGCAGGACAGGCATGTCGCGAAGGGCTCGAACGCCACAGATCCAAACATATGTTAATCATGATTGCCAAGAAATGTGGACAAACTCCAAGAGGTACAATCAAGAAGTTGATAGCATGCTGTGGAAAAAACTCTAGCTGGAGGTTGTTTCAGGGCTTGTCGAGCCTCGCGAAGCCTCACCCTTTGCTCCCGCTGCAAAGCGGCGAGCTCGACGACTGGTGAATTCGATCTGTTTCAAAGGTGGTGAGCCGCGCTCAAATTTGATTATCCATCATAAAACACGAGATTCCCTCGGGGTACAAGGCCTTTCTGCCCATGGCACTTGCAAGTTTTGACCGTGGCTCAGGTGCCTTTGCCTGCCTGGTCTTGTGCCAGTGGCAAAAGGCCTGTCCATGAATCGAAATGGGGCTTGCGTCTGCCAGTGTCCGGAAATGAAGCCATGCAAAAACCAAGTCTGTGAAGAAATCGCTGGTGGCCTTTTGAGGCTCCCCTTTCCAGATCCCGCCCTGGATTGCCCCCTCAGCACCAGGAGGTTCCCCGTTGGCATGGCACACGGCCACAAGTCCGTGGCACTTTGCCAGCAAGGCCCATCGAACGGCAGACCTCGTTGCAAACCTTGGCCACGTGGTCATTGGCCAAATGCGTGCATCTCTATACCCTGATATGAACCCTGATCCATTAGGTTGGTCAATTCACCGCTTCTCATCAGCCTCCAAAGGGGTCCCAACTAGCCATAGGTTCACGTATGGACCTGCACGTGGTGGGTGTAGTCGGGAGACACGGTCAAAACACGTGGTGGCCCAGATGGACAAGCAAAAATGTCGATAGGCGTTGGTTCTGGTGGGCAGTCGAGTGAGTCCCGCTATGTCCCTCCCAAATCAAAAACAAAAGAGACTGTAACCTGGTGGCCATGGCCATGAAAAAACCATCCTGCAGTAAGCGTTTTCTTTACACACCATCCTACATGTAAAAGCTGTTGGAAAATAACACAAGAAGCTAAGCCCTTCAGATCCGAGATGCGTGATGCTGGAACCAGGCGGAGATGCCCTCTGCGCCAAGGTCGGTGCAGCCAAACACGCCATGGGGGCTCAGCAAGGCTGGATCCGTAAAGATGTAGTCGCCGAGTTCACTGCGGTGCCCTTGCAAATCACACAACAACTGCTGCCCGTTCGTGTGCACCCAACTCCAATCACTCAAGGCATCTGGGAGGACGTGTCCGGAACTCCAGCCAGAGTTCGAGTTGAACTTTTCGAAGTGGCCGTGGATCTTTTCCTCTATGATGACAGGCTCACCATCAACCAGGTCATGTCCCACGAGCCTGCCTAACTGTGCAACTCGTTCTGGCAGACGCATCAGCTTCGCAACCTTCATGTTGGCCGTCCAAATCAAATTTGCTTGCGCGTGTTGAACCGGCGCACCAGGTCCACAGCTAAGTTTTGCATCCCGATGTCGATCATCGTAATGCGTAGGCCTCTGTTGTATAACGCTGGTTTTATGCATTTGATGACACATGTGGTTCCTTCGGGGAATCCTTCGCAGGGTCCACCAATAACTTTCCCCTCAAAGCACTCCTTCATTGCACCAGTGCCCACTGGCCGCTTGCTCCAAACGATGCACCACATCAAAACAAAGATCGCTCGATGCTGAGCCAACTTGACTCCTTGAGCATTACCTGCAGCAGCCATTTGCACAGGTTGATCAATTTGACTGTGGTTCTTTTCGTTGCAAGAAACTGTTAGGTTGCAGCCTTCCTCAGACCACAAACAACCGTTTGATAAAAAGGCTGTCTTAATAAACGCGCAGGCTGCAGTAAACAAGAACTTGCATTGGCAACTCCTTACTCTGCGTGCTGACAGCTTTCCCAAATTAGTTGTCCATTCCTTGCAAATCCTACAAAGATCAGGTTCGTTTGGATTGGTCATTTCAAGGCTCGAACCTTGTTTGCAAGAAAACGTACACACCACAGAAGGCCTTTCCCCCAACAAAAACCCAGGCAACCCACTCTCCCTCCAACCCAAATCACCCGTACGAGCCGATAAGCAAACCTTCGGGCTTCGTCGGAATCGCTTGGTGAGCAGTTGCTCTACAACCCTGCCCACCTGGAGTTAATCCATATCTTGTCAGCCTGTGTTCCCATGATCTTGTTGATACCCCTGCAAGACACACCTCCATCCATCCTAAGCCCTTGTAAGTCGGGTTTCTAACCATTCTTCAGCTTTCTCCCAAGACATCTAAGGGGCCCCTCTGGGGCCTTGGAGCTCTTAGTTGACCCGAGCCACTGGACAGAGAGCGAACGCTTTTTCAAAACAAAGCTGTTGGATGAACAAAAACCAATTTGGGAGCCAACGAAAAAGACACGGCGCTCTGTGAACCCTTTGATCCGAGCCCCCAGTGCTTTGTGAATGCCCTCCCCGAGTCCCGCACCTCCAAATGGCTCCCAGACTTGGCCTCAGGATGTGGTTGGTGTACTATGTGTGCTGTGTGCGTGTGTGGTGACTTATTTCTTATTTTGTTTCTTTCGGGAGGCTTGCAATCTTACAAGATCCACGCCACTGCCAGGACCCAAGTCCCCACTGAAAAATCACGATATCAACATTCTGTATGCACGCTTTCTATTTTAGCCAGCGAGGGTGCCACAAAAGTGGGCACGATCCAAAAAACGGAAATGCCCACCTCCTTTGGATGAGCTTGTGAGAGAGGCAAAAGGATTATGATAGAAGTTCCTAGATGAGAACATCTATGATGCTGCTTTGTGGAACATGCTTAAAATATAACAGTCAGTGCCGTCTTTAAAGGGTCGGGACCCTACCCCTGATTTCATCCGCGAGATGCTCTTGACCCTCTAGCAACCAACAAGGCAATGCCTGCTCGACGCATTGTGTGTGTGTGTGCAACAAACTCGCCAGAACCACTCGAACCCTGATCAAAGATCTCAGTCTCAAACGAAACACTTGGAAGCACGCTCAACAAAACTCCTTGCACAACTCACAAATTGGGAAATAAGGAAACTTCGTAAGTAACGATCATGCGTGAGTTCGTTTCGCTCGCCACAAGCGGCGCTCTTTGCAGAAACTCTGTCCTGTACGATCTCAACTGCCAGATCCAGCCTACTCGAACCGAACTGAAACTTACTTCCACTACCAACTTTCAACCAAACTGGCCTATGGTATCTAACCGCTGCAGAACCCTCCCTTTGGATAAGTGGAAGCCCTCCCAAGTTCTCTTACACCGTTCCAGACATGCCTCCAAGGAGGTTGAACGTTAGTTGGGAAACAGCCTACGAGATAGTCATGGCTTCCTTGCAATTTCAATCCACCAGCAGGGTCCCAAAATCCTACAAGCACTGCACGCTTTTGCGCTCATATGTATTTCAATTGGGGACTGTTTGCATCACTCACATGAGACTTTTCTGTCCACGCCACTGTTGAGGGGCATCCCTAATAAAATTCCAAGCCAAATAAGGCCTCACTGTGCTCGCAGGGAGTGGAGTTGCCGGGCTGCCCAGCGGAGCCAATCCGCGGCAGCTGCCGGGCCCCCGCTCCGCGGCTGTTCCGAGCCCTGCAGGCTTCGCTCGACCGGAAACAAGTTGTGCATCGGATTTCGAACAAAAACTACACCGAAACACCAACCACCTTGAACTTTGGCTTCCCTGGAACTTCTTATCCACGTTTCTTGAATGGCCAAAATGTATCCTAGCCCGGTGCAAATGAGGCACTTCTTGGAACTGAAGAGAAAAAGGAAACCCAGGGCCCCCACTGCGGAGCACGTGTCCTGAAAAGAATCCCTATTCCCAAAGTAAAGGGCACGTTTTATGTCAGACATGGGATCTCCCAGTGAAAGCCCCGCGTAGATATTGCAGTATCTTTACTTTTGGGGGGGAACGCCTTTTGGGGAGGCATGATTTTTGCCCTCTGTGCGCACTCAGCCACTTGGGCGGTCGCAGTGGTACCAAAGACCTTCGAGACAGGCAAGGGACAAGATGCCACGAGTCGGGACCAAAAACAGGGATCCCTCAAATCTTCCCTTCGTTGGGCCTACAAAAGTGGCAGCTTCGCAGATTTCACAAGGGCAATGACCACATGCCCTGTGTGCCTTTCAAGGATGCATGAAAGTTGCGCTTACGTTTTCCCTCCATTTCTGATGCCCTCTTACAGTACCCTCTTTCCGATGGAAGTGGATGGGAGTAGCTTTGTTCTCATCTTATGCCGGAATCCTCCGATCGCCCCATGTGAGACGATGGTCGTCAAGTGCTCATGACCCATGCAACGGAAGGGGAAATTGTGCTAAAATGGTTGAAATTATATAAGTTGAATGTCTGTATTGCACACTGCGCGAATTCACATTGCGGTCCGGCTTTTGCCGGGCAAAGCGCGACACCGAGCATGGCTCATGTCCCACTCGCGTTGAGTGCGTCGCCTGGCCCGGTGGCGTTTTCGAGCGGCGCCCAGGGCCTCGGCCATGAAGGCCTCGCGAGACGCAACGGAGCTTTCTATGCGTCCAGAACGGTGAACGAGAAGATGAGGCATATGGGATGTAGACGGTACGTACATGGGTATGATATTCAGTTGGGGGGACGCTTTGGTGCAAAGCATGTAGGTGACTTATGCACCAGCCAATTGGATTCATAACCATATTGACCCCGGATCAATAAACCTGACGGATGAATGGGGGTGGAAGTCTGGAATAAAGGACCGGATCGCATGCAACGTTTCTGGGGGGAGGTTATGAATCCTGTGTCAACATTTCTTTTGTCGGCTTGCCGCGCACTTGCCTCAATGAAAGTTCAACCCCAGCTTGGACACCGTGCGAGGCACTTTGACCCTGGCAGGTCCCTCGTCAACACACAATGAAATTTTGGTGAGCACGACCATATCGTTCTTGGGGCCTCCTTTGTAGGCCAACGCAAAAAGAGAAAATGGTATCTTCAGAAATATGGTCACCCTAGTCACACTTAAGATTTATGGTTTTCCTCTCGGTTTCTTTTGGTCAACACCAACCACGTCAAGGGCCCCCCATGTTTGAGACACACGTCAATCAAATGATGCAAATCCACTCTGCTGCACATTCCGCCCGCCTTGCACACCGGATCCATCCTCGCTAGGTGCGGCCTGGCGAAACTGTCCCCAAACTCTGAGCATACTATCCACGGGAAGGAAACCTCTTGTTAACCTTTGGCTTCCCTGGTTACCAACTTCTTAAGGGGCATACACACTCTTTTGAGGGATATGAACACCAGAAAGGTTTGGAGTCATTTACCTGTGCATTTGTTATATGAGCCGCGGCAAGTATAGTGGATACGGAGAAAAATTAGAGAGTCCACTACTGTTTGTGACAAATTTAGAGCATCCCATGTCTCTCCAAAATGGACGGTTGACTATTGGATATGTTGAGTATATTCTATACTATATGAGGTTTTATGGAGTTGTTTGTGAAAAACAAGTGCCGAGGCGAGCTCGTTCTGCCAAGCATCAACCAAGACCTGCCAAAAGGTTCCCACCATTGACAGTGGACCTGGTCAATATCATTTGGGATGTGGGGCAAACATTGACACTCACTGCCACTTCAAGGCTTGCACCTAGCCATGTGTCCCAATCCTCCCATCGTGCCTCCCATGGCCCTGCATGTCAGACCTCAAGAGGGCCAACCCAGGATGTTTAACCCGTAAAAGGATGAGACACCACCTCTAACTTGGCAGCCTCTTCGGGACACGAGCCGCAAGTTGACGGGATGTTGCAACTTGGATCTATTCATTGTATGCTAACCATGTATGTATGTATGTATATATATATATATATATATATATATATATATGTATATGTATATGTATATGTATATGTATAAGTATATGTAGGTATGTACGTATGTAAGCATGA
>CAUJNA010003398.1:0-10000 GCA_963377175.1 Effrenium voratum | reverse complement strand
TGTGTCACCAGGCCTGCACCTGCCGCTTGCAGTCCGAGAATTACTGGCCGCTGTACATTGTCTTCAAACTCTCCGGCCAGGGAAACCGCCTTCTTGGATTTGATCTTTCGTTTCTCGCGAACCTCGTCCTTCGCGCACTGCGCCGTCACTTCCACGAGGATGCAGCGCTTCAGCACCGCGCGCGTGTCCGCGTCGAAGATCAGGGCTCCACCCGCCCTGGGCGCCGATGCTGCTGCGGCTGATCCGAAGCTCGTCAAGCTGCAAAACTGGGTAACTGTCCTCAAAATGGGCAATTCTTTTTGGATTTACTCGAGCACCAAGACGGGTGTGTGTGGGAGAGCGTCACCAGCTGGTAGGCCACCAGGTGGATGAACAGGTCCGGAAAGTGAACCGAGAAGGTCGTGAGCGGGCGCTGACCCCACTCAGGGGCATCTTGGGCACGCTCGGTCGGCAATGAAGCTGTGGCGCAGGTAGCCCACACCGATGTCGATGTTGCGCGCCGTGTCGTCGTACGTCCCCGCAAGGACCGAGAGGAAGTGGAAGTGCTCCGAGGCTCCCTTCATGGGCGCCAAAAAACTAGCAAAATCTCCAAAAAACTCACTGCCTTTCAACTTCGTTTTTGACGACAAGGAAAACAAAAGCTTTCTGCCACTCTTCGTCGTTTTTGACGTTGAGTGGCAGTTAAAAAAACAAGCAAAAACACGGAAAAATGGAAGTCTTCCAGGCTCCTCGGTTCAGAGGCCCGAAGAAGAAGGGCCTAGTCCGGAATGCTCAGCCACGCAAGCTCTCTCAGTATGAGCCTCCGTGCTTTTTTGAGGTGGAACCTTTCCGTCTCCAGCCTTTTCAGCTGCAAAATCTGGCCTCACGTGTGATGTCCAGGATTACTGCAGTCTGGTAGGGCCGATGGCAGCTGGATCCGTTCGCACGGATCTATGGCTTCCCCTCCTCGCTGAGGGGCAAGCCTTCGCTGAGTTTGCCAGCAGGCCACCCCACCTGTGCTGGATCGGGCAGCTGCCGATGTCATTCTGCCGTCAGTTGACAGCTTTCATGTCGCGCCCTCGGGCATCACGTTGCAGGAACTCATCAATCGCAGCAAAAGCGGACGCACACTCGCAGATGCCTTTCTGCGTGGCCCCACTCTCGCGACCTTTAATGCTGTCACAAACATCGTGCGCAGGCGCCGCCTGGTGGGCCAAGCAGTATGGGCGGTCGCAAGCGATGTTGAGGGCCGATTTGGCCTCTGCTCCCGGCTTCCTGCTGACGCTACACTCCATGCCTTGGCAGTGCCTTGTGTTACTCTTAATGTAGTATCGGGCCCCGCCTGGTCTCACGGTCCGCGTTCTGCATTGCGCACGCAGGTGTGTCTTGACTCGGCCTTAACAGGTGATGTTTCAGCCTTGCTGGGATGCCTCCATCAGTGCTGTAAGTGCGTGGTTGTAGAGCCTTGTAGTGTCGAGCCCCGCTTGGTCTCTTGGCTCTTGCTGCAGCGCTTCACTCAGTAGTGACCTAACCCCTTGTGCCTCTCTGCGCATTTGTGCATCCTGTTTGCAATTCCTTGTCTGTGCATTTCGCCTTTGGGCAAGGAGCTTTCTCAGAGGAAGAGGGAAATCGCGAGGCTGGAACGCTGGGCTGAGAGGCGGGCGAAAAAAAAAAACCTGTCTTGACGCCTGCCCGGCACTGCGCCTGCTCGGCACTTCTACGCGCTTGCTCGACACTCCTATGTGCGTGCTTGGCGCATCCCACCCCAGCGCGCCCCGCGGAGTCGTGCTTCTTCGCCAGGCCTCACACGCACGACAGCCTGACAAGAAAAAAACTTCGGGGTTTGGGGGGGTGCACCACATGCCGATTTCAAGCACAATCATGTAAAACCGTGCCATGCCAACAACATGCAAAATCACGCCATGCAAAATCGTGCAAAAACCAGCTATTCTCCCCGTCCGTAACTGCACATACGGCCTGGGAGAATGTGAGTCGGGAGACCAAACCGCGCAAAACAAGCTCCAGCACAGATGCCCGGGAGAATGCGGGCGGCACGGCGCGGCCAACAACAAAAAACTGGCCCCGTAAAAAAAAGAATGGCAAGTTGGGCGAGACAACGACAACAGATCAGGCCGCGGACGGCGGCGCCCGGGGTTGCACGGGGGCGGATGGAGCCGTCGCGCTGAACTTGCGGCGCGGACGGGGGCCTACGCGCTGCTCTCGCATGCGGACGGGCAGCTGACCCGGGCGGGCAGCACTACTACTCTCACCTGGGCCTGCGGCCTCCCAGCAGGGACTTCGACCACAACCAGCCCTTCACCCGCCGAACGACTACATCCTGCTGCGCAACGGGCGGAAGAGTATGCAGGGCGCGAGCACCGGCTGGACCAAGCTGGGCAAGGGCTTTTTCCACGACAAGTACTACAAGTACCTGGTCCACGCGCCGGTGATCATCCGGGGCAGGAGGCGCAGCAGGCGGAACGCCGGGATTCCAGCTCCGGACCCCCTTGTTAACAATGTCTACCGCACACCAGGAGTGCACAGTGTTCTGCAGTATGAGGAAAGGAGCCTTGGAGCAGAATCCGTTGCCTTCCAGGTCGCTCAGATCCATCATCGAACAGGACATTACGCCGTGGGATCATGCAAAGACCAGGGCTGTCACAGCCGCATGGCTCGGAGTTGCAGTACGTTCAGAGGCCACAGCTGCCGCGTGATCAGAGAGATCCTTGATGCATGTTTTATCAAGCAGCATGGGAGTGCTTGCACGAGATACATTCTTTTTCAGACCCGACGTAGTGTGACTGCAGAACCCGATGACCTCACCCTCAAGCCCAACCAGATTCGGGCAAACTGAAGAAAGACCCTAAGTGAAAACCGCCGGACTTCCCAGTGCCTGGCTTACGACGGACGCGTCACGGCCAGCTAGATAAATTCAGATTCTAGATTCATTGTTCGCATGGTCTGAACAAGTCCGTGTGGGCCAAGTCCTCTGCGTGAACTATGGTACGCTTTCTTCAACATTTGAAGTCACCAGTGAAATTCTCGATTGCGCCAGTAATGATGATTCCACCCACCATGGGAGTCTTGAAGTTTGACCGGGCCGTCCTTTTTTCCTCGAGTTGACCGGGTGCGGGCCAAGTCCTCTTCGTGAGGTTAGTTCCCGACATGAGATCCAAATCTTGAGAAATCAATACACGTGCACTCTGCACTATGATCCTGTACCGACCGATGAGGTTATAGGTGAGGGCTGAACCCCAAAGCGGGGCGAGCTACGCTAGGTGGAAGCACAATCCAATGTGAGGTAACGGCTCAGTGCAACGCAAGACCATTTCTTGCTTGTACCCACCACGGTTCCGGCACTCTTGGAATCAGATGAGCTTCAATTGGTGCAGTACCCGTTGCCAGCCTTCAGAGCCACCGTGCGGGCTCTTTTGCACTCTACCATTTTCAAAATCCCACAATGAGTTCGCCTAGGCCGGCTCCTCTATCGCAGAACCAGACAGTTAAGTTTTCGCCGACCGGGGACTGTGTCTCCGTGCCATCGACAGCGCAGTTCTTGACCCTTAGAATAAGAATTCTATCCTGGTCCAAGACGGATCATCTCCGTGAGCGCCTCTCCTTAGAATAACTTTATTCCCAGGTCCGAGACGGTTCTTTCCACCTCCAGCTCGGCGAGCGCCTCTCCTGAGAATAAAGTTCCATCCAGGTCCGAGATGGATCTTCCGAGACGGATCTTTTCGCCTCCAGCCCGGCGAGCGCCTCTCCTGAGAATAGTTTTATTCCCAGGTCCAAGACGGATCTTTTCGCCTCCAGCCCGGCGAGCGCCTCTCCTGAGAATGACTGTATTCCCAGGTCCAAGACGGATCTTCCAAGACGGTTCCACCTCCAGCCCGGTGAGCGCCTCTCCTGACAATAATCTTTTCCCGAGACGGATCCTATAAAGCTCAGCCGCTCCGCAAGCTCTACCGTGGCCGCACTCGCAATCTCCTCGCACAGCGGCGCCGGAATGCTGCAAAGCAGCTCGCGCGACTGCCCGCTGACCTTCTCACGCTGGCCCCCCATGAGTCGAGGACGCTTCCCGTCTTCCCACGCCTCGCACCGGCAGCCGCTCCTGCGCAGCCTCCAGCGCATGTTGGTCCACAGCCGGGTCTGCTTCCTGTACTTGCAGTAGGTAACGTCCACCCAGGGCAGGCGTTGCATGAACGGCCGGGTCTTCAGCAGCCCGGTGGCCGGATTCCGCATGAGCGGGTCGAAGTGCGCTATGATCTCAAGGGCGCTGAGCACCAGCGCGACCGGGCTGGCCCAGACCACGTCGAAGTGCCCCGGCGGAAACAGCGCGTAGCCCCAGCTCCGGATGTCGGGGCTCAAATTTCGACGCGATGTCCAGGGAGACGACTTCCCAGCCCGCCGCCTCGAAGGCTCGGCCAATCGACAACCAGCAGTCTCGGCATGTTTAATAATCACCACCAGCACGACGAAGCACGCACAGGCGACGGCGCGGCTCAAGCAGTTTCGCATGCTCGACCAACCTTTTTTTAATCGGAGACAGAAAAGGATGCCGAGCCAGATGAGCATGTGGAACTTGGGCGAGGCGCGCTCCAACGCTAAGGGAGGCAAGTTCTTGAGCCTGGGGCCGCTGTTTTGGCAGAGCGAAGCTTCGCTGGAAATCCCATGGGAGCCCAGGGCCTTTTCCGAGGGCCAGCGCCGCAGCGTGAGCTTTGCAACCGACGAGCGCACAAGCTCTTCTGGGAGACCGATCTGGTCGAGCAGCTGGCGGCCGCGTCCGAGCGCGTCTTCGACGCGAAACTCACGCCCGAGCCTGTGCGCCAGCGACTGCTGCCCTCTGTGAGGCAATCGCGGCCCGCCCACGCGCGCTTCTGGAACGCTGGCGGCACGTTTGCGGACCGTCCCGCAGAGCTAGCCCACTGCGCCGCGCGCGTTCGGCTGAGACCGCGCAGCTTGTGGTTGATGAGCGGCGAGTCTTCAGGTCACGGATCTGCGTGTGGAGCCAGCGTCTCGCGAGTGCCCGCTGTAGTTTCTTCCGATGCTGCAGCCGATTTTTGCTCAGTAAAAAAATCAGATGGCGACCCATATCGATGCGCTGAAGCGAGGGGCCTCCTTGGAGGAGGTGAGCCGCCTGCTCGGGGAGCGCCCGTGCTGGAGCGGCTGATGGTGGAAGGAGATGCTGAAGCAGGTCCAAGAGCTTCGGCTCAAGCTTCGCAAGCGCTCGAATCAGCGCACGGCTCGCAGCGCTGCTCCCGCGGTGGCCGAGGAGCGCAAGGAGGAGAGCTGGGAGGCGATGGAAGCGCTCCGCGACAACCGCGAGGCCCTGAGGCAGCGCCGCATTCGCACGAGCGACATCGCATCGCTGGGCCAGATCGAGAGAGAGCTCTACGAGGTGGAGGAGCAGCTCGTCAGCAAGAAAATCGCTGAGCGGCTGCCGGTCTCTAAGAGCGCAACCCTCGCCGCTCTGGAGGGGAGCTGGAGGAGGCCTCCAGAGAGCTCCTCACTTCGCTGAACCTGCAGGGCAGCACCGCCGACTCGCTGCGACGCGGTACGAACAGAACAGAATCCCGGACAGAAAAAAAGACGTGCGGCGATCGTTCGACCGACCGAATATTTATTATTTTTCTATAGAAAGCAATTTATTCCTCAAACCAATTCGCGCCATGATCTCCGAGCTCTCTGAACGCATCTGGGGCCGCCTGGCGCGCCTAGCGCCGAGGCCGCTGTGGATGAACTGCGCCTGCGCGGGGCCGCTTGGACCCGCGAGCTGCGGCTGCGCCCTCTTCCTGGGCAGCAGGTCTTCACCATTGACGCCTGCGCTGGTGGACCAGCTCCGGGACCTGCTGGCCATTCGGCTGCCCTTCCTCGCCAAGGTCAGCTTCCAGATCCTGCTGACGCGCCCAGCCGCAAACGATGAGGATGAGGACAGGGTGGAGTTCACGCTCCACGACCTCAAGCTGGCGCCGTGGATCGTGAGGCCCGCGCCTCCGCCGGCCTGCGCAGGAACCATGATGGCGGCCATCAGGACGAAGTTCGAGGTCGCGCTCGAGCGCTCCCGCTTCCCCGAGTCGAACACGGCTGCGTGTTTGCTGACTGCTCCCTCGCAGCAGCTGGCCGACATGAGGCTGCTGGAAGGAGCTGCCCCATGCCCCAGACCCTGGCCAAGAAGAAGGCCATCTGGAACCCTCGGAACGAGGATCACCGCTGCTTCATGCGGTGCGTCCTCGCCCACTCCCTTGAGGACGCCTTCGAGCTCCGCAACGCCGGGCGGAGGTCTTCGTCTTTGTGTGGCAGCGAATGAGCTCGCGCCCTTGATGCTACGCGGACCTCGAGGTCTACAGCACGCCCGCCCCGTCGGTCCACATAGCGCAGCAGCAGCCAGCGCGCCAGTCGCGGCTTCTTCCTGCTACGTCGCCGTCGGGCGCTGCGGCTACGCGCCACCCGAGAAGCTGAGGCTACGAGCGGGACAGCGACAAGTTCCACGCCGTCCGCGCCATGCTGGACGACCTTCTCAGGCTGGCCAACCACCACCGCACCTGGAGACGCCAAACTCGGCCCGTCAGCATGACTCGGCGGGACTGCAGTGCCTCGCGTCCTTCAAGACCGCCGAGAAGAAGCTCCACCACTGCCACGGCACCGGGCGGTATCTCGGGGCGCTGTGCCACTCCTGCAACATCGCTGCCCCGACGCCCAAGACCATCCCAGTGGTCTTTCACAACGGGGGCGGCTACGACTTACATCGCCACGATGGGCTCTCCTGTCAGCCGGGAGCGATGAGCTGGGGTCCGCTGACAGCATGAACGTCTTCCCCACGAGCCTGGCCAGCACGATCGACGACCTCAGGGCCTGCAGCTGCGCGAGCTCTTCCCGCTGATGGCCCCGAGCTGCAGCTGCGCACGCCGACCTCTCCGCCTCAAAAACGAACTCTCAAACAGCGGCGGACGCACTGCGATCTGGAGCAGGCGTGGGACTGCATCCTGCGCAAGCTGCCCATGCCCTTCGAGCACTTCTGCCTTCTGCGGCGCCGAGGCGTGGGAGAAGCCTGCGGTGTGGGTTGGAAATGAAGAAACTGTACCAGGTGCTTGTAGTCATCGACGACTTTGCTGACACGCCGCAGTTGCACAAGCCTCACGGCGCCCTTCATCCGAGGCCGGCACATGCAGATCAGCACCTGGGTGAGTTCCCAGAAGCTGAGGCTCATCAGCGCCGCCGTGCGGGTCAACATGCAATTCCTCTGCTGCTGGAGGCTGCGCAACCAGCACGAGCTGGACGCCGTCATTGAGGAGCTCAGCGCCCTGCTGCCGAAGAAGCAGCTGTACCGGCTGTATGAGCAGGCGACGCGGGAACCCTACAGTTTCCTTTTCGTCTACTACCTGAAGCCGAGGAATGAAATGTTCTACAAGCGCTTCGAAGAGCGCTCGCACTTGAAAGACGCCGATGGCAGCGGCGCTCAGCTTCCTGGGCCAGAAGCTGCTCGCCAGCTCCACGCTGATCAACGCGAAGTGTGAGAACATCTCCTGCTGCACCTCCGTCGCAAGCTGCTCGCCAGCTCCACGCTGATCAACGCGAAGTGTGAGAACATCTCCTGCTGCACCTCCGTCGCAGCCGTCCAGTCGCCCGTCGTCCGGACGGGTGGTTTCCTAAGAAAAGGGATGACATCTATGTGGACAGGACAGCGACTTTGAGGTCGACCTGGGAGAGTCGCTGCACCTGCAGAGCGACGCCCGGCTCGCCGTCTACAAGATCCGCCTGGCCGACAGTTTTTTGTCCACGGACCGGGGCCGCCACCTCTACTGGGTTGACGCCGCGCTCGGCACGCTGAACTGGGCGCAGCTTCCGGACGCGTACACGGGCCCCCGGCTGGCCGCCTGGATCAGCTCCAACTTTGCCACTGCCACCTATAGCAAAACCACGAACAGCCTGAGCGTTGCCTACAACGGCAACCGGCTCGTTCTGAACAACCTGGAGCTGCGCCAGCAATTTCCTGACGCGGCGGACTACCCCGCCGCGCCGCCCGCCTCTCCCACCAAGCCCTTCAGCGTGGAACAGATGCTGGGCCCAAGCTTCGTCTCCGGTGGGCAGCAAGTCTTTGAGTTTGTCCGGATGATGGCGCACAACGAGGTCTACCTGCGCTGCGCCCAGCTGGCCAACGCCGCGCGCTGGGCAACCTGGGGCCCCGTCACGAGGCACATGCGCTTCCGGCTGACCGACCTGGACGGCAACGTCGAGGCACCACACGCCGGAGCCGAAACGACGGGGCAGGCCCCCTGGGAGCCAGAACAAACCGAAGCAGGACGTGCCTACTGAGCCGGCCCCGAAGCGCAAGCCAAAGCCGGTTGAGACGACACCAGGAGGCACCGGCGGAGGCACCGGCGGAGGCACCGGCGGAGGCACCACAGGAGGCGCCGGCCAAGGCGCCTATGACCGGTTGACCACAGGCGCAAGCGTACTAGTGTAAAAGCATGATGTCCATTGAACCCCGCAACAAGCCGCAGATGGTCTGGTGGTTCCGCAAGACCTATCCGAGCTATAACCTGCAGCCGCTGCTGCTGAAGCGCCGAGAACTGGAGGAGGCACGGGCCTTCAACACCTGGCTAGGCGAGCGCAGGCAGGCGGAGGCGCCTGGACGATGTGAGCCGGCTGACGGAGGCTGTGCACCGCCAGGTCCCTCAGCTGCGCTAGCAGCCCACGTTGCCCTGCGCGGTGAGCCCGTCCAGCGTGGCCGAGCCCGTGAGGGCCAGCGAGTCGGCCAGCAGGTCCGTCACGGAGGCCGAGGCCCTGATCTGCGCTGCACAGGTCCAGCGTGCCCGTCGACTGCTAGCCTCCCACCGTGAAGCTGGCCGAGTGGGCCAGCAGCTGAGGCCCTCTCTCTTTAGAGGGGGTTTCTTAAATGGATTCTATTCTGCCTGCGTCCGTCCAGGAAATGACCTTGTCCTGCGAAGGATTCGAAGTCTAAAACGCTGCAATAATGACCCCTAGATATGCTTGCAATTTGGCTCCAGGTTGCATTTCAAGCGAGCCAACCTTTGCAGGGCTAAGAAAAAACCAAAAAAAGAAAACAAGGGGTCCCGAAAAAAGGGGTCCCCGAAAAAAAGGGAAAAGGGGTTTCCTTTGGCAAAGCTTGACATCGCTTGAAAAACCTGGAGCCAAATTGCGGCGCATATCTAGGGGTCATTATTTTGCAGCCACACGCCTGCACGCAGCGTTTTACACTTCGAATCCTTTGCAGGACGAGGTCATTTCCTGGACGGACGAGTGCTAGGAGCCTCTCAGGTAGAATAGAATCCATTTGGGAAACCCCCTCTAAAGAGAGGACTCTTGTTGAACCAAAACCGCGTGTACGCCAAGCCGCTGAACCCCCACAGTCCCCCGGGTCCTTGCTATATGTGCTATATGTGCTATATGGTATAGAAGCCCGGTATCGAAGCCTCCTGCCCGGCATTGAAGCCGCGCCAACCCGCTGAACCCTCACAGTCCCCCGGGTCCTTGCTATATGTGCTATATGTGCTATATGGGTCTTACACGCCAAGCCGCTGAACCCCCACAGTCTCCGGGCTCCTTGCTATACGTGCTATATGTGCTATATGGGTCTTACACGCCAAGCCGCTGAACCCCCACAGTCTCCGGGCTCCTTGCTATACGTGCTATATGTGCTATATGGGTCTTACACGCCAAGCCGCTGAACCCCCACACTCTCCTGGGTCCTTGCTATATGTCCTATATGTACTATATGTTATCAAGACGCGCGTTAAAATACACTATATGTGCTATACAATGCATATTTGGTACATGTTGGAGATGCTATGTGTATAGTATACAGCTCTGCGGCTTGCCGTGTAAGAGCCATATAGCACATATAGCACGTATAGCAAGGACCCGGGGGAGAGTGGAGGTTCAGTGGCTTGCCTTGTGAGAGCCATATAGCACATATAGCACGTGTAGCAAGGACCCGGGGGACTGTGAGGGTTCGGCGGCTTGGTGCCTGCCGCACCTGCCTGGCGTAGAAGCCTCCCTG
>CAUJNA010003397.1:593945-639585 GCA_963377175.1 Effrenium voratum | reverse complement strand
CCCCCTCACCCCCCCTCACCCCCCCCCTCACCTCCCCCCCATCCCCTTGGGTAGAGGTCCTTCCCTCTCTGAACCGCCAGGCGCAGGATCTGCTGGAGGCCTCCATCACTCTGGAGAGCTCCCTGCGGGATCACAAGGTGCGGAGTCGAGTCTCCGCCGGCGAAACGGTCACGCGTCTCGCGTTTTGGTCGGGAAGTCCCAAAAAAGACGGGGAGGGGGGGGTCCAAAACATGGTTTCAAGGAAATGCGCGGGTGGGTTCCTTTGCAAGAAATGGCCCAAACATGGCGATTCGGAAGGGACTTGTATTTGTGTGTATATATATATATATATACAGGTATCTTCACGCCTTTGTTCTTGAAAGAGCACCAACGTGCAATCAACCATTTGGAGTGGTCCCGAGCCTGTTTTGACCACGTTGTTGAATTCTGCGGGGGTCAGGTCAGGTAGTAGAAGGAAAGGTATCTTTTGTTGGAAGGTTGGAAAGACAAGCAAAGTTGGTTCTAAGACATCCAAAAACAACTCATGGTGGAGAGGTCGTTTGTGGCTGTGGCAGATGGAAGCAAAATTGAGATCAGAACGCATACTTGTTTTGCCATCTAACGCGGCCCGATAAAAAATATATCCTACACCAAATGACACCCCTAGGGGGTTGCTTGATCATGAAACCGATTGCAGAACAAGCCCAATGCACAGCGACAGGACTTGCTCACGCACTTGGTGGGGCTTGGCGAAGCAAAGGCGGCCGGCTCAGGCCTGGAGTTTGCTAATTTGCGGTTCAAAAAGCTGCTGGCTGCTCCCCTGTTGGGGAGGCTGAGGCTTAGCCTTTCTTTTTCTTTTCGGACTTTTGCGCACTGCATCAGAATCCTGGAGATGGTTTAAAGCTTGGCGAGTTAGCGGAAGGCCCCCAGTTCACTTTCATGATTTGTTAAGACAGAATTAGTCAAAATTGAACATATGGTGACGAAGGTTGCACAGTCAAGGTTGCACAGTCAAGGTTGCACAGTCAAGGTTGACATGTCCCTATGGTGAGTCTTTGTGCCTCTTTCAGGTTTTATGTTAGTTGGTGTTTGCAGCAACTCATCTCTAATTTATTATATATGAAGATTCATTACTAACCTGAAAGGCAGAGTATGCATGCCTTCTACACGAAGGGAGTTTGTTTTTGCATGTTTGTATGTGTACGACATACCAATCGCCTGGATCAACGACAAGACAACACCAAACAGCCGAAACAAATAAGCACCTCCAAAGTGACCTGACCAGCCTGAGGCCAACTCCAAAATGAGCCAAAAGGTAAGCCTAGGGCCACTTTCAGGCCGTGAAGAACCTGACCTAAAAGGATCAACTATAACTGCGAACCAAAACTCAGCTTGAAGTCAAAGCCCTGAGTCAGGCCTGAGCGGCTCCAAGCAAATTCTGAACCTGTCCCACACAGCTGAAAGCAGCTCACAACGGGCCATAGATACATACATACATACATGTGTATACGTACACTGAACCAAGTGAACCGGCATTGCGGTCCAAACATGTTCTTCTTTTGCTGCAGGGACCAGCTTTTTGTTTTGTTTTTTCCTTAAACCGTTGCCCCTTTTGTTTTTGTTGGAGGTATGATGTACCAGTGCCCATGGTTTGGACAGTCAGATATCAGAAAGACAACATGAGACAACTGATTGAAGGGTCGTGTTCGGGTGACAGACTTGGTACGCTTACTTTTGCCGAGCGCGCTCATGATGAAGGTTCTTCTTCAGCAGTTTCCCGGCGAAGTGTGACAGGTGTTGAGTTAAAGAAGGTCCGTGGAGTTCGAAACAAACATAACATCGAAATCTGGCTTCATGCCGATTGATGGTGTCGCTTGGGACGAATTCTTGAGGCGACATTTGTCAAACAACGTATATATATATATGTATTAACTTATTTGTATGTATGTATGTATGTACATATATGTATATACATTCTTTCAATCCAACATCTTGCCCTATCCGCACCGAAGGGAGGCACCGAGGTAAGGAGCTGTCAATGGCAGGCGAGAAGAATGGCGTCAAGAAGCCGCCGAGTTTGCCAGGCTGGAGCTGATGAGTCGCTTCGATTACAAACCTTTGTGTCCCCTCCTCACAAAGACAAAGGACCAACAAAAAAAGAACAACAAGCAATAAGACAAATATGAAACAACATGAAAAGACAACAAAAACCAAAACAACAAACAACAAGACAAAACAACAGAATAGACCAGCACAGACGTTCTGGTTTTGGTTTTTGGTGTTTTGCCATCTTTCCGGGTTGCGGTGTTTCGAGACCGGATGCCTTCTTAGACGATCAACACGGGCCTGGCCTGGTCAGATATCAGAGCAGGCCTCTAGGAACCCCAAAACCCCAAAACCCCAACACCCCAAAACCCCAAAACCACAACACCCCAAAACCCTAAAACCCCAAAACCCCACATCCCACACCAAAACCCCAAAACCCCAAAACCCCAACACTCCAAAACGCCAAAATCCCAAAACCCCAAACCCCAAAACCCCAAAACCCCAAAACCCCCAAAACCCCAAAACCCCAACACCCTAAAAATCCAAAAACTCAAAACCCCAAAACCTAAAACCCCACATCCCAAAACCCCAAAACCCCAAAACCCCAACACGCCAAAACCCCAAAACCCCAAAACCCCAAAACCCCAAAACCCCCAAAACCCCAAAACCCCGAAACCCCAAAACCCGAAAACCCCAAAACCCCAAAACCCAAAACCCCAATACCCACATCCCAAAGCCCCAAAACCACAACACCCCAAAACCCTAAAACCCCAAACCCAAAATCCCAAAAAAGCCAAAGACTCAAAACCCCAAAACCCCAAAACCCACATCCCAAAACCCCAAAACCCCAAAACGCCAAAACCCCAAAACCCCAAAACCCCAACACTCCAAAACACCAAAATTCCAAAACCCCAAACCCCAAAACCCCAAAACCTACAGGCTACCTTCTTCGATTCCGCTAAACAAGGGGCCGGCAAGGGATGCCAGCACAACCTGGTCCCTCAGTCCCCTCATCGAGTCTTGTCTCGTAGACGAAAGACAAATGCCCAAGGGAAAATGACAGTCGATGCAGCCCAACGATTCCAGTTGAGGCCAAGAATCGTTTGACCACCAAAGCTTCTTAGTCTACTTGCATGCTTGCCTCTGTGTTTTTCGTGAGTGCAGCAACGGTCACATACTGGCTGGCTGAGCTGCAAGTATTTGCTGATTTTTCGGAGCTTTACATGGACACGGTAGGGAGACAACTTGCTCTCAGTAACAAATGTGGGAATGAACCCAGGAATCCCTTCAAAGGAAACCACCAGTTGGATGGTTTATAGGGGCCACTCCATTTTTCATCCCCTGCCTATATCACCTGCAAGACGATGTTTGAGAGCTCATGTGCAGCTTCTCATGAGAGTGTTTGTGCCAATGATCTTGGAAGCTTCTCCAAGGTATCTGATTTCTTGGACGCACCAGGCGACTCGCGTTTTCCATGAGAGGCGTTGTGGTGCAACAGTCCCTTTCTTTGCAACTCTTGTTTTGTCCTGTTTGCAAGGGTTTTCTGAGCTCAATGGTGACCCGTTTTCGAGGTAGTCCCTCTTCGGCTGCTTTGTTGGGTGTCTTGTGGGTACTTCTGGGTGGCTGAAGGGTGAGCAAAAGGAAAGCAACCAGTTTGGTGGATGCCGTTGGCAGCCGAGTCGCCAGGTGCCATTCAACAGAGGCCAGGGCCTGCTTTCCGTGGCTTCCTTGCCTGGGGTTTGGCGCGCTTTTGCGCAGAGGAAGGGGACAGTGGATGAATCTGTGAGAACATGAAACATCCTGCTGCCTTGCCTTTCTTACGACTTGAACTATTTGAGTCCCGGTCGAAACATGTCTCGCTTGTCCCAAGTCCACACACACATGTATAATGTATGTATATGTATATGTATGTGTATATGTATATGTATGTATATGTATATGTATATATGTATATGTAAAGGTATATATATATATATATTTATATGCCTTCTGGGATTTGCCAAAGAGAAAACAAACTCCTTGCTTTCGTTACCCCTCATTGTACAAATCATGGCCTTTCCGGAAGCCAGCACGGATTCCTTCGAGTTGCTGGATGCCACCCTGGTGACGGAGGAGAAGGCGGCAGCAGCGCGGGAGGAGTCAGAGCGCCTGCGCATTCAGGAGGCTGAGGCCCGCTTGGCCTTGCAGCTCCCTCCTTTGGGCACGGAGGTGCAGCCCAGTGACCTTGCCACGAAGATGGGAGAGCTCACTGCGTCGCCAAGCTGTCCCTGCGAGAGGCCCTCGGGTGCCGCGTGCCCCGGGGTGGGGAGAAGGCCATGGGCACGGACAAGACCGAGACCCAGGAGGATGACGGGCTTCCGAGAGCGGGTGCCAATCAAAGGCCCGCTGCATGCCCTCTGCAACAGGCGCCAGCCCTACATGAACGTGAAGAGGCAGTGGCGGTTCATTGCCCGAGCTTTCCTGCGTTCATCCAGGCAAAGAGGGGGAACTGGGACAAGGAGGAGGAAGAAGAGGTCAGGTCGACCCCGACTACTCGGCGACAGCTGGAGCGCGTGCGCATGGTTTTCCGGACCACTGTTCATGTGCACGGCGGCACTTCCCCAATTCCAGAACAGAACCTGCAGGTGAAGAAGGATATATATGTATGTATGTATGTAATGTAATGTAATGTAATGCAATGTAATGTAAGGTAAGGTAAGGTAATGTAATCTATGTATGTAATGTAAATGTATGTATGTATATATGTATGTATGTATGTATGTATGTATGTATGTATGTATGTATGTATGTATGTATGTATGTATGTATGTATGTATGTATGTATGTATGTATGTATGTATGTGTATGTATGTATATGTATATGTATGTATGTATATGTATGTATGTATGTGTGTATGTATGTATGTATGTATGTATGTATGTATGTATGTATGTATGTATGTATGTATGTATGTATAATGTATGTATGTATGTATGTATGTATGTATGTATGTATGTATGTATGTATGTATGTATGTATGTGTGTATGTATGTATGTATGTATGTATGTATGTATGTATGTATGTATGTATGTATGTATGTATGTATGTATGTATGTATGTATGTATGTATTAATGTAAGGTAATGTAATGTAATGTAATGTAATGCAATTTAATGTAATGTAATGTAATGTAATGTAATGTAATGTAACAGGGCTCCTTGAAAGATACGTTTTCCCCATTTGAAACATGGTTTTTCCACTAAAATAAAGGGAAACCACCATGTACAAGGCAATGTTCAGGTGTATAATGTAAGGATCCCTGCCACATGGTTGCCGATTCCGCGCTGGTGTTTGTGATTTGTGGGCAGGGAGCCGCCGCAGCCAGGCCGGAAAAGTCGCACCGGGCAGTCGCAAAGGCAAGTTGAGTTGTGCGCCTCCTTGTTTTGGTCAGTCACGTACATCCCCGCAGTTTTCCATGACATGAAACCGCAATTGCCAAGGTCGAGGCTGATGCCACTCTAAAGGCTTTGAGTTGAAAGGAAAAGCGTCATGTTCGGAGAAGCGCATGTTCTTTTGCCTGCTCATTCAGACAGCATCAGCGCCGGCATCAAGTATCAATCCAAGGTCAACACTTGCCTGAAACCCACACCCGCCATGTCTCCAACATGGTGTGGGCTGTCCAGTTTCACGTGAACGGTATGAACAAGTTTGCCTGCCCAAGCAACTTCCTTGCAAGGGATGTGTTCTGCGTTCGCGGATAGGTTGAGCATCCACACCCCAAAAAATCCAACATGGGCTTGTAGTTGCACCATTGGAAGGGCTATCGTGTTATGGCTCTTTAAACAAATAACGCCAACAACGCCAAAGAGTGGTTTTGTCTTTAACAAGTGAAAGCCGTCCCAACAGAACTTGAAGCCTACCCTTCTGTTGTGCAATTTTCCTCCAGGTTGTTGCATTGCCAGCATTGGTTGCATTGTGTTTCATGCTGAATCATGCTGAATCGACTCCCAAGCCACCTCTACTCAATCGGAATCACCGCACTTTATATGCGGCCAGCCTTGCCGAACCCCCCCGCAACAACAAGGAACGCAACCCCCGCCTCGCTGCTCAGGCACTTGGGAGGATGAGATTCAGGTGGGCCGACCGCGGCCGTTGTTGACTCAAATTGGGGAAGGCGCCTACAGGCGATGAGACGAAAGACGCGCAAGGCTGTGGTCCCCAAGTGCGAAACGCAAAACATAGCGCGCGCCATCCAGAAGGTGTGCAGATCCACAGTGGTTTTAGTCGCCAGGCATAGCAACGCACCAGTCTCCAGTCTCGCAGCACTCATGCAATCAGAAAGCACTGAGAGCCAGCGCAATAGTGGGCCCTTTTTTTGGTGCAAGAACGAGCAGTATGGCGGACACACACACACACACCCACACCCACACCCACACCCACACCCACACCCACACCCGCACCCGCACCCACACCCACACGCACACGCGCACGCACACGCACACGCACACGCACGCGCACACGCACACGCACACGCACACGCACACGCACACGCACACGCACACGCGCACGCGCACGCGCACGCGCACGCAGACGCAGACGCAGACGCAGACGCAGACGCAGACGCAGACGCAGACGCAGACGCAGACGCAGACGCAGACGCAGACGCACACGCGCACGCACACGCACACGCACGCGCACGCGCACGCGCACGCGCACGCACACGCACACGCACACGCACACGCGCACGCGCACGCGCACGCGCACGCGCGCGCGCGCACACGCACCCGTTTCGGAAAGCACGTTTGGCTTCCTTCAGTGCGTGGTGTTTGAAGGAAGTTTCCTTCTCCAAGCTTGAGATTGCTGGGTTCTTTGCACTGCATTCAGGCCTGCCAATCTGGCATTGCCAACAAGACGCTGTCCGACGTGCAGAACTCGGTGTTTGCGAGGGTGGTGGATGGCAGACTGGCTGCCTTATCGGCATTTGGAAGGTTGCCGATGGCTTTCAACAAATGGGGGGGGGGCTTGGTCGAGCTCCTTGCAGAGAATGCTTCAGGACATGTATTATGTATTCGCCAAAATCTTTGACGGCCTTGGCAATGGCAACTGGATGATTCTTTTGCCAACCAACCACTGTCTTACCCTTTCACCCGACCCAGAACTCGGAAACAACTTTCAAAGCAACATTCTGGGATCTCCAGCCAGGTTTCATATGCTTGTGGTAATTTTGTGCCCATTGTTGACACCAAGGCTTTGGGAGAGGGCACTGGGAGTCTTGTAAGTGTGCCCGCGGCCCGCGGACGAGGCTCTGCCAGTTTATGCCGGGAAGGTGTTCTCAAACTAGGGGACCTCAATTTGAACGGCTTTGAAGGGAATCTGGAATAACATCAACCATTGTTGGGGACACCCATTTTAGAACGCTTCTTATGTGAAGTGTATTGGGGGAGAGAGCGAGAGAGAGAGAGAGAGGGAGCGAGAGAGAGAGAGAGAGAGAGGGAGAGTGAGTGAGTGAGAGAGAGAGCGAGTGAGTGAGTGAGTGAGTGAGTGAGTGAGTGAGTGAGTGAGTGAGTGAGTGAGTGAGTGAGTGAGTGAGTGAGTGAGTGAGTGAGTGAGTGAGTGAGTGAGTGAGTGAGTGAGTGAGTGAGTGAGTGAGTGAGTGAGTGAGTGAGTGAGTGAGTGAGTGAGTGAGTGAGTGAGTGAGTGAGTGAGTGAGTGAGTGAGTGAGTGAGTGAGTGAGTGAGTGAGTGAGTGAGTGAGTGAGTGAGTGAGTGAGTGAGTGAGTGAGTGAGTGAGTGAGTGAGTGAGTGAGTGAGTGAGTGAGTGAGTGAGTGAGTGAGTGAGTGAGTGAGTGAGTGAGTGAGTGAGTGAGTGAGAGAGTGAGATGCCAACAGAGGTCTTTGTCTTTCTCTCCTTGCCACCAAGAGATGCAGGGATCATGGCCCTGTACAGACTTTGCGCATCCATGCAGACACACGTTTACGAGCCTTTGTTATTGTCCAGCATGAGCGGACATTCTTGCAGTTTTACTTTATGGTCGCATAGTTTCCCGTTGACAAGCTCAAAATCGACGCGTCGGATTGTCATGCTGTGTGGATTTTTCACCAAAGGAGCAACTAGAATCCGTGTTTTCATTCCAACAAGGATGCAAGTCTCGAATATACCCTGAACAAAAACAATTGATTCTTCAGATGTTCCCAGGATGACTTCGTTTGGCGTTAAAGTACCCACCCCCTCCGGACTCGGGTGTCGAATCTGCCGGGGATAGCGTGGCATAACGCGGCACCGCCCGGATCTTCCGAGGGAGAAGACATGAACTCTGCCGGGAGCCTCAGTCCTCAGCGAGGCAGTTGCTCCAAAATGCTGATTCTGAAATATATCTCTTTCATGTACAGATGCGACGTGCATCCGGGGGGGGAGGGTTTAACAGGGGTTTACCAGGTTTCCTTTCGTTTTTGAACGTTCCTCGTTTGTTGGTCTCTCGTTTGGGTGCCGTGTTCTCTTTTTGTTTGTTTGTTTGGCTGTCCCTTGGCATGCGCTTCTATCGCCTGCGCTCCGAGTGGGTGCTCCATGAGAGCACGAGTGGCTGTGGTTGTCAAAACCAATGGGTCACCTTTTTTGGGGTAGGTGAATTCACCACCCATTTTAGAACCTATTTTAGTGGGGATGGGGATGTTCACTGGGGGTACGATTTGGATTTTGACCCATGGCCAAGTGTGCAGGCAGAAGGCCCCCACAGTTTTTTTGTCTTTCTCTGGTCTCTTTTTGTTGCAGCAAAGTGGTGGAATGCGTTTTGGAGATCATTACGGATCGCAATCTCTGAAAGGCCGGCTGTACATCTGTGGGATGGTTTCTCAAGCAAATTCAAACCATATAAAAGGTGTATACCAGGCGAGCATGAATTCACGCCTTTGAGTCTCAACTCCGAGGTCGTGCCTTCTACTCCGAAGAGGTCTCGTAGTCCAGCGCTTTCTTCTGGCGAGGAGCGCAAGCTGACCTGGCCGGTTCAGACCCTGGCCGGTGTTGAGTTTTTCGGTCCTGGCTCATTTGAGCCACAATCAAAACCCGGGTAGATGAAGGTTAGTAAGGGGCAGTCCCAGCCGGAAATAGTTGCGGCCGCCTCTCTTCTTCTTTACATGGTTCTGAGTAGACCATTTTAATACCGGGTTTTGTTTGTGTTCACGACATGCAGGAAAAGATGTGCAGGGTTAGACACGCACCCAGAGGCATAGACGCCAAGAGACACAGAGAACGACATTATAACTGGTGCATAGAGACAGGCACAGATTTACATTGGCACACATGCTCAGATGTGGAGACTCTTACGGACGGACAGATTGCAGCACGCACGTGCAGGCCATAGACGGCTCACGCACACCCGAATCAGCGCGCATGCTGCTTTCTTCACTGGTACAAGCGCCTGAGATAGTTTACGCATGCAGGACAAGCAGACACCACGCGTAGTGAGTGCCTGCATATGAAACATGGCTGCATGATTTTTGCGTGTGCAGGAAGGATCATCCAAGCGGAAATCAGGCGGGGAACTTGGCGATGCGCTGGACTTCCCCTTTCTCTGTCAGCGTAAGAGAGAGGCGAGGGGTCAATCACTGGACGGGGAATTGCCAAGTTCTTTCTGGGGTTTTGCAGCTCCCTTTCTCTTCACCTCAGCCTCATGGTTTTTGGCGTTGGAGCACATTCGACCTAAAGGATCCCATCAAAAAAGGCGGAGTTGTTGGAGTTGGATCAAAAAAAGGTACTCCATTGCTGGATCATGGATGGATCAACAGAACACTCTAGGTGTACCTTCCCCCCATTCTTTCCAGGGATCCTTCCTTCTAGGAAACCTCCAGAAACCCAGGGAAAACGGATCTGAAAACCGGAAAGAACGATGGTTGAAAAGAATGGACAAGGAATCAACCCCTAGAACTGTGCCGCAGGCAGGAAGATCAATGTGCGTGCCACTGTCGGGGAGTTCTTGCACGTGGAGGACGTGGTGCGGGATCTCAGAAAGTGCGGCTAGAACCATGTCGCAGGGCTTCAAGCCAAGCTATCCGAGCCCAAGAGAAGCTGGCTCACGGTGTCAAAAATAGGTTCACGATTTTGTGGTGCTTTTTGTTTTCTTCTTTTTCCGGCATCTTGAATGGGCGTAGAAGACACTTCCGAAGGCGCGATGAAGGTGGATGTTTACCTTCCCAACGGAGATGGTTGCTCCGAAGTCTCGCCGGCGATGCTCGTCAGCGAGCAAAAGGCTGCAGCACAGGAGCATTTCCATCGGCCCTTGAAACTCACTGCGACAGGCCAGCGGAACTGTGATCACTGTGAGCGAAGCCGGGTGAGATGGGGAGATAGTGACTGCAGTTGTGGTGCCGGGCAACCTGGCTGTCACCGCTCAGGCATTTGCTTTGTATGGCATGGGCCCGAAATTGTGACCTGGGGGGATCTAGACAGGGCGGAGACAGCAGCCAGGTGCAAGAGCAGCTGAGTAACGTGCAGCACATCCAAGCAACTGACGGTGCTTTTGTTGCCATTCTTGAATGTGGGGCCGCTGTGATCGAGAACGCGGCGGAGACAGCAGCCAGGTGCAAGAGCAGCTCAGGAACGTTCAGCACATCCAAGCAACTGCTCGCGCTGTTGCTGCCATTCGGCTGTCGTGACCTGGGGGCGCAAGGGCGGCGACAGCAGCCAGGTGCAAGAGCAGCTCAGGAACGTCCAGCAGATCCAACGCTTGGGCTTTTGCTGCCATTCTTGAATCTGGGGCTGTCGTGACCTGGGGTGATCCAAGAGCTGGTGGAGACAAGCCAGGTGCAGGCTTTTGCTGCCATTCTTGAATCTGGGCCTGTTGTGACCTGGGGTAATCCAGAATGTGGCGAAGACAGCAGCCAGGTGCGAGAGCAGCTGAGGAACGTCCAGCATATCCAAGCAACTGACTCTGCTTGTGCTGCCATTCTTGGATCTGGGGCAGTGTGACTTGGGGTGATCCAGAATGTGGCGGAGACAGCAGGTGCAAGAGCGGCTGAGGAAGGTCCAGCATATCCAGGCAACTGCCGGTGCTTTTGCTGCCATTCTTGAATTTGGGGCTGTTGTGACCTGGAGTCATGGAGCATACGGAGCAGACAGCAGCCAAGTTCAAGAGCAGCTCAGGAATGTCCAGCACATCCAAGCAACTGTCTATGGTGCTTTTGCTGCCATTCTTGAATCTGGGGCAGTTGTGAGCTGGGGTAGTCCAGCATCCGGGAGAGACAGCAGCCAGGTGCAAGAGAAGCTGAGTTGAATCTGGGACAAATCCGGTCAAAGAGCGTGTTGCTTCGAGTTGGGGTTACATTACATCGCATTGTATCACATCGCATCACATCACATTATGTTGCATGATATCGATACATTACATACATTACATTCACATTACATACATTACATACATTACATTCACATTACATACATAACATGCATAACATACAGAACCTACATAACATACATAACATACAGACCATTACATACCATAACATGGCATAACATACATGCATGCATGCATACGTACGTACGTACTTACATACATTAGTGCCAACAATTTAGGAACCCACAAGACAGGCCCAAACAGTTGGACGAGTCCTAGTTTGGGCACATTCCTATCTCATGATCATCCCTCCCACAGATCGGGTGACATTTCATGGGTGCCTCTCGCAGAAAAACGACCAGCATGTCAAGCCGATTTGCTGTCGCATGCAGCTCCATTTCAGCATCTGGTGCTTGGCGGGTCTGGCAGCCGATTCACCGAACTTGCGGAATCTGCTCGTCTATCCTCGTTGTGAGATGGTGTACTTTCCATGCAGTTCGCACCATCCCCCAATTCTTGGGGGGGGGGGAAGGGGGGGTTGGACAGGGATTTGGTTCAGTCGCCAAGTCGGGCCGTTTGACGCTTGGGCGAGGCCTCCGAAGAGTCGGCGGTAAAGCTGCAGGACAGGCGAAGGGAGCGGCATTGCTTTCATTGTACGAGGATAGATTTCAGCCATGAAGCCATCCAACACTGGCAGCCGAAATGGATCTGGCGGGATGATGCTTATTATCCGAGGGTGAGATTCTCAACAGATTGGAGCCGTCACTCAAATGTGTGTCTCTTTGGTTTATCCTGCTCACGCCAGAAATGGCTGCTGCGTGCCACAGCTTTCGAAACTTCAATATCGGGCTGTAAACAATATCCGTTGTCGCTCGTGTGGTCAAAGACAGCGAGCAAGCAGGCAAGCAAGCAAGCGAGCGAGCAAAGCAAGCAAGCAAGCAAGCAAGCGAGCGAGCGAGCAAGCAAGCAAGCGAGCAGGCAAGCAAGCAAGCAAGCAAGCAAGCAAGCAAGCAAAGCAAAGCAAAGCAAAGCAAAGCAAAGCAAAGCAAAGCAAAGCAAAGCAAAGCAAAGCAAAGCAAAGCAAAGCAAAGCAAGCAAGCAAGCAAGCACGCACCGGCAAGCAGGCAAGCGGGCAAGCAGGCAAGCAGGCAAGCAGGCAAGGAGGCAAGCAGGCAAACCGGCAAGCAGGCAAGCCGGCAAGCAGGCAAGCCGGCAAGCAGGCAAGGAGGCAAGCAGGCAAGCAGGCAAGCCGGCAAGCAGGCAAGCAGGCACTGACGCACGGACGCACGGACGCACGGATGGACGGATGCAAGCAAGCAAGCGAGCGAGCGAACGAGCACGCGCGCACGCAGGCACGCAAGCACCCAAGCTCGCAAGCACCCAAGCTCGGACTAAGCACACAAGCACGCAAGCTCGAAAGCGTGCAAGCGCCCAAGCACGCAAGCACGCAGGCACGCAGAGGCAAGCGGGCAAGCAGGCAAGCAGGCAAGTAAAGAAGCAGCCAAGCAGGCACGCAGGCACAGGCAGGCAGCCAGGCAAGCACGCAGGCAGGCGGGCAGGCAAGCAAGCGAGCGAGCAAGCAGGCAAGCAAGCAAGAAGCAATGAGGCAGGCAGGCAGGCAGGCAAGCACGCAGGCAGGCGGGCAGGCAAGCGAGCAAGCGAGCTAGCGAGCTAGCAAGCAAGCAAGCAAGCAATGAGGCAGGCAGGCAAGCAAGCAATGAGGCAGGCAGGCACGCAGGCAAGCAGCCAGGCACGCCGGCAAGCAGGCCGGCAAGCAGGCAAGCAGGCAAGCAGGCCAGCGAACAAGCATCCAAGCAGGCAAGCAGGCACAGGCAGGCAGCAGGCAAGCACGCAGGCAGGCGGGCAGGCAGGCCAGCAAGCAAGCGAGCGAGCAAGCAAGCAAGCAAACAAGCAAGCAATGAGGCAGCAGGCAGGCAGGCAAGCAGGCAGGCAAGCAAGCAAGCAGCCAAGCAGGCACGCAGGCACAGGCAGGCAGGCAGGCAAGCACGCAGGCAGGCGGGCAGGCAAGCGAGCAAGCAAGCAATGAGGCAGGCAGTCAGGCTGGCAGGCAGGCAGGCAGGCAGGCAGGCAGGCAGGCAGGCAGGGCAGGCAGGCAGGCAGGCAGGTGGGCAAGCAGGCAGGCAGGCAGGTGGGCAAGCAAGCAACAAAGCAACAAACCACGGAAGCCAGCGAGCGAGGGAGCCAGCAGCAAGGAGGCAAGCAAGTATGCGCATGCTCACGCGCACTCTCGCGCGCACGTGCACAAAATCGCCCGCACCCGCGCCAGCACACACCTGTACCCCCTGACTTCCTGAACAGGTCTAAAGACTTGCCAGGGTTTACCCCAGCAGCAGACCTGATGCTCTCCAGGACCCCTCCCTGCAGGGAAGAGCACGGTGGCTGCTGGCGGGGTTTTCACCCGCTTCGCGGAGCATGGTGGGTGGCTCCTGGAGAGTGGGACCCAAGAGCCCATGGCTTGTCGCTATGTTTCCCTTAGCTTTGGCCAGCGAGGGGGGGCGAATCCCTCGGTCTTTCCATGGCTTTTCCTTTCCCAACTGGGCTTCCCGGTTGAGGTGGGCATCAACTCATGTTAGGCTGGGGTATATTAATTGCTTTCCTGCGACGTAGCTGAAAATCAAAGGGGTTCCAGCACCCGTTTCAATTTGGGTTTGCTTGCAGTTGGTCAGCAAGCCAAGTAGATGAAGTGAAAGAGAAGGTGCGTGCATCAAATCCAAGCCAGCAGGTAAAGCATGTTTTTTGACTGTAAGAACAAAAGAAACCCAAATGTTGGTTGCGTGCATCCATGATGCGAGCAGACAATTGGGCAGCTTCAGCTGGTCCCGACAGTTTGCCCGGCAAGAGACACTTGATTCGCAATGAACAGTCAACTGTTTTGACCCCCTTTGACTTCGACACGATTTGTATTCTTGAAACTCGTAGTTCACCATGCATCGGTTCCTTTGCCCTGTCTTTGCGGGAATGGCTTTTTTGCCCTTCGCCTCCTCGGCCAGGCGCAAAACTGGTTCGACATGGTCATTGGATCCTTCATCATCCTGAACTCTGTGACGATCGGTGCGCCCGATTTTTGAGCGGACGACGGCCGCGCGCGAATTCGCTTGCGCCAGCGAATTGAGCGTCCATGCTCGCCCAAGGTATTCAGGCCGACTGGAATGTGCAGCACATCGGGGGTGAGGACAGCGACAAGGGCAATGGCCATGAGACAACTTGAGAGTTGATTTTCCACCCGAGGTAAACGGGCAGGATACACTCTTGGATGCGAACGGCTGCCATAAACGGATTTTCACATGCTAAATCGCAGGATGGCAAGGCGTTGGTGATACTGAAAAACAGTTTGATCTTGGAGGTGCAAGCAGCAAAACAACTGGCGAAATATGTACTGCGATATGATCATTTGCCTTGAAAAGTATACAAAAAACGTCAACCAACCCTAGTGACAACCAGCAGCTTCGTTTTGTTTCTTTCACGACAGCATACCTTGGTAAACAGTATTCTTTGCTGGCCCAGCCTTGATTGCCTGCAAAATCCAAGATGACAAAGGCATCCCTCTGTGCAAACGGCGGCAATGACCCCTGATCCCGGATATTTGGGCAGCTCTTTGGCCAGGCATGAAGCTCAGAATGTTCATGACCGCGAACAGTTGTACCTGCTCGTTCTCTGCTCATACGGGTATTGTATGAGCCAGAACTGGATCAGGATCCTCCAGACTGTTGCGGTTTCATGTTGGTTGCCTTTCAACTGTGCTCCACGCCGCATCTCTGTTTCTCTCTCTGTAGGTATGTATGGTCACATGCAATGCATATATCAAAAAGAGTGCAATGACGGGCTCACCTTTCCCTCATAAACCCGCCCCCGAGCCCGCCCATTTCACTTGTGACTTCAGGAGCCAGACTTCTTCATGGTCAGCGAAAAGATTTTTGCGGCTCCGCTGACCCTTATGGGGTGGGTGGGGTGGGTGGGGGAAGACGCCCTGGGTTCATGGGGGAAACGGGCAGCAGGTCCCTTGAAGTGGTTGCATTGAAGTGCTTCTGAAAATTCTTGGGTAGGTTCCCTTTTAACCAGGGTTGTGGGATCACACGAAGTTTCTCCAACCACTTCTGTGATACTTTTGGGAATCCCCCCATTTTATGAACAAAATCGTCTTTGGGGTTGGGCCCTTTCCGTGTACAGAAGTGGATTCCATTCCCCACAGCCCTGCTTTGAACACTTGCATGGACCCAGTCTTTGTCAGCCACGGGAACACTGGAACACTTCAGTCGAAGGACCTGCATAGTCCTTGGGCGATGGCAGTTTCTTGTGTTAATTCGCAGTTGGTGGTATTTTCTGTTTTCAGTAGTCCGTACGTTTTCCGTTTTGGTGGTTGAAACCACACCTTTCTGGCCGTCTAAAGTGAGTTTTGTTAGATTCCAAAGAGGTGGACGCTGGGGAGAGGATCTCATGGGGTTTTGACGCACGCGGATGCGGGTTTCAGGCTCTGCGATGTACCTTGGGGAAAAATGGTTCTGTTATTTCTTCAGGCATGAAACCACAGCACCTGCCAAAAGCTCGGCAGGCTGCCTGAGTCGCGTGCCAATGATGTTGGACGTGCATCCGCCGGATCTTTTTTTGGACTCCCGAGAGCTACTCGTAGGTAAAACTGCGCTTCTATCCACTTGGATCCGCAGGATACTTGTTCGCACCATTTTTTCCAGCAAACGTTGGTCCTCCCAAAAGCCTTCCGGGTATGGGTGTTCTCGGTAGATCAAGAATTCGCTTGATGTGATTGACACATGCACGACCAGGTTCTGCATGTCTGTGACTTCTGCGATTTGATTTGCCCAGGAGGTTAGGTTGAGCTGTGGCCTCAATGACGTGGTTGACTCCAGGGTCCTTTTCAGATACCTCAGTAGAACATGGCAAGGTCCCTCCAAACAAGTAGAGGGTTCCGTTGTGGCGGCATGCCAAACGAACCGCCCTGGTTGATCTGGATTCCTGCAAGATTCCTTCTAGGATAGTTGCCCATCCAGGAAGAAAGTCTATTTCGGATGTTTTCTTGTTCGTCATCCTGGGCAAGATCTGAATTGGTGAATACGGAAGTCCTGAAATACTCACAACAAGCATCTACCTTTTCAGATCCAGGTATGCCAAGTTTGACTGCTACCCCATGCTCCGAGGCCGTCATATTCACCGGAGAGCTTGCTCTGCGGATCTTCGGTCTAGGCGGATTTTCGGGAAAGGGAAGCTTGTGGGTTCGTCCTTGCCGCCGGCTTGCTCACACTTGTGGGTATACGGGTGGACCTCCCAGCACTATCTGCCATTTGGGTATGACTTCTAAGTTGAACTTGAATCCTTTCGTGATGTCCACCAATCAGTTTCTTGTTTTTCGCATTAACATTTCAAGCATCGTGGGTTACGTCGGTAGGTCTGAAACCAATCAAAGTTCATCTATTTTCCACAACAAAGAAGTAGGGTTTTGAGGGTCTTGTTGAGACAAACTCATGTCCAACCGAGTTCCGATGGCTCTTCTTGTTGGTTTTTTTCAACGCCATCGCAAGGGTGCCGAGTTTTCGCGCCCTCACTTGTGCCATAGTTATTTGAAACCCAGCCTGGTTGATCAGACAAAAGGTTGGGATCACTCCTTGAAGCACCGAAGGAGGAAGACCACCATCCAGGGTTGCTGCTGCAACCATTCGCATCCTGCGCACTTTTAATGACATTTTTAGTGACAGTTCGGCCAACAGCCGCACGGGGAGATCGGACCTGTTGTAAACGGTCATTGACACTCTGACTGTTGCGAAGTTGACAGTCCCAGTTGTTCTGGGAAAGAGCCTGACTGTGGCCTGCATGTGTCCCTCTTGAAATTTGCAGAAACACAGGATTGTCAAGCACAGCTTCCTGAAATTCGACTCGTTTTCTCCAAGAGGTAAGGTGGCTTGGACATTCCAGGTCTACCCTCGATCCAAGCAAGAGCTGTGCACGCGAGTCCTCCGAATGGCTTTGGCCGGCGCCGGGGCCGTGGTTTTATTTTTCCCAGCGCAGGCTTCAAGCGCTTCTACTGCGGTCCGGACTGGAGGCTCCGGAGTTTGGAGAGTGCTGGCTCCCACTTCCAATCTCTGGCCATGATTTTTTTTTTAGCGGAACCCCCCTGAAAAAGTAGAAATCACCACCTACATGATGTCCACCAAAGGGTTCCCAATTAAAGTTCATACCCATCTGGGAATAGAGATCGTAGATTTCGAGATCTCGCCTGGCGGCTTTTTGTTTCCTTCGAACATGAGTTGTTATTCCAGTATCAGATTCTCTGAAGTTAGGGGAAAGGGTTCTCAACCCGTGGCAGATCAGGCGGAGTATCGGCCAGTTGCGAGAATCCCACTCGACGCGACTGATTTTTCTTTTTTTGGGACGCCTCAAAGAGGGAACCCGCATGGAATTGTTGCTATTTCGGAGGGGTGGCCTTTTTGGACGTATACACCTGCACCTGCATTGGGATGAGGTTCTCTAGGTCTGGCTTCTGTTGGGGCTGACCGCTGTTTGTTGTTTTGTTTCTGGTCTTTTGTTTTTTTGCTTGCTTGCTTGCTTGCTTGCTTGCTTGCTTGCTTGCTTGCTTGCTTGCTTGCTTGCTTGCTTGCTTGCCGGCTTGCTTGCTTGCTTGCCGGCTTGCTTGCTTGCTTGCTTGCTTGCGTGCGTGCGTGCGTGCGTGCGTGCGTGTGTGCGTGCGTGCGTGCGTGCGTGCGGGCGTGGCTTGCTTGCTTGCTTGGTTGGTTGGCTGGCTGGTTGGTTGGTTGCTTGCCTGGAAGCTTGCTTGCTGACTGGCTGGGCGTGTGGGTAGGTGGGTAGGTAGGTAGGTAGGTAGGTAGGTTGGTTGGGTCGCTGGTCGCTTGTCGGCTGGCTGGTTGGCTGGTTCGCTGGTTGGCTGGTTGGCTGGCTGGTTGGTTGGTTTGTTGGTTGGCTGGTTGGCTGGTTTGCTGGTTGGCTGGTTGGCTGCTTGGTTGGTTGGTTGGTTGGTTGGTTGGTTGGTTGGCTGGCTGGCTGGCTGGCTGGCTGGCTGGCTGGCTGGCTGGCTGGCTGGCTGGCTGGTTGGTTGGTTGGTTGGTTGGTTGGTTGGTTGGTTGGTTGGTGGACAACACGGCTGGCTGGGTGTGCGGTGTTTTTGCTGCACAGATTTGAGCAAGGGCTGCGTTTTACAGCGTCTTTGGACCTCTAATGCCTTGAAGTTTCCATGTTGGAACAACTGAATGTAGATCTGACTCCTTGAAATGTCTAATTTTGGATTCCTGAATCTTATAACTTGGAGCCCTGAGTCCTCCAAAATGTCCAAACATGAATTCCTTGCCGATTGTACTCCAAGTTGAGCTGGAATATGAATTCCTATGAATTCCTTCTCCAAGTTGAGCTGGAATATGGATTCCTTGCCGATTGTACTCCAAATCGAGCTGGAATTTTGAATATAATGTAGTAAGTTCACTTTTTTCAATAGGGCGCTAAAATGCAATTTGATAACAATTGACATACACACACAATCGGACAGAATTCAATTGACTTTTGAAAATAGCGTGTAAACAGGAATTCCATTCCAAGTATAACTCAAGTTTGAACACAATGTAAGACAGAAACAACTCAATTGGCCTTGGACCAAAGTTAAATGATAATTAACTCCCGAAAATGAGTTAGATAAGATGTGGCAAGTAAATACTGGGCACATATCCCCATTTGGTCTGGAGTTTCTGTGATTTTTTGGCACGTGCAGGTTTCAGAGCTTCCATCTTCAGCAGATGTTGCTTCTTTGAGCCTGCCTATTTCCGGTGTTTTTTGCTGTGTGTACTCAAAACCACTGTAAAAACCCAGTGTTTTGAAACAAAGCCAGACTTGAGTCCGATCACGGAATCCGTTCTCGACGTATTGCCTGTCAATCCCGCAAAAACAAGCATCTTCTACCATAAGGAAAGAACACACCAACAAACACACTGTATACTACAGTGGGAAGAAAGAGACACGCGAGTAGATATGACACTTTCCATCCAGAATGTAGAAAGGTGGGCCCTGGCAAGGGACCCCTATATATGGTCCAGTGTCTATGGCCCCCGAATCCCCCCCCCCCCCCCTCCCCGGAAGGTGGAAGGGTTGAGAGGTTGTGGTAAAAACCATGTCCCCGCCCCCCCCCCCCCCTCCCCCCCGGCCCTGCGGAATCGTGGTCCCTCTCCCTGTGGAATCATGGTGGGGTGACTTCTGTTGCAAGCATCGGGTGCATTTTAGGGGAACCCAACTTGTTGTTGACTTCCGTCCCCGGCCCCCCCTGTGGAATCATGGTGGGTGACTTCTATTGCAAGCATCGGGTGCATGAACGGGGAACCCAACTTGTTGTTGACTTCCGTCCCAGGCCCCCCTGTGGAATCATGGTGGGTGACTTCTTTTGCAAGCATCGCATCGGGTAAATTTTCGGGGAGCCCAATCTAGACGTTCTTGCGTTTAGGGTTTATAAAGTGATGTAGAAACAAGTGTTAAGGGTCACCCGAGCTTGGATCTGGAGGAACAGAGGTCCGGCAACAGAGTTTTTTCATAGGAGTTTTTTTAGGAAGAAGCAGAGCTGAGAAGGCAGAGTTGCGCGGAGCGCGGGGTGAGAAGTATTTGAGAATTAGGCAGCTTGAGAGTTGCAAAAACAAAAAAACAACACGAGTTCTTGAAGGCTCGCGGCCCGAAGCCACGACAGGGCCACGAAAAACAGCTCTCCAAGGGCCCTGCCAGCCAAAGAGGGTTTACTTGCCGACGGCGCGTTGTGTTTTGAACGGACCCGAAGACGGACAGCCCCCGCACAGCCCCCACAGATGTTCAGGTCCCAGGCCCCCGCTCTCCTCACCCATGGAACTCCCCACCCCACGAAGGGGTGGCGGTTGGATGGTTCAGAGTGAGTTCGGGCATTTGGAGTCAGGCGAAGGGTGTAAGGGTGTAGGCTCCGGTTAGCCTGGTCCGACCGGGATGCCGGGGATGCTGGGGGGATGCGCGGGGATGGGATGCTGGGCTGGGGTGCTGGGCCCGGCATGCGGGATGCTCTGGCCGGAATACTCTTCGGAAGGGGGAGGGGGGTGGTGAAGGTCAGCGGTCGAATCATTTCTTTGTGCCACACCGGGGCTTCTTTTCCGAATCGAAGGAAGCCGCCCGTCACTCGGCGCCGGCTCGCCTTCCTTCGGGGGTCCATCGATGCCTTTGCGGGCGGTAGGTGGGCTCTCTTCGACACGATGATTGTCTCGCGCACCTGGCGTGGTTAGAGTTATCGGTCCCATGGAAACTGATCGGATCAACTTGGGGGTGCGGGCCCAGATCAGAATCAAAATCTGGGGCTCCCTCAGATAGAACGCGTTGTACATCTCTTTCCATCTCATCCTCATGTACACTCTCTCTTTATCATTGTAATTTAATATTTATTGCTATTCTTCTTACCTTTTCCCCAATGCATTTCTTAGGATTTAATGTTATGCCAAGAAGAATCCCATCCTTTCCAGATTCTTTTCATTCCTGGAATTACCTGTCATCTATTGGATCAGGAATAACTTTCCTATCTTTTTCTTTTCTTTATGTTTATTTGCTTGGCCGGCCTCTTCTGTTCCTATCATCTCTTTACCATCTCTTGTTCTTTGTTTTCCAATCCTATATCCTCAGCATTTGGAAAGGAGATAATAGCTGGTGAACGACAAAGGAGAAAGACAGGTAAGGAATAGGCCAGCCGCTGTGTGTATATTGGGAGCTTATAATCCCAGCTCTTCTTTTCATTCATTTTCATGTTGTAAAAGCTGGGATTCGCTCCCTCACTGTTTCCTCCATTCATTTCCCGGGAATTAGAAGATAGAAGATGGAACGGGAAATAGAATGGAAAGGAAATCCCTGGGGCCGGATCGCGAGCAAAACGCACAGCCGCTCTGGAGTTTGACCTTGAAGCCAAGTTGCCGAGGCATCATTTTGTTCTCTTGCGTTTGCATGAGAAGCGTGTTGGCCAGCATGTCTTTGCCTCTGACATGATGTTTGGAACTGAAATCGAATTCAAGGTCCTGTACAACATATACAGCCCAAAAGGTGGGGGGTTTCCCTAAAAGAGACACTTCTGCGTGTATCTCTCCACGTCTCCATATGACAAGCACTCTCAAAGGCCGTGTACCACCCTCGTCCCTCTTTTTTGCCCGGGAAGGAGCCGGCGGGGTCATACCTTTGCAGTGAGTTACCATGATGCTCGGAACCACTCACTTGGCATCCTCATTGCGCTTTGAATTCCGCCCCTCCCTAGCCACATCAATCTGATTTGCTGATGGACAAATGCGCACAATCGCTCGAATTCGGACCGGAAATGCTTATAAGCTTGCTTTGTACCTTATTTAGACTGAGGACTCATGGAATGATTCTGTTCAATTGGCTCTCATTCTCGCAAATGTACCTTGTGACTGCGCAATGGACTCGCAATGGACGTTGCCAAGTAGCCATGGGTCAAAATCCCATACCCCCAGTGAACATCCCAATCCCCACTAAAATCCCGACTAAAATGCGTGGTGCACCCAATCCCCAAAGTGGGTGACCCATTGGTTTTGACCCATACCCAAGTCCCTGTCGCAGGTCGCTTGACGTTCCTCCCATCGGATCCTTGGATCGCGCGCCAGGCTACAGATCTTCGATGAGCTCACCACTCTCGTGGCGCAAGCCTCACAGGGCGGGGTGGGAGGAGAATGGGGGGCGTGGGTTGATGTTGACCCAGGATTAAGAAACCCGTCCCATTATCAGGGGGGTGTTGCCTCCAAAAGTGATGAATTCCCACTAAAAGGGGACACCCCCCTATTAATCAACCAGGGGTTTACTAATCCGGGGTTAACGTTACTTTTTTTTTTCCGCCCAACTGCCATGGTCACAACGAGAGCGTGTGTAGATGTCTTCAAATGCCATGGTCATACAAGAATGTGTTTAGAATTAGTTGTGTGGCACTCTTACCCTTCCCGTTTCACCCACGTTTGGCCGCTTTCCTTTGGAGTCGGAGGAGTGGGAAGGGGCGGCGGTCATTTTGAGTATGCCAAAGTCTATCGATATTTTGAACTAGTTGAGTAGACTGTGGCTGGGGGTAGAACCACCTTTTCAAAACAACTGCCCCAAAATTTCGCTTTGCATACTAGTTTGTCTTGTAGTAACTCAGCAGTTTTTCTGCAACCTGAAGATGTACATGACGGCGACAGGAGGAGCCAGGTGTAGCCGGAGTGGAGCCAGGTGCAGATTGAAGCCCTCCCTTTGCGATTTCTGCCTCACATTCGGGCTCGGATCGACATTTTCAGGGGCTGCGTGGCTGCTGGTCTGCTCCAAAAGAAGAGGAAATCCCTTTGACCTCAGAGGGAGAAAAAGGCAGGCAACCAGCGAGCTGGCCAGTGAATGCTGAGGTGGGGACCGCGCAAAACGGGGGCAACCTCGGATTCATGCGAGTCATGCGGATTCTGAGGCTGGGCTGAGATTGTGGCGTGGGGGGGGTCGCTGCTTGGACCATCCAGGGGATTTGGCGCTGTTGCCATGGCTGATCCGACCGTTGCGCAAACTAAATGCTTTCCAAATCCACATTTTCTTTTATTGAAATATGGTTTGTCTATGGCTGTATGTTTGCACCTTTTCTCGCCTTGCAAACACCCGGATTCTTGTGTTGCGCGACTAGTCAGTGGAATGAAAGAAATACATGTGATGTGTTCAGAAGATTTGTCATGAAACTACAGTATGGAACAGTATGGACCCAACACAATGGTAAGGGTCTGTAATCAAGCATCTATGACCATCATCCGCGCAAGCTGTGACCTTTGGTGCACTTGGCACATGTTCTCGTCCGCGAGGAGCAGCTTGCACGGCCGGCCTGGGAAACTCACTACATGTTGACCCTCGCAGATTGCCTGTCCACGCATATTCATACCCGTCCCGAAAACAACAAATCGGGTTTTGCTCAATCAGGGAACCCAACATGTGGCCCTGAATTGTTGAACAGGGAACCACCTCAAAAGTGATTGGTGCACATGACGATTCCCCCCGAATTTTGATGTCCACAGGGTCCCTTACGACAAAAACAATCAGGCCCATGTGGCCCATGTGGCCAACGGGAATTTTTGATTCCACCGGCCACCCCGACACTTCCCCGCCGCAGGGTGTGGCTCGCTCCGCAGCCCGCAGGCTCCTGCGGATCATGCGCCTGGTGCGGATCTTGCAGTTCGTCAACGAGCTCCGCACCATGGCGCGCGCGCGGGAGGGGCCGGTCCGGGGCGGAAGCGCGGTCCGGGGCGACCGCTGCAAGCCCAGAGAAGCTGCACCCTGGGTGAGAGTCTGGTGTCTTTTTGGGTCTTGCGGCGGTTAGCAGGTACCTTAAGATATGTATATCTATTCGTACTTGTGGCATGCATGTATGATTATGCACGCAGACATACATGTGTATGCATACTTTAGTCGGAGGCTCGCTCTAGGCCAGTCCCACCGATCCAAAGCATTGGCGATTATCCGTCGAGCAACGCTTGCGAGTCGCTCGTGTTCCATTGCCTGATTCGCAGCCCTGATAGCGGGCGGTAGCTGTGGCCCAGGAAGCTCTGTTGCCATGCTATTTGCTTGAGATTGTTGCAGGGTACACCCCCAGGAACATGACTTTGCATTCGATGTTAGGCAGTCTAGCAAGTCTATATGGGTACGGGTCAAAATGAAACCACCCAGGGGACTGCAGGTTTTAGCCCTTGGTTCCATTTACCGATCGGGTTTCATTTTGGGGTTACCCTATTCTTGATCCACAGGCATATCCCCACATGCTTGATAGAATTGCAGAAGACGCTGGCAGCAATGCTTTGCACCGCGAAGCCGCGCATGCGCAGTCCATGTTTTTTTCCCCCGTCATGTTTGTTGCCTGGTCAACGTCACAACCCGCAAGCGAACAAACACATAAATACATATGCAGCTGTATATGTATAATTTACTGTATAATGTATGTATATATATATATATATGTATATGTATATATGTTACGAAACCTCCATTGTTTTGTTTTGTTTTGCAGGTGATGTCTGTGGCCAACTCCATGCGATCGTTGGTGTGGACGCTGCTGCTGATGCTGCTCATGAAGTACATCATCGGGGCGGGGGCCTGAAATCTCCTTTGCTTCAACCAAGCATGGGGAGGGGGCCAAGGAGACTCTGGTTCACTTGTGCCGCGCGTTTTTTGGGCTCCCTGACAAGTTGCGGGCTGTTTGGTGGATCCCTCCAAGTTGTATTCAGATTGCTTGTTGGGTTGATAGCGTCGTAGCGAGCGCCTATCGAACATCTTGGGCTTGGCACTGAAAGCGAATGAGTGAACTGAAGTGAGCGCTTGTGAATTTGCATCCGGGTAGGCTGGGGCGGGGGTAAGCTTGCTTCGGTCAGAAATTGTATGACGCACTTGACGTGCTGCTTGGAAACGGCATTAGGCGGTTTCCAAGGTGGCACCTTATTGCCTAGTCCACCTTCTCCCCAAACAAACAGCTGCCCATATCCGCAACAACCGAGAAGCCATCCTGCGGAAAAGCGTATCTTCGAAACTCTGTGTAATCATGTGGTTTCGGCTTCCTTTCGAATGTTATCCTGAAAAAGAGGCGGGGCTAAAGTCACCCTAACATGCGGAGGAGGGGAGCCCTATGTGTTTGGCAAACTTCAAGAGCAGAACCTTTCGGCATGCCCGAGGTCTACTTGTGCCAGATTGTGGCCGACACAGGCCGGGGCCAAGATGGTTTTGGCGGCGCTGGTCGAGAGGAAGCTTTGCACGCCTGGGTTGGCTTGCACTGAGCGACCAATCTGGCTGTGGCTCAGAATGAAGGAGCCGGGGTTGCGCAGGTGTTTTGGTCTTTGGTTTCATTTACCAAGAAGCCATTTGGGTACATGGCTGTGGGTCAAAACCAATGGTACCATTTTGGGGTAGGTGCACCACCCGTTTAAGTCTATTTTAGTGGGGATTGGGATGTTCACTGCGGGTACGATTTAGATTTCGACCCATGACCACATGTATTTGAGCCAGCCATCTTGCTTCGCCTGCCAAGCCAATGGGGCCCGGGGCGCGCAACATGTACCGATAGCTCCGCTCACCACATTCTGCTTGCGCCGGGCCGAGGCATCGAGAACAGCGCAAACCTCACCCCGGAGCGGCGCTGAGAGAGGGGGTGGTTTAACCAGGTGGCTCCCAGCCATCGGTTCCTTAGCTTTTTAGACTTTTAGTGTTTAGTGGTTGGGTTTCCATTTGACTCGCTAAAAGTTAAACTTTTAGCAGGGGATCTGAGGGCAGCCCAGGTTTGATTGGCGTTGGCCAAGCTTTCGCATGTTCCCCACCGACAAGAGGGTTCTAGAGCGTTCACGACATGAATGGTTCACCCTAAACCCTAGACCCCAAAACCTAACCCTAGGTTTCTTTCAGAAGGGGATTCATTCTTTCAAACAGCCTTTTATGAATGCGCTTTTTTGGTCAGACGCTGCCTTCGCACAGGCCTCCGCGCTCTGACGGTTGTTTTTGTTTCGTTGCCGGCGTTTCACTTGGAAACAAATGCACCACATGGTCATGGGTTAAAATCCAAATCGTACCCCCAGTGAACATCCCAATCCCCACTATAGACTAAAATGGGTGGTGCACCTACTCAAGAATGGTACCATTGGTTTGGAGCCACAGCCACACCAAGACATGAATGGTGAGAAGCTTTGAACATCTGCTCCCTAGAGATGCATCGATTGGAGCTTTTTGCCGACCGCATGAAATTGAGATGCTTGAGTCAGGTTATGTCCAGGGTCCTTTTCCTTAAAACGAGTTAAGGCCAAGTCGGCCATCTGGCGGGCGGGCCCGGGCAGCCGATTCCCAGGACTTGGTGGAGTACTATGGCAGTCTTCCAAGAGCGGTGCTGTCGCTCTATCAGGCTCGGGCGAATGCAGGTGGCCAGGGGCAGCGTGTCAACTGTCAATTTGCCTCCTGCAGGAGTTAGAGCCACTGAATGGCCATCTTGAAAGCACCTGGCAGATCCAGGATCGCGAGAGGGGACACTTGAAAATCCTCTGGCGCCTGGTCAGGAAGCCAAGCGGGAACCTTTACTTCCACACTCCAGGGCGGAAGAGTGGAGAAGTGTCCATCAATATGGCTATGATCCAAGAATGGGGAATCCCTACAAAATGGTTGGTGGACAGCAACCCCCCATGAAAAGGATGTGCGCCAAAGAGTCCCCAAAAACAAATTTAATTCCGAGCTGTTTGCATACTGTGGATGGACGAAATCCTCTTAGGCACCACCGTTCAGAATCCCTGCAATGGTTCCCCAACGTAAATACCAGCAACATGCTTTCAACCATGGTTTGCCATGGATTTTGTCCATCCACGGTCGGAAGGAAAACAAACTCACACCCGCGTTGTTTGCCATAGGAAGGCTACGCTGTGCCTCCCTCCAGGCTATGACCGGTGGGGTGGATTGGAACGACCTCTCCAAGCCGCTGGAGACCATCTCGCCCGTGATGCAGCTGGCCCGGGGCCCAGTGACGATTTGAGTCACGCGCTCAAAACCGATTCGGGTAGATGGCCCGGTTAGGAAGGGACGATCCCGACTAGAACCGGTTCTAAAATGGGTGGTGAATTCACCTGGCCCAAATGGTTCCATTGGTTGTGACCCACAGCGAGTCACGTGCTCAAGACCCGGGTAAGTGATCAAGGTTAGTAAGGGACAATCTCCTTGCCATAAATAGCTTCGGAGTTCCGCCTTCTCAATGCTTGAAGCATGGTTCTGGGTAGACCATTTTAGTACCGGGTTTTGATTATGACTCAGGCGTGCTTCCCTCTCGTCCACGTTGCCTTGCAGCCCACCAAGGGAAATAGTTTTTTGAGGAGAATGGTCTTGGTTCGGCCTGTGAGGTTCCATGTACGGATGTTTGTGGATGGCAGCTTTCATGCAATGCCTTCAAGAAGTTCTCTGGAATGAGCCAACATCTTTCCAGACCACTGGAAAGCACTCGTGCACGCGCGAGCGCGCCTCGGCCGCAATCCAGCTGCAGGTCTTCGCGCTGTACATTGCTTTCGCAGCAGCGGCCTTGAGCGGCCGCGCGAATATCGTTTGGGTTTGAGCAGGCTGTTCTTCCCATCTCTGAAACTAGGTACAGCTGGAGCGGACACATGTTGGATTTCTCATGTCTGCATTTGATGAACTCCGCACCCGACCTGGGCCTTCGATGTCATTCATCTTAAGGTGGACTAAGTATGAAACACAATCTGAGGTTTACCCTCGGGCTGGAATCGGCAGCCTCACGGATGCTGTAGAAGCAGAATGGTGCAATCTTTGGCCTTGGGCACAAATCGGGACCTGGGCAGGATTGGGCGCAATTGGCTCAAGCTTTTAAGAACACACAAGGGGCAGGTTCTTAGGTTTGCTCCACTTGCCAAGATGTGACAAGGGTAGAAAGGTGGTAAACTGGGTTTTCCAGAGTTTTCTTCTGGAGTTTGGCAACTTCGGCATTTGTCACTTAGGTTTCCCGTTTTTTGGTAAACGCTTCATTGCTGATTGTGAGTGTGAGCCACAATGAACACAATGATCTGCCTTTGTGCACTCACGTCCGGTGGCACACGATCCATTCTGGTGGAGAATGCAACTGCTTTGTTCTGGGGCTTCTCCAAAAGGAAAGTAGTAGTCTTTCAAACGCATCTTGTCTCCTCTATCCTCCAAACCACCAAACCAACTTACCTCTTGATGGAAGCTTCCACTGGGATTCTGAGCTACAGGATGAAAGTAGATGGCACAACAGCCCGATTCTTTGTTTTTGGGACACCGGGCTTGGTATTTGAAAGATGCACTGAGCTTTGCACAGGACGCATGTGGTCCATTCCAGACATCAATGCACGATGAGTGTGCGTCACAAGCCTTTTGTGTTGGAGATGCTTTCGGAAGCTAGCAAGAGCCTAGAGAAAGCCCAAAAAAACGTGGGAGCCGGCTGGTAGTCCTTGCGGAAGCTTGCCTTGAGGTGCTTGCGATGATGAATGTGGTGACAGGAGATTTCTGCGCGGGCAAGGGGACGGACGGATCTGACATTTGGCTGTGGGTCAAAACCAATGGTAGCATTTTGGGGTAGGTGCACCACCCATTTTAGCCTATTTTAGTGGGGATTGGGATGTTCACTGGGGGTACGATTTGGATTTTGACCCACGGCCATTTGTCCCAGGCTGGGTAAAACGCATGTTGCGATGCTCCGTTGCCCCCGTGGAGCTTAAACTTTGAGCACTTTGTGGAGTGAGTACAGTACTCAGAGGAACTTCTTTCAATGGCACGGGGCTGAGCGGCGAAGTGGCTGTCTGGAGCAGGCTGCAACATGGAATTGTCCCCTGTCGTGAGGACTGTCGCCAGAGCCTTAGGATTCTTCTATTTGAATCAATCTGCCGTTGCCGCAGAAATGCGGATCATGCCTCTCCATGGGGGTTGGAGGGTGTGATGATTGCAGCGACTTCGCTGAGAGTTTTGGGCATGACCCGCAGGAGAAGCCCTGCTGCTGCGGTCCCTAGACCCCGGCCCCTTCACCCCCTGAATCCACACCTCGGCACGCCCTGCGCCCAAACTAACCCTAAACTAACCCTAAACTAACCCTAAATCAACCCTAAACTAGCTCGAAACACACATCTTAAACCAACACTTGACACGTTCTGAACACACTAAACGAAGCTTGAACCAACTTAATCAACTCTGAACCAACTGTAAACCAACCTTACATTAAACCAACCCCTAAGCACATATCTTAAACCAGCACTAAACACACTCCACCCCTGCACCAAGGATAAAAACACCCACATCCTAAACCAACACAAAACAAAACCACTCTAAACCAACCATAAACCAACCTTAAACCAGGCCTAAATACATATTCTAAACCAACACTGAACACACGCTAAATCAACCCTAAACCAACCTAAACCACTACAACTAGACCAACCCTACACCAAGTCTAAACCACCACAACCCCACCAGGGGTGTGTGTGTGTGTGTGGTTTTAGACCAACCATAAACCAACCCCAAACCACACCCCAACCACTCCACAGGGGGGGGGGGGGAGGACTGGAAACCATGCGGGGAGGGGGGGGGACTTGCGAACCCTTGACCATACATGGGTTTGTCTCAACACAGGGGTTCCCACAAGAACGATCAAAACCGGTGGTTTTCCTTTTGGTTTTCCTTTAGACCAACCCAAAAAGAATACCCTCAAAAGAAACGACAGACCCGCATGGTTGATCTCCCCTGCGTGCCAGGGCACGGTATTTCCAGATGGATCAACACCATATGGATCCATTTGCCTTGCACCCGCGATGATAGGTCAAATGTGTCATTTTGCGCATACTAAAACACATGCGACAGTGTATGTTCAACAACTGGGCGCTCATGGCACCGTCTGGCCAATTTCCATTGCTTGGGGAGCCCGTATGTCACCCTTTGGACCAACAACACTGATCGGTATTTTTACGTGCATGTGCAGATCGCAAAAGCGACATGGATATTGACAGAGGAACGCATCTCCGCAAAATGACAAGCATTCCCTTCCTACTGTGCACGCTCACGACTGAGCACCCACCCGCCACATGATAATCACACCTGCTCTACTTCGCACACTCGCAGCTCAACTCCCATTTGCCAAAGAATGAGTGCGGCCGTTCTACATCGCAACATCATCCAGATGTGCGTGATGGCATTGTCTTGGCCGAAAAAGAAAAGAACATTTTTGGATTAAGTTTCTGATTGTGTTGGGTGGTTTGAGTCAGCGGCCGCCTGAATCTTGAGCAATAGGCCAAGCTTGCTTCTGTGAGTTGCCTCAAAGGCTGTGTCACAGTGCTGTAGAGAAGCCTCGACGCGCTTTTACCTTAACCCTGAGGGAGAGAACCCAATTGTTTCTTTGCGCCCCAGACGTATACCTTGGTGGTGACTCCACCTTTCGCATGGAATCCCAGGTTTACTTGCGCTGTACCGGATTGCAACTTCATTTCATCAGGAAGCCCCTTACTCTGTTTCCGAGCAACGGGTTGGCGGACACAGTTCCGAGCCAAGATGCCCAGACAATTGCCCGCTAAGACTCATGCCCATATTAAAAAGAAACCATCCATTCTACCTTTTGCCTTTCCGAGCAACAGCGTCTTCCCTTCAAACGGAAGGAAGCGCCAGGAGTCTTTGTCGAGTCCGCCCTGGGCTCCGCCAGAGAGGCCGGCGGAGCGACCGGGAGTTTTCGCAACGAAGGGGTGGCCATTTGAGGAGGGCGTGACTTTACCTCGGTGTTTATTCAATAAAATTAACATTTGATATATAATAAAAGGAAGTACTCCATATGACAGTTGGCTTGTTGGACCGCCCCAAAGTTTTGCAGCGCAATGCCACTCAGCAAAACGTCAGTTTTGAAACGCTGGCGCATGTGTCCTGCGGCTCCAAGAACCTATGGATCATTGAAATGGTTTGATATGCATCGGAATCGCTTGTATCAAGTCCGTTCACCAGTCGCTCGTCCACATTGGACCCGGTTTATTCTGCCCTTTTTTGCAGAGCTGCTGTCAGCCATATTTGTCGTACCAACAAAGCACTCACGGGGCTTGTGGGAGGATGCGCTTCTCTCCAGGATGAACTTTGTGATGCTTTGTTGGACCTGTGGACAACTGCACCCCAAGCAAGCAGCCACGCCGCAGTTGCTGATACGCCCGGCAACCGTGGAGCCATTGGCCGTTTTTCAAAGCGAAGGACACGGAAACTCGGGCAAACCCACCTGTACTGCTATTGGGTTGGATCTTTAGACTGAACAACTTTTGGGGTTCCTGCCATATTTCCTTTTCACCAGCCAAAAAGCTGACTCCACTTTTTGCTGGGGGGATCTACAGCACCCAAACCCACCTGGCACCCAAACTCACGTGGTGGGCTATTGGCCTCAGGATCGCGAGCGAGAGGCAAGGACCGGCACAGGGCACGGGGGGAGTTAACAAGGGTCGTACTCACCGGAATAGGGTTTTCAAGGTGGACAGCCTCTAGTCGATAGAAGAATGTAAGGGAAGGGCTGGGTGTAGTTTGTAAAAGCGGTGCCAAGGTCTGAAGTTGAGGCATCCCAGATTCTTGCTTTGCCTCTCAGGGTTAAAATTTGTCTTCTGCGCTCTTTGGGAAGTCTGAAAGTTCAGGCTGAACAACCACAGCCCAATATGTGGTTATCACATGTCGCCCTTCCATTTATGTGGATATATGATACACTGTAGAAAAAAAGGTTGATTGACATTGGATACACCCAACAAGAGGGGGGACACAATGCAAGTCCACAGATCATATGAGCTGATCCCGATTCCTACTAGTGACGATTGACGTTTTGTAGCACAGAATATGCTCCTTTGGGGTGGGGTGAGAAACATTTCTCAATCAGCGGTTCCGGATGGAGGTGGAACTCGACGAGTCAGCTTGCGCTAGGTTTTCTGCCCTACATGATTTCGGAGAGCAATCTCACTTGAATCGAAGTGATATATTGACGCGATTTCCACAAAGTTCCATAAGTGGAGTTTCATAAGTCTGATCCGATGCGTCTACACTGAGTGCTGGTCATCGTGCACTTGAACGCGGGTTGAAGACTGCCTTACGCGGAATCATTTGCTTTCATGGCGTGCGTGCAGCCGAGACCGGAGCGTGATGCATGGCACGAGTTCAGCACATTTAAATCAGCCTTGCGGCGTGCTGTGTCGATGATCATTGCTCCACGTTCTCAAGAGGTCAAGAGCGCACGGCGGAGTCTGATTCTCAGGGAGTTGTTTCTGGCAAATGTTGATCCTGATTCTGGTACTGTACACCTGTGCGCTGGTTTGTTTCGGGATCCGAGGGTCCCAACATGTCTGGTTAGGAAGCTGCTTGGATGCAGCAAGCAGCCAGCGCGTCAGGTGGTTCACGCAGTGAGGAAGATCTTCAAGATGGGCGATCAAGACCAGAGTGGCAGCTCGGCAGCACTTGAGCTGAGGCAGCTTTCGGAACGCCGTTCCTTGGCGTTGCATGGGATCCCTATGCGCTTCTTCCTCAAGCCTTTTTCAGGTGTCGCACTCCGGGGGTCCAGGGCCCAAAACCCAACAGGGAATTCGTGCGTGTCGTGTGCTTTTGTCACGAAGCTGCTGTTTGGGGAATCATTGTAAACTGCATTTCACAATCATGCGCGCTCTTTAGACCACTTATATCAGTCAAATTATTCTGAGGGCAGCGTGGTTGCGGTCTGCAAGGGGAGAGGCCGAAACCCTGAAGACGAACTCAGACGAACGCTCGCAGAGGCCTTGCCTGACACAGCTCGTTTCTGGTTTTTCAGGGGAACCAAACTTGGTTTGGCAGCCAGGTCCATGGATCTACATATCTCAATTCACATTCGTGACTGACCAGTTAGGACAAAGCCCAGCCACCTCTCAGGTTCCATGTCATGTAGGATGGAGATTTGCTGTTCGAGTATCAATTCATTTTCCGGGACTTGGAGAAACTAGGAATGGTTGCTTGAGCCCAGCTCACATTTTGTTCCTTCGAGTTCCAGGTTCGGGTGGGCTACTGGGCTAGGCAGTCCCGTCATGTTCCATCTGAGGTGAAATCAGCTGGGCAGAGTTTTTAAAGACGCGGCGGTCTCAGTGTCCAGGAACTGAGCGGGGACGGTTGTGGATTCCTGGCAGACTGAAGCTGAGCTTTGCGGATTTTCGCTTCCCAACTCTGAGGCGTCTCCCTTTGGGTATTGGTCAAGACTATTCCACCAGGAAACGGCTGGTTTTAGTCTTTGGTTTTATTTACCTGGATTCCCAAGACGGGCACCTATTTTTGACCCACAGCCATATTTTGGGTAACGATTGAGGCGCCAGGTGAGTGGAGGGCTTCACTCTATCCATCGTTTTGGGGGCAGATTACTTCCAGCAAGCCCCATCAGCTTCGAGTCGACGCGAATCCAAGAAGCGGCTTTGCGAGGTTGGAGGATCCGAGCAACACGCGATACTTCTCCGACATCGGCATTAACGTCGCCGAGGCAGGTCACGGGCCGCTGCACATGGGCCTTGTGACGCGGGGCGAATAAAGAAACCTCCTCCATGCCACGACTTGACATTTTGGCTCAGAATTTGAGGCCTTGACGACCATAGTGACCCCTGGATAGAGATTTACACCACGTTGTTTGTTTTTTTTGCCCGGAGGCTTCTGAAGCCAGCCCTTGGTCCTGATACTTGAGCAAGTGACTGACTTTTTTTTTTTTAATTTTATGGGTACCCCTTTCAGGATGGTTCTATGAATTAAAGGGACACCAAAAGGAAGGCCATCATTTTGGGGATCGCGGGAATTTTGGATTCGGAAGCCATTTTGAGTTGGGTTTTGGGTCAAGGAAGACGGAGGCGAGGAAGAGCCAATCTTTGTCAGCTGTAAGCTTCAAGAGGGAAACATGTGGACTTTAAAGGATGCATCATCTTTAGCGACATGTCTGGGAGCCAAAACATGGATTCACAAAAGGAAACCGTCCAAGTCAAAAACTGCCACACGTGCCACGGCGCGCAAGCCGCAAAGTCAGGAGAGAGACTCCTTGGTGTCTTTTTGGCTTGACCTTTTGCCTGTGACATCCGTGACTTTCTGGGAGGATGGTCCAAAAGTTTGAGGCTCCAATGGGCCGCCGAGTTTCGGCTCAGGCTCAGTCGCTCTTCGAGCTTCTGGATGCTGACTGCTCTGGCAGCATCAGCGTGCAGGAGACGTGTCGGGTAGCAAGGGCTGGACTTGACGTGATTTTGTTGTGACGCCTCAGGGATACAGCCACACGCTTCAGAAAGAGATTACCGGTGCACGGCTCCAGTCTTGGGACCCAGGCAGGTTGCTTCCAGGGCCAGTGAGCCAGGCAAGGTCTAGTCCAGGAATCCTCAGAACACAGCGTCGCATAGCAACTTCGGAAATTTCAGATTCCTTTAGATCCAGGGGAAGTTTTGACCTTTCAGGAGTTTGATCCCTTTGCTTTCCAGGCCCTCTGGTGAATGCGGCCACTCGGTTCAGTCCGATCCACTGACCGGCTTCCCTGGACTGGAGACAGCAGCCTTTTCTTGTTGTCTGAGAGGCTTCGAATGGCAAAGCGGACCCAAACCTGCGGCGCCAGGTCAGGTTCCTTCCTACCCCGGTCGCTCGCCCGTCGTTTTGTTGCCATAGGTGTCCTTTTTGGTTGTTTTGGTCGGAAAATTGAGGGCGATTCCTGGTTTACCTGGTGGTTTTTTCTCATCTACCAGGGAAACCCATCTATTTGCCCCAAAAGGACGCCTATGTTTGCTCGCGTCTCGAGGAGTTTATCCAGGGCTGCCTCCGACTGCGGGGGCAGGCCAAGGCCATTGACCTGGCCACACTGATCTACATGAACAAGCGCCTGGCTTGGCTCCAAGAAGCTCAAGGGAGGGGGAGAGGGGGGAGAGTGGGGGGGGGGAGGGGTGGTCAAGGGCACCGCCTTCATGGAGTGGAAGGCATTTTGGAAGGATTCTGACTCGTAAAGGTTGTTAGAGAAGATGCCAGGCTGCCATGCTGTATCATGCTGGCTGATGCAATCTCAATGTGGAATTCTTTAGGTCCCCTTTGCCTCTTGCATTACCCGCCCGAGCGAAGCCTCCTAGGTCGACCTCCAGCGGCTCATTAACAGTGGCATGCTCATGACTTATCCCTTTGGCTGGTGGTGAGTCCCGAGTCCAACATGAGATCAACATGGCCCAGGTCGAGGCCGTTCACTTGCCCAGGTCTTTTGGCTGGAGGATCGATTGGAGAGCGTAGAGCACTGCGCGGCTCTCGGTGACCAGAGCCGTGAATCGATTTAAAGTTCGACTTTCGCGCGAAAGCTTATGCCGGCAGCTGGGGTAGGCAATATAGACTACAATCCTTGCACCAGCAGAATTTCATGATGTTTTGGGTGAAGCCATTTGAGTACAGCACCGGGTTGTGTTTGCCCCAGCCACCTTGCACTTGTTACTTGTTCTCCTCCCTCATTCCGAATGTCAACTTCGGATGAATCCGGAGAACCCTACTATTCAGAGGATCCATTCTTTCTAAGGGGAAACCGCCCCTGATTGGTACGGTACTTTGGATCAACACTCGTGCCTTCCCTGACGCTGAAGTTGCTTCGCCTGAAGTTTGCCTTCCTCCAGCCACAGTTCTGCGAGTACATTCGTAAACCGTTGCCGAAGACTGCAGCTAGACTCACAGCTGTGAACGGACAAGGCGACGGACACAAAAAGACTCACCATCGCTCTTCTGAACTCCCTGAAATCCGTGTCTCAGCGACAGGGAGTTGAGTCTCAAGAAGGTTGAGTGAAATCCTTGGCACAGGCGCAGGGCCAAGCTGCGGTGAATGTTCACGACCGCGTCGCCGGACAATCAGCACATGTAAAACCAATCACCGTACCATCTTGTGATGCAGTCGTCACAAGCTCGTGAGGGCTTTCGACCGTCTTATGGTCCATGGTGTTTCTATGGCGCAGAAGGCATGAACACCGAAGATGTTGCCAACAGGGTGCGATTCGAGGGGCCAGTGTGGCTGTTTGCCCTGCTTGTGCTCCCATTTACAAGACACCCAGTTGGTTCATGGCCCTGTACAACTGGAATTGGCACAAGGGGTGACCTTGCGATTCCCTTTCTTGCGGTTTCCGTCTGATGGGAGAACAAACTAGGAAATTGGAATGAGCGCATGATTCCTACTGGAAATCATCACAAACCCGGTGCGAGGACTTCCCTGTGACCTTGCCGTCGCTCGCATGGTATTTTTTCCTTCCTCCATATCAAGTGAGCTTCGCGCTACCGAAATTAATTTTTGGGGCGAAATCACCGCCGGTCGCTCGTGACAACCGTGTAGCACAACAAGAAACACGTGCATCGTAAATTTGTTTTTTCAATCATGGCTGGGATAGATCAGTCAGAGCCATCGCTCGCAGGCCTGGACCATTTGGCTCCGGAAGCCTCCGCCAAGCACAAGGCGCGGCCCGCCTGCTTTTTCCTGTGGCAGCATAGGGGCTGCATCCAGAAATCCAGGTGGGTGAGTCGAAAAGTCGAACAACACATGGCTGTGGGTCAAACATATGTACCCAACATGGAACCATGGAAACTTGGACTACAACCCGCGGTCCAATTCCTGGTGGTTTAATTTTGACCCACACCATATTGATTAAGGACGCCCCTTCCCCCCCTGCAAGTTGTGGTCAGCCGTTCCAGCTTCACGTCCGCTGTATTTTCAGCGCCTTCTTTTCTAGAATTGTTGCATCCCAACTTTGCTCTCGTTCGCTATTCAAGTTGCTTGTGAGGCTGCTCTCGAGTTGTCCGTCCTTCTGTTTTGTTGAAAATTGGGGTTTCTCCAATGGCTTGGGAGCCTTTCCTTCTCAGGATGCTTTTTTGTTTTTCTTCTTTTGCTGAACGTGCTGAAGGTTCGCTATGAATCCTGGGTCTAAAGTGTATCGTCGTCCAAACATTCTCTTTCTGAAGGTTTTCTCGAATGATGAATCTTGATGTTTCCCTCAAATACTTTGTCAAGCAGCTGCTTCGGAAGGAGGTGTCCGTGTCTTGGACCATGAGCCTTTCCCCCTCACATTGGGTATCAAAGCCAGTGTCAAGATGTTGCAAGATGTTTCCTTGTTGAAACTCAATCCTCAAGCCTTGTGCCATGCGTGCCAGATTGTAGCGCTTGCCTCTCGTATTGGTGTCTACGGATTGCGGATTCAGAGTGGGGATTTCCCTGCATTTTGAGCTACCCAGGTTTCTCTGAGTCCTATGTAAGGTGCCTATTTTGAAGGTTTGCTTTCAGTCCAGTTGTTCCTGATCAAGCATGTTCCTTGTGAACGCGATCCTTTTGAAGGTGCTGTCCAGGTCCCGGATCAAACCGTATTTCTCAAAGTTGCTCATTCTCAAGGAATCTATCTGATATCAGGGCCTTCTTCCACAGTGATTTTCTCAAGGACTCTTCCATTTCGGGTTGTGCCTGCCACCGGGGCTCAATTTTGTCCTGCTTAAGGTCTGAATGTCACATGCTTCCAAGCTTGTCCTCATGTAGCACTGTCTCCCAAGTAATCGTTGCGACACTAGAAACATGATCAATGATGCTTGCTGCAACCCCCCGGAGCAATTTTTGTTCGAAGTCTCAGAGGCGGTCGGCTTCGCTTCCCGTTCCAAAAAGGCGAAGCGGCTGACCGTACCATGGGACTCGTGTTTGGTCCATGTTGGGGACCCCAGAACTAAGACTTGGACGAGTTATCCGCAAAAATACATTTCAACGTATACAAGCTGGTATTCTGCGGGAGGCATCTGATTTATATTGCCCAGCTGAAGGCTAAAGGGGGTGAGTGTGGCCCTTAGACTCTCGTGTGATAGTCGTCCATGCGTGACATTGGCATTTTGCGGGCCTGCCTGCAGAAATGCAAGATCAGCAGGAAGCGGTTGTCGCGGGTACAACGGCCATGGGCTCCATCCATGGTTTCATCAGCAGAGACCAACAAAAAATGTGAGCCACAATCAAAACCCGGGTAGATGAAGGTTAGTAAGGGACATTCCCAACCATAGATAGCTGCGGCCGCCTTCTTAATTCATCACATGGTTCTGGGTCGACCATTTTAATACCGGGTTTGGAGTTGGACATGGAGCGCCCCAAACCTCTCGGCACACAGCCGAGCCGACGCGGGGCTGTCGCGTTGCGTTCAGGAGAAGAAACGGGCCACTGCACTAAGCAGCAAGGCACCGCGTTCGCGGCGAGGTGTCGCGTCATGGGTGGGCTGACTTTTCCTTGTGCCGACCACCAGTCTTCGGGTTCCGTGAGCCTCGATGGGTTTTTGTGGGTTGTTCTTGAATCCTCTGATCACTCTGACAGATTTGGTGTAGGCCTCCGGGCTTTGGCCGGAAAATGTGGTTTGGTGTCTGGAGATGTGGTGTCTGGGGTGCCCTGAAAAAGGTGGCTAAAATGTGGCTATGTCTGTACAGGTTGGAACCCTCTTTTGGATGGCGTTGAAGGGAGAACGAAAGAAAGCTAACGCCAACCACTTGGCCGGGTCTCGATTCTTGAGAGACTCTTGCATTCTTGCCTTTTCTTTTGTTTGCTTCTCTTATCTTTCTTTGGGTTCTTTCTCTTCCTGCCTTCCTTCCGTCTGTCTTTCTTTCTCTCTTTCTTGCATGCATACTTGCTTGCTCGCTGTCCCTCCGTCCTTCTTGCCTCTGCTTGACTTTCCTTCCTTTCCTTTTTGCTTCGGCCTGTTTTGGGTCTGCTAAGACTGCCGAAGACGGTGGATGCGCCCTCCAGGCGCCCAACTTGGAAACCTTGGGTCGCATCGCCACGAAGAACGAAGGCGCGTGTCTGAGCGCCATCCGCTGGCCAGGTGTTGAAACTGGGGGAATGAATTCCATCACCCTCCCTACAAACGTGGCACCTGACAAAGAGTCCTTTGAAGAGGAAACTGATCTTGCAGCTAATCTCCCACAAATGCTATGATAGTGGGAAGAGGGTAGTCCAAAAATGAGGTTCTTCCAGGGGTTTTGGGATCTCATGCGTGGGCACCGTGGGCTGGCCGACTCATTACTCCTGGGCACCTCTTCCGAGCCAGGACCGTCTGGATGACAGCCCATGGCATGCTCGGAACTTTTCAAAGCCCGCTGCAAAGCCCACAAGGGGAAGGTTCCAAACAACAGTTGGCTGTGGAGTCAAAACCGTTTTGGGATCCCATTTTGGTGGGTAGGTGAATTCACCACCCGTTTTAGTCGGGATTTTAGTGGGGATTGGTTGATGTTCACTGGGAGTACGATTTGGATTTTGACCCATGGCCATGTGAAGATGCGCCATGCCGCCCAACAAAAAACATATGCCATCCGCGAATCCGACCGTGTTTTTCTGCCTCTTACAGCCCTAGCGACCCAGCACTCTACATGGCATGAAGTTCTCGGTGCCTGCCATTTGTGCCAATTGCTTGGCGCCTTTTGCTCGCTTGGTGCTTGGTGCTTGATTCGAGTTTCCAGTGCCTCCTGCCGGATATAAGGGCAGTACATGGATATTGAGTCATGATGCTGATGCCAAGGGGTCTACCACCCGCAAAAGACTATGTTTTTCAAGGCAGTGGTCTGTGTGTTTCCGGGGGTCCGGAGATCACAAAGGCATGCCTTTGGTGTGTTGCGCATGGGCAAATGGGCATGGACCTAAGCCAAAAACCAAAAGTTCTGTGTAAATGCTGTCCACAGCCAAGAATGATGAGTACCCTCCCTTCCACTAACATGGCACCTGACAGAGGGTCCATTCAAGAGGAACATCATCTTCCAGGTACCCTCCCACAGGTGCTATGTTAGTGGAAGGGAGGGTACTCATCATGTTGACGCCGGAGTACTGAACCCCCCTGTTAATTGGGTCTGTGTGTGTGTGTGTGTCCCTCCAAAAGTGATGATTAACCACCCGCCTACCAGCTAACATGGTGCCTAAACCCCTGTAAGACGACCACATTTCCTCTTGCTTCGTTGGCCTTTTTGCAGCCAACCCCCATGTCAGTTGCCAGGGCAGCTCCGCCCCCGAGAACTGCGAAATCCGAAATTCCCGCCCCGCCGCTTCAGGCAGCGGCGCCAAGCGGAAGGCCCCGTGACCTGCGATCCGGCGACCGAGCAGAGCGGCAGAGCGCGAGGCGTGAGGCTGGACCATGTCTTGGGGGGGTCACAGTGAAGCTTCTGGCGTTTTTTCCCGGCCTACGGTCTCTCGATTTTTTTTGGATGTTTTTTTTTGGAGAGTGAGATGGCATGGAGTAGACATGGGATGATTCTTGAAAAGAACCAGTTGGTCTCCTTTGGGGCCTTTGAGCGTCCTTAGCATCCACAAGGGGTATCCACACACACGGTGTGTTTTTTCGAGCTCTCGGCTGTTCTGTGAACCGAGAGCAGCGTCGATGTCTTACTTAACTCCTGGTGCCACAGGGTTTGCCCAAGCCGATGGCTTGTGTTATGGATTCGCAATTCTGGCCAGAGAGGGCCGGCGATCTGTGCTTTTGGCTACCTTCCAAGAAGGCGGCCCACTTCATCGCAAGCACCCACCAAGGTGGCCGTGCCAATCAAATAGGAAAGGCTGAGGCTTCTGGCCATCGCAGACCCTTCATAGCTCATTCAGAGGCCTCTGCCTTTCGAGAGAATCGCACGGGCCCGGACTTGCGGCATGTCCCAAGAGGTCTTCATGGATGTGCCAAGGGTAGCATCAGACCCTAGCCCGATGTGTCAGACTCGCGTCCAAGGCTGCGAGGACCTGCCGCCCTTTTTTTTTACGGCCGGGCGTCGCGTGGCCTGATGGCCTGATGGCCTGATGGCCTGATGGCCTGATGGCCTGGGGGCGCGAGTGGAGTGGAGAGATCTGAGCGTGGGAAAACCGGCCTTGCCTTGGGAACGCGTTCGGATTGGCCTCAAAGGAAAACTCCTGTTGCAGTTGGGTGGACCATACATCCACATGTGTACAAAGACATATACATATACCCCATTTTTGAGCCACACCCAAATAAGGTTAGGGCAGCGAGGAGCATCATCGGGCTCATGGTTTGTTCCATGTGTTTCAATCCAGTGACTGACGCTGTCACCACGTCCTGGCAAGCTTGTCAGGGATTTGGGCTCAGCCAAGAAGATATCCACCCATCGACCAACATGGAAGTGCACAAACCCTTGTACAAAGACTACCTTCCTCTTGGAAACGGGGTTTGTGCAGTTCGACGTTAGTAGGTGCTTGTAAGGGCAAAAGGCGTACCACCGTTCGACATAGCTGGGACGAAATTGGCACTCAGCGGAAACTCAAGGAGCACTTACAGCCTGTGCGTGTCAGCCAATTGGATGGAATACCATGTCCACAATTCCCCCGTAACCGTCAAATTGGTGGGTTTGAAATGATCCAAACCGCTGAAGAACGTCAGGTCGAACTGCTCCACGCGCACTGAAGGCAGTACCCAAAATGAGTCATAATCAAAACCCGGTATTAAAATGGTCTACCCAGAACCATGTAAAGAATCAAGAAGGCGGCCGCAGCTATTTATTGTTGGGATTGTCCCTTACCAACCTTTATCTACCCGGGTTTTGATTGTGGCCCAGATCAACTTTGTGGCACAGAAAACTTCTTCCCGCACCAAAGAAAGTTTGGAAAGGACCCACGCTGCCCCTCCAAAACATTTGCATTCTCCAGCGCAGCTTCCTCGTTTCGAACTCTCCCACATTCCGTGAGATTTGTCCCCCCCCCCCCCCCAGCAACAAATATATCAAAGTGCCGCATCCAACATGCTCCTGTATGGCTGGTCACCAACCAAACCACACATCGAGCAATTGGCCTCATACTTCACTCTTTCTCTGTCTGTCTGCCTGCCTGCCTGTCCGTCTGTCTGTCTGAAGTCTGTCTGCATGGACGGATGAATGGCTGGATGCATGGATAGAAGGATTCTGCATATGTCTGTCTGTCTGTCTGTCCGCCCGCCCGCCCGTCTGTCTGTCTGTCTGTCTGTCTGTCTGTCTGTCTGTCTGTCTGTCTGTCTGTCTGTCTGTCTGTCGGTCTGTCTGTCTGTCCATGCATCTATGTATCTATGTATCTATGTATCTATGTACCTATGCATCTATGCATCTTTGTATGTACGCACATACGTGCCTACGAGCAAACAAACGAACAAACGAATGAATGAATGTGTGCGCATGCATCTGCGAATGTTTACATATATATATATATATATGTATATAAAACCTGTATGTGCATATACATAGGTCCAAAATGGAGCCCTGGTAAATAGAAAGATAGGCAGTCTAATTTTGAGCCACACCCATCTAGCAATACGCAGCTGCGGCTCAAAGGCGGTGCACAAGTTTGACAGACCTGGAAGCAGAGCGTCTAACGGACTTCGGCTTTTTCTCGAGCGACTAGTCTGGGATATGCTTCATGCGGAACACAGTTGAATCTCAGCACAGTGTCGCTTGCTACAGTTGAAGCGAAGTCCTCTTGAAGTACCTAGAGGGGCAAATGAAGCAATTTCCAACTTGAAGTGTTGCTCCCAACCAGCAAACCTCGCATTTCCCAGCTCGCAGTTGCAGATTTCCATCCCTGTTGGAGTCTTGGTATCCCGGTCCCCATCATTTGAAGCTTCAACAGCTGGGCTTCGACTCCTACCACCAGCTTAGCAAGCATGGAGCCCGGACCCCAGTCGGGTGATATACTCAAGTCCATAATATGTCCTGCCATTTGCCGCTTGCATGGGGAAGGGATCTTGACGACTTTGCACCTCAAGCAGACACCGCAAAGTCTCTTGCGCAGCGCACCGGGGTCTGTTTCTTTTTGTTTGCCATGGATCAGTTGGATCCACATTTGTTTTGCTTGATATCCTGGGGCATTGGAACCGCAGGCAAATCCAGAAGGGCAGTTAGCACTGCCCTGCATCAACGGAGACGGCTTTCCTTTGGTGCATCCGAGCCATTCCCTTGTAAGATGTTCCAAGTGGAAATGCAAAAGATGCAGGAAGACGGGCCCCACCAATTTGCATTTGAAAGCTGGCTGCGGCAAAGTTTGCCCGCTGGGAAGAGCTCGTAACAGACTCGAGCGTTGTGAACGGCGCAGTCAGGGAGCTGTGGTATTTGGGTGGAAACAAATAAAATGGTTTTGCCCTCCTGGGTACAAGTTCATTTTCTCTTCCTTCTATCTTGTGCACTTCTTGGTCCGTTAAAAAAACAAGAAGAAGAAAACCAGCCCTCCTCGCTTGGGGGCCAGATAGATGGCCGTGTCCGCCTCTGGAGATCCATCCGCGCGCCTCGGGGCTCGACTCGGCCGGATCCCAGGTCTTTCCTGCGGGCGGTGGGCCTTGGCCAGGGAGATGCGCTCTGCGAAGTGCCGGGGCCCCGAGTCGCCCGAGCCGCCCAAGCGAGCCGCGAGAAAGCCACGGGGGTCTGCAGGGGCGGGAAAAAAACTCGCGAAAGGTGTCCTTTTTAGGTTGGTTTGATTGAAAATCGATGGGTTCCACTGGTTTAGGTGGGGTTTCTTCCATTTACCAGGCTTTTTTTTCTCCTATTTGTCCAAAAGGCCGCCTATGCTTGGGATCGGAGCGATAGGTAGGGAACGAGACGTGGAATGAACCGTTTTAAAATTCCCGAATAAAAGGAAACCACCCAGTTGGATGGTTTGTAGGGGTCATTCCATTTCTCATTCCCTGCTGAGCACCAGCAAGGTTCTGCACCGGGACGGGAAATCAAGATGCTGGCCTGACATGATCCAACTTCAGCTTTGGCGGCTAGGAAACACGGTAGCACAATCGCAGCTCTTTTGAGACTCAGTCTCAAGCTGTGTCTCAGGGTCAAACAATCTTTTGGTCATTGAAACTGCTTGGACCTAGGGCCATTGAAGCACCACCGGTCTCGTACCGCATGTTTTTTTTTTTTTTTTAAATCTTAATCGGCGTCCCGGTTCGATCTTTTAACCACACGGATGGTTTTCCGATGCCTTGAGAGGCCAAAGCGAGTTGAGTCTCGCCCTTTTCCGGTCGCAATTCTACATCCGGTAGCCTAGAAAGATGTCGGGACGGGCCGCGAAAGCCGAGGCTGACGCAGCAAGTCTTGTCGCAATGGGCCATGATGCCTTTTGCTTGGTTTTTACCGGGGATGAACGTGTTTAGAGTCGAATCTGCCAACTGGTCTGGATCCGAAAGACTCTTTGGGCCACGTCAGAAGTAAAACCTGGCTAGGGGTCAGGAAGGGGTTGTTGCCGAGCCTGAGAGTTTGGCGACCTCGGGATCTTGTGTGATTCTTGAATTGTGGTTTTGGGGCTAAGCCTGCATGAAGCATGGAAGTGGGCATCCCTATCCAAACAGACAGGTAGCCTTCAAAAAGCTACTTGAAGCACGTTTTTGATTCAGATCTGGCAGGGTGCCTCGCATGGACCCTGTTGTAGCCCGTGGTTTGACTTGATCTGAGCATCTGGGCGTTTGTGTCTTGGACTTTTCCGTTTGCACAGAGTCAACCCCCCTACCCAAGTGATGTTCGGCTGGCAATTATTTTTCAAAGAAGCTGGAGGTCCCCTCCCTGCGTCCCCTCCCTGCGCCCGTGCTTTTCCGCGAACTCGCGGGTGCGCCTCAGGCCCATCAAAACCTCCCGGAGGCCCAGCACTGCCCGGCGGCCGAGCGGGCGATGCAAGGAAAGTGGCGGACTTTTCCTCCAGTCCCCCAGCTAGGTGCCCTTCTACCGTTTCTTATTTGGTTGGGAGGGTTTATTCACTAAAATAGACTACAGCCAAAAGGGGTACCCTTGTTCTAACCTCTCTGCTGGAGGACCTAGTCCTTAGACTCAAGTGGCCGTGGTTCCATTTGATGGGAGTGCGTTTCTGGGACAGCGCCGCGGCTGACTCGGAAAACCTTGAGCTAGGCTGTATCGGCTCAATGTAGCCTCGGTCTGAGCAGGTGGAGGCAGCGGCTCGCCTGTTCATCCTGTGAAGAGTGGATGCCAGTCTTCAAGTGACTCAGTGCATTGGATGTGCCCGGCAAGAGTTTGCATTGACGATGACTGAAATGGACAGTCGCCAACAACAAGACGGTGTTCAAGCGAGGCAACCAACTTCCGGCTCTAGCCTTGCAAGCAGCTCCCCCCAGCTCTTTTTCCTACATGAGTCTCTAGAATCACAAGCTATTCAAGCAGGCCGGAAGAGTGCGGGCTGATCAACATGCTGTGCCCTTTTCGCTTTGACATTAAATGGACACCAAAGAACAGCAAAACCAACACATGTGTCTTTGAGGCGTCCCCCATAAGACGCCCAAATGCCAGGTTAAGCTCCCCGCAAAGATCTTTCTCCATCTTGGAGGCCAGCATTCGCTCCGCTGAGGCGAGAGGACGTGAGGCGCAGAGTGGGCAAGGGTGGAGTTTCGGGGGAGCTTTGGGGGAGCGCTGGCCACCGCTTCCCTTCCCCCCCCCCTTTTTCTTTTCCATTGGGTTGAGAAGATTTGTTCTTTCCCCTGTTGGCTTTAAAGGACATCTATCACCAACTGGAAATTGATCACTACTGGAAATCTGTCACTACTGGAAATCTGTCACTACTGGAAATCTGTCGCTGGGGACTTAAGCCAATGGAGGTTTTTTCAGGACGCCCACGCCACGTGCGGCCGAAACGAGATTGCGGCCTTGCGAGGTCACCGAGCTGCCGGACCTCGCCCACCTTGCGGCGGCCACGGAGCAGGGCATCCTGCAGCTGGAGGAGCTCGACGGAAGGGGTCGGGCGTTGTTCGGAACTCGATTGGGGTTGGTGGGTTGATTGATTGGGCGCTGTTGGTTGGTTGGTCGGTTGGTTTTAATTTGGTTGATTTTGGTTTGGTTGATTTTGGTTTGGTTTGGTTTGG
>CAUJNA010003397.1:566445-591445 GCA_963377175.1 Effrenium voratum | reverse complement strand
CGACAAGGGAAGCATCGATCCACAATACAATACAGAGACACTATCTTAGATTTGAGTTTTATTCGTCCAAGGAGGCACAGGAAGACAGCAGGTGGCAAAAGAAAAACTGCCTGGCTTCCTGTAGCCAGCAGCTGGCCGCAGAAGCAAGGCAAGAGACAAGCAGTCAACTCAAGACAACCCGGCTGCTGGCTACAAGAAACAGCTGCTGCAGTTGCCAGGAAACACCTTTTCAGGATTACGGCTATCGTTTTCAGACCGGCTGCTGGCAGTTGCCAGGAAACCTGGCAGACCGGTCTGACATCTGGAACATCCGCACGCCCCGGAGTTTGTCTCCCCAAGTTTTCCAGGGCTCACTAAGCCTTCCTGGGCCTTTCTCAGGCTTTCTAAGGCTTGGGAAGGCCGTGGTGTGTGCGGCTGCCGTAACAAGACGCAGGCTCCGGCCGATAGGATTCAGAGTCCCGAAAGCAAAGCCCAAGGGTAGATCATCGCCGTACTCTTGTTTTGCAGAGGGGCAGGGACTGGCTTCAGGCTCAGATGAGATTATGCCCGCTTGGGATGTCCATTGCTCGAAGCTTTTGCTCGGGGCCCGGAGGACCCCTTCCGACTCGCCCCGCGCAGAACCGAAGCTGCCAGGAGGAAGCGCGCTTGCTGGAGAGTCGGCCGCTGGGTGAGGCAATGGCATCGCTTCCGTGCATCAAATCGAGGCGAGTCGTTTTTTGAACTCTCAAGGGAGTGTTGCGTTTCTGAACTTGACATATGACCATGTGGGGCTTTTTCTGAAATTCCTGTCATGTTGTGAGCATTGGAGTGCGCGATCTCGAAAGTGCTTGCTTCCCCGAAATACCACATCAAGAGGGTAATCTGGGGGATGCAAGACCTGAGTGCTCTGCCTTGTTGTTTCTTCTGATCTGAAGGACCTTTCTTTGGATGTCCGGGGACTGTAGTGCTGGGGCTTTGCTTGGAGGTTCAAAGGTGGAGGCAGAAAACCATGGGGCGGAGATGAATTTGTGAGAGACCACAGGAACACATGCAGAGGTCAACCGTAGCAAAGGCTTAGAGTCACTCACCGCCTTCTCACCAGATCGTTGTGACCTGATTGCGATAGGGGAAAGGGTTTTTTCCAAGCTGCGAAAGGGGTGCTTAACAAGAAGATCTCATGTGGCCATGAGCTTTAATGGGGAACCTCCTCGAAAGTGATTGGTTGTAGAGGGTAAGTGGGGAGCCCCTCCCTAACCACCGGGCTCCAAACCACCAACTAATAGGAACCTGATCATTTGCGCATGACATCTTGATCCAGCCGGAGTCAGTCCCCAACCTTCAGGTGACACGCATGGGTGCGCAAAGGTATCTTTGGCCATGGACAACTTGTATCAGCCCATGGACAACATGCTAAGACTGATCTGACCATACATTTTATGATCATAACCGTGCTGTGCAAGAATACACAATGCCAGAAAGATAGTTTGGCATGGACTGGGATGATTATTTAACAAGCAATGAACTAGAAGACGATCATGACGGTGGGCCAAACGAACCGAGTGCAAGATTCAACACAATGCATTTATTGCCAGGCAATTTTCATGTCTCCATTGCAAGCCCTTAGAACTTATCATATTTTGCCCACACTGATACTTTGCATGTTGTATGACGGTTCCCTACATCGTAAATTTCTTTCCATTTGGCACATGCAGCACAACTTCAATTTTCATGAAGGACTCTCACGCATGGCGCTCATGACACTTCCACACAACTACACGGATATTAAATATGTTCACTCATATGATGTGTATGTTAATTGTCTCTTTCAGACACACACACACACACGGAGTGAATTCAGAAGGCTAGACGCAGACGCGCACACATTTTCTCAATCAGGCAAGAAGGCTTAGACATCCTTGAACTTGGATCGCCGCGATGGCGTTATATATATATATACAAATTTATGTAGAGGTCCTTGCTGCATGGACACATGTAGTGGATTGGGTTCTTTTCGAGGAGAGGACTACTGTTATGTGATTTGGTTTGTGGCCACTTGGATTCCTTCAAACCCAAAATTCTTCGGCCACCTCCAAAGTTACATGCCAGGGAAGAAAAAAACACCGGGGCAGAGGGTGGGCGGGGGGGGGGGTTGACGGGGGTTGACAAACTCCCCGGAACGCGGAGGCTTTGGAGCAGCTGCGAAATTGGGCGCAGGCGGATCTTTTCTTGGCGAAGCCAAGCATCCAAAAAGGGGTGCCCTTTAAGAAGCCCTTAAAAAGCCAACCCCCAAACTTGACGATCGCAGAAACCCTATAACTTGGTGGCGAAGCCAACCATCCGATCCCTTAGCTGTTTGGCCTTTTAGTGTTTAGTGGTAGTTTAGTTAGTCACTTTTAGCGGGGATCTGAGGGCAGCCCAGCTTTTTCTGTTTTTTTTTTGGTTTGGGCCTTGTGTCACCGCTGGTCGACACGAATCTCGCTTTTTCTGGCAGTTGGCTGCCCTTTTTTCGGAGGGGAGAGGGGGGCATTGATTTGGAATGCTTGCAGGCTCATCCTTTTTTAGGGAGAGTGGGGGTTTGATTTGGAATGCTCGATGGTGGAAGGTAGCTAAGTGGTAGCTGCTGGTAGCTGATTGCCTAGCTTCTAAGCCATGATGAGATCTTTGGGGAAGGTGAACAGTCTCCGCAGGTGTGGTTGGGGTCAGAAATCTGAGGAGCTCTGCTTGTTCTTGGGAATGTGGCAGGCCACGAAAGAAGAAAAACCACGGGTGGGCTCACTCTGTGCCTCGTGCTGCGCGACCGCACGTGCGGGCGAGGCGGCATCTGTTGCGTTGAAGAAAGACCCAACCTTCCTCACCAAGATTGCAGGACTTGCAATCTCTTTCCCTGGCCGGAAAGGCATAAAGCAGATCCTCAGTGAGCCGTTACGCAATGAGAGTAATCAATTTGCAGCTACCATGGGCTTATATTCTGGGAATCGATTTCCTTTTGGGGAAAGGCCCCCTTTTTGGGTTCCAGGTTAATTTGCGGGGATTCCCACTAAGCCGTGTATTCAAGGCTCACCAATTGGAAGATGTTCAAGTGCTTCCTATTGAAGGTACTCAACTCATCTATTCTTCTGGAACAAAAACAAGACACAAGCAACATGGCGTGTTCTCCATCCATGCCTTCAAAGGTGTTTTAAGTCAGGTACCGCTTCATTGGTGGTTTGCGGTTGCAACCGGTTCTTGAGCACCAGCAGCAAATTACAAAACCTTACCATCAAAGGATAGGTTGATTCAGGGAGTACTTGGGTGTGTCTTTTGTGCCGGTGCCTCGTTTTTGTGGTTCGAAAGGGAAATGAAAGCAAGAACCCTCCCATTTTGGTGGTTAACTAGGTCGCCCCTATTGCCTTTTGGGGTGTTTTCGAGATAAGCGCGGAATGTGACTGGGGCTTCCAACAACCAAGCAGTTGCTTTGTCCTTTGTCATGTTGGGGCACGTCCTCGGAAACTGCTACCTCATGTTGGCTCAAGAGTTTTCAATGTTTTCAGCTGGAAAACCACGTCCTACATGTCATGGATCAAAGCCATCATGTTCTATCTCTGCGCGCTTTCATTGGCCACCCTGTGTGTGCGTGCGGCAGAGCATTGCGCCACGCCGCATGATGGAGAGCTTCAAAGCCTAATTCAGACAGCCGCCGGCCGCACGAGCCTTGACACTCAGGAACTGGTCGAGGCAGAGGCCCAATTCACCCACGGCGAGAGGGAGCATGGCAACGTAGGGGGCGATCGCATGCAGGCGGCCCAGCACAACTATGCCCCGATCTATTCCAAGCACATCACCGAGCTCCTCAAGAGCGGGATCTCAAGTCCAACCATTGCTGAGACGGGCATCTGAACCGGAACTGGTCTTGCCATGTGGACCAAACTTTTCCCGAAAAGCCAGGTCTACGGTTTCGACCTGAACACCACTTTATGCCTCAGCAACCGCGCGAAGCTGCGCGAGCTCGGCTTTAAAGACGACCGAGTTGTGGTCACGCAGATGGACCAGATGGAGACGGCAAAGAATCAGCTGCTGCTCCGTTCGCTCCGTGCTACGTTCACCTCCTTCAATCGCCTATAGACGACTATCGCCATCACGTTCCACAGGCCGGTGAGTGGACTTTCCTCGGCTTCGAGCCGTTTTTGAATGAGAGGTTTGTCTATCTCATCGAGGATGTCAAAGTTTCAAGCATTCAGGCAGGTGCGTGGAAGCCAGTGGAAGCAAGCATTCTGGCTGCTTGCGGCAGCTGCAAGTTCATTATGGAGTGCCCAGAACCCTCTAAATTGCCCGAGTGTGTGGCCGTGGTCCGTTCTGTGTAAAATCACAGCGGGACGGACAGCTGTTGTACAAATCCTGGCCTCCAAATAGTAGAGGGTTCTGCATCGAACGTGCGCGCATCCAGTCTATCCGGTGGGCAACAGGCAACAGGAGTGGTTTGCTTCGTGTCAGGTCTTGGGACCCCTCCTTTTTTGGTTCTCCTTTCAAACAAAACGCAGATGGTAGTTCCATGTTTTTTCCCATTAAAGCAAATTTATGTTTTTGTTCCCTTGCCATCTTGCCATCCATCGTCAAATACAGCCTGGGTGGAAAGGAGCGGTTCTTTGGAAACTAGCAGGTGCTCAGCAGGGAATGAGAAATGGAATCACCCCTGTAGCCTATAACCCATCCCCTATATCTGGAAGTTCCCTACCTATCGCACCAGCAAAAAGACCCATCCCCTATGCTTTCCTTTAAGGGGACCCCTGGATTCCAACTCCTTCCCTATCGCTGAAAAAGACGAGGCGACCCACTCACTCGCCGCCAGCCGCGAAAAAAAAAATCGAGGCGCTGCGCCGGCGCCCCAAGGAGGAGTCGGTGCCCTTCAAGGCGCGAGCGAGCGCCACGCTCGCGCGAAAGGGGGTTGGGGGAAGCAAAGCGCGCATGGGGAGGGAAAGAGGGGGGGGGGGCATATTTGTAATGTTGGGAGAGAAAGAGAGGGAAAGGGAGGGAAAAGGGAGGGAAAAGGGAAGGAAAGGGAGGCCACAAAAGGCCAGTTAGACAGCTAGGCGCGTCCTCACTGTTTAGAACCCATGAAGGATCTTGTCCAAGGATTGGACTCTTGCAAAACTTCCTTCAAAGTAGGACCTCCGCATTTTCTTGCGCCTAAGGTTCGTGTTTTACAACTTGAATGCGTGAAGGTGGATGTTCGCTTGCCCAGCGGAGATGGATACTCCATAGAAGTCTCACCAGAGACACTCAGTGAGCTAAAGGCTGCAAGCGCAGCATTTCCAGCGCCGCTTGAAGCTCATTGCGATTGGCAGAGAGCTCGATTTGACGACGCGGAGTGAGGCTGGATTGCGAGATGGGGACGTGACTGCAGTTGTGCATCTTGGCAAACTGGCTCCGCGGTGCCGGTTTGTGACCTGGGGTCATCCAGACCAAGGCGGAGACAGCAGCCAGGTGCAAGAGAAGCGGAGGAATGTCCAGCACATCCACGCAAATCTTGCCGCGTTTGCTGCCATTCTTGAATCTGGGGCTGTTGTGACCTGGGGTGATACATTCTGTGGCGGAAACAGCAGCCAGGTGCAAGAGCAGCTAAGGAATGTCCAGAACATCCAACCGACTCGCCGTGCTTTTGCTGCCACTCTTGAATCTTTGGATGTTGTGACCTGCGGTGATATATTCTGTGGCGGAGACAGCAGCCAGGTGCAAGAGCAGCTGAGGACATCGAAGCCACTAGGTATGCTTTTGCTGCGGTGCTTGAATCTGGGGCTGTTGTGACCTGGGGTGATCCAGAGTTCGGCGGAGACAGCCGCCAGGTGCAAGAGCAGCTCAGGAACGTTCAGCACATCCAAGCAACTGAAAGTGCTTTTGCTGCCATTCTTGAATCTGGGGCTGTTGTGACCTGGGGTGATCCAGATGACGGCGAAGACAGCAGCCACGTGCAAGAGCAGCTGAGGAATGTCCAGCACATCCAAGCCACTAGGTATGCTTTTGCTGCGGTGCTTGAATCTGGGGCTGTTGTGACCTGGGGTGATCCAGAGTTCGGGAGACAGCAGCCAGGTGCAAGAGCAGCTGAGGTTCTGGTGCCTTTGCTGCCATTCTTGAATCTGGGGCTGTTGTGACTTGGGGTGATCCAGATTACGGCGGAGACAGCAGTCAGGTGGAGCATGTAATCTGGTTCTGCTGTAACATGGTGCTAGGAACGTGGTCTCTGAAAGAAGGGATCAACAGGTGAGCTCCATAGTTGAAAACATAGTTGGTTTCGGCATCCACGGTGGTTTTCAGAGTGAGGTCAAGCTTCCTAGGATTCTCTTATTTTTAAGAGAGGATCGCTAGTATGTTTCTGGAGGGTCTATTGGCTTGAGGTATGACCATGTTACAATGTTCTTTCCCAAACCAGCACTATTTTGGAGCATCAAGCGCCGATGCAGCTGGAAAGGATGGGAGTTTCCAGACGTTTGACGGCTTGACACCTCCGGAAAGCAGCCAGAATGTGCAGTTTTCTGGCCTCTTCATGTTTCATGGGTTGAATCCAGAACGTAGCGCTTCGAGTTAGTGAACGTGCGGCGGTTGCGTCAATTTGGGACTCGACACAGCTTAAGGTATATCATTCGAGTACGCGTGGCACCTACCTCAAGGGGACACAGTTCTTTTCCTTGAATCTAGGCCACAACAGCCGTCAAAGGCAAGCGACCTTTCAACATGGCCTGTGGATGTCTGATTCAAACGCACCACAATGCAAGCCGCATTTTCGGAAGGCCACCACCTGCTTGATGCACAAAAAGATTTGCTTGTGCCTTTCCCGATTCTCAAAGGGTCCCTGTGGGTCCTAAGCCAAACTGGGCAGAAGCTGACGCCCGCGACGGCTTCACGCCGTAATTCTGTTTTGTTTGAGCTTTTGCAGCTCAGGCAAAGAGGTGAACGATTGCTTTTTTTGAACATATGAGCCCATGGTGGATGTATATATATATATACATACACACATTTGAGAAAGGCATTGAAGGATGGCGTGTGCGCATAAATACAGAATCGATGAATAGGTCCACAGCTGAATTGATGTATAAGTGGGTATGCAAACAGATATACTTAGATGAGATAGATAGATAGATACATAGATAGAAAGACAGAACGATAGAAAGATAGAAAGCTAGAAAGACAGAACGCTAGCGATAGACGGAAGACGAAATAAAGAAGGAAGGAAGGGAGGAAAGGAAGGAAGGAAAGGAAAGGAAAGGAAAGGAAAGGAAAGGAAAGGAAAGGAAAGGAAGGAAGGAAGGAAGAAAGAAAGAAATAAAGAAAGAAAGAAAATCAATAAATAAATAAATAAGGAAAATAAAGAAAGAAAGAAAGAAAGAAAGAAGGAAGGAAGGAAAGGAAGAAAGAAGGAAGGAAGGAAGGAAAGAAAGGAAGAAAGAAGGAAGGAAGGAAGGACATACATAAGTCAGTAAATGAATACATACATCAATAGATAACGAAGTAAAGACGCAAGCAAGACATACAAAAGGATGATGAACAGATAGATAGACAGACAGACACACTGGATAGATAGATGAAAGGACAATCAGAAACAAATGATATGTCGTAGAAACATCCAATAATTTGACAAAATTACAAGAAGACAAATAGATGAAACGACAAGCTGGGACGATCAGATTGGAATGGATGCGTTAGACAATTATCGAGACAAGACGCAAATGGAAAATAAGAGCAGGTGTTTCCTTTGTTGCTTCAGGATGGTTGAACGCAGTGTGGATGGTGTTTGTGTTGCAAGCTTGTGGCTGTTTGATGCTTGATGCTGACTTTACTGTGCTGCTGATGATGATGTTGACAGTCTTCTGTGATGTGGTGCCGAGAAAGCCCATGATGCAGGTGATTCAGACGGTTTATGAGGTGATGCAGCTGATGCAGGAGATGCAGGAGATTTGCAGGCAGGTGATGCCGGTGATGCAGTTGATGCGTGGCAGGGGATGCAGGTGATCAGGAAATGATGCAGTTAATGCAGTTGATGCGGGTGATGCGGTGATGCAGGCGATGTGGGGATGTAGGGGATGCAGATGATGCAGGGGATGCAAGTGCTGGGGATGCAAGGTGATGATATGCAGCGGGGATAGATTCTCTATGTCCACACAATTTCCCTTGGCAGGGTTGCCAGCGGCACCTGCATCAGTCCAATTCAAGCAATGTCTGACCTGGCCGGTGGGCATTGAGAAGTGAGTCCACAAGTCGGCCCCATCTGAGCTATCAGTTGTGCCATCAGCAAGATCCACATCAGCAGCAGACATAGCTTCCTAGCTTCCCACAAATCGCGAGGCGCTGTTCCTTCGGAGCAATGCCTTGGAAAAAGCTTTGGAGGCCAGGGGGTGGAGAGATGTTGGGTAGGGTTCCCCCTACTCCAAAAACCTGCTTATTCAAAAGGCGTGTTTTGAACAGCCTGGTTTTCCATAGCAAATACCTCTTTTGCTTGTTAAAGGATTGAGATGGTACCCTGAAAAGGTGGGTTTTGTGTTGTGTGTGCGTGTAGGTTGGTTGAGATGATGGAGATCTGGTTGAGGCTTGTGATCCAAGTTCTTCGTGGGTTCTGCTTCAGTTGCTTTGGATCGGATTTGGGAAATCTGAAAGGTAGGCTGGTCTGAAGGATGAGTGATCTTGGTTCTAAAGTCACACAGGTTTTTGCGTTTCTCCGCTTTAAGGAGGTGATCATGAACCGGGCAAATGGAGAGCTTGCCATTCCGCTGCCCTTAATTCTGACGCATCTTGCATGTTGAATTCTCGGGCCTTATGATTTACAGGTTGTCACTTGTGCTTTCCCAGACACGCCCTTGCGGTAAGCCCAAGTTGATCCGAAAAAAAGCACTCGAGTTTGCTCTCTCGCAAAGCTTGGGTTGCATGCGTCCGGGCTGCGACATCGGGATTCGTAGGATTGATCCTACCAGGAGGCTCCGTTCCCCTGTGAAAGGGGGCATGGCCATGCTTGTCTTGGTTTCACTTGGTGCCAAACCTTTCTTTTTGGTCTTTTGTTTGTTTCTGGTTTGTTTCAGAACTTTTCTTCCCAAGACTTTTGCCTATGCACCACCAACGCAATGCCAGGCTCTCCGCAAGAATGACAACTTGAAGCAGGAGTTGCTAGGACCCTGGGACCTATGGTCAAGGCCTCTTTGGATTACATGCACAGCTGGGAGAGAAGCCCTCAAAAACCATTTGCATGGCGAGTTCTGGCCGTTGTTTCCTTCACTGGAACATCACAAGGGAAACATTGCAAAGCAGCAAGGTAGCGTCGCTTTTGCTGATTGCAAACCACGACACTCGCGATTTCAAAAAGCAATGAACATGAACCCCCATCCCTCGCTCAATTTACAAGACGTTTGCCATGCAAGTCATAGTAACACTGGACAGAAGAAGCAGTCTTACCAACTGCCAACATCCAGGGACACAGCGATTAGAAGATTTGAAGGTGTGCGCAGAAGCGTTGCTGGGATCTAGTTTGGAATCGCCACGCAAGTTTGACCAGCACTTGTTTCCAGTTGATGGCCTGTCAAACACTGATTCAACGCCAACTTTTACGAGCCACGCAAAGCTCACTCACACCCTGCATGGCCATTAACGGCGCAATTCAACTTAGTCAAAGCGAACCTTTTTGACTGCTTCAGCTCCCCTTGCCGTGGCAAGGCTGGATATGGCCATGGGTTAATCCAAATCGTACCCCCAGTGAACATCCCAATCCAAACTAAAATCCCGACAAAAATGGGTGGTGAATTCACCTACCCCAAAATGGGTGACCCATTGGTTTTGACCACCACAGCCATATGGTGACGCAGGCTCGATCGCTTTTTTGGGCCCCAGGCTCGACCGCCCTCTCTTTGCCGCGGATGGCGCGAGCCCGGCAGAGGTGAATGCGTCGAAAGCCGAAAGCGCGTCGAAAGGGGGCGTGGAGAGCTTTGAGTCAAAACCGTTTTGCACTGCCGTAAATAGCAAGGCTTCGCAGCGGCAGCAACCACCACAGCTTTCTTTTGATATGGCTGTGGTTGTCAAACCGTTTTGGTTGATCCCATTTTGGGGGATTTGTGCACCACCCATTTTGGGGTTCCTAGTTTAGTGGTTGGATTGAATCGGATGTTCACTGGGGGCTTTCCATGGGCTTTTGACCCATGGCCATCTGAACCGCAAAGCTCTCAAGATCTTGGATCTCTTCCCCTCCATTCCTCCCGCTTTGCCGCCCTCCCGCTTTTTCCCTGTCTCTCTGTCTCCCTTTCTCTTTCTGTTTTATCTTTATCTTTTTTTTCCTTCTCTTTCTCTGTCTCTTTCTTTCTCTTCCGTTTTCTCTTTCTTTATCCCTCCTATCTCAATCTCTGTCAGCGGTTTGCGACAAATCAAGCTCTGGCACTTCCCAGAGCTGTTCTTACGTGCTGTGGGCTTGGCATTGCTTGGCATTGTGGCGACGCTTTTTGACATCATCAAGATGGATCTGGTAAGGGGCACTTTTTTGGGTCATTTCCACTTTTTTGGCTGAGGACCAAGGCAACCATTCTTTGGGCCCTGCCCTTTTCGGGTCACAGCGGCTTTCCGCATTCGCCAGGTCTTCACTGTGGAGCTGCGGGGGGTGCTGCAGGCCCATAGTTTGGTGGGCTGGTTGGGCTCGTTGGGTATGGCGCTGCAGTTCTGGGCACGCAGATCGGGCGATTTCAGGTTGGTGTGGGATATGTTCAGAACGACATGGACTCCGCAATGCGAAGACTTCAAACGGGAGATTAAAGAGCCCTCCTTCCGTCCGCCTTCGGGATTCGACTCTCCGCAACTCATCCAACTATTTCAGGTGCCAAGGGGTGCCCAAGGGGCCTTCGCCGTGTGTCCATGGGCAAATCTTCTTTGCACGTGACTTGCAAAGGAAACGACGCTCGTATGCTGTAAACATGGCGCCTGCTATCTTTTTCTTCCATCATTTTTTTTCTTCGGTGGGAACCTCGCAAGGTTTGCACCAAAAATCAGCCATGAAGGTTCCCGGCCTGGGGGTCTGTTTCATGTTGGTGCGGAGTCGTTTCGACGATCGGACGGGAAAGCCAGGGCTTCACCAACATATCTCCGTGAGTCCAACTCACGCTGCACATCTCTGCGACCTTTTTGCTTCTCCTCCCCTTTTTTTTCTGAAAAACTCCTCGCTGCCACTGTGAAGACGGTCATTTGTTACGGACCGTCCGCTGCCACTGAGAAGAGGCCCCGTCATTTCTCTTGACTGCTATTGGGTTGGATCTTTAGACTTTGACTTTTTGGTTGAAATCAAGGGGTTGTCCACTACACCCCCAGAAGATTAAACACTTTTTGCAGGGGGGTCAACAGCAATCAAGTCCTATGGAGCTTTTTTTTGCTTCGAAGGCGCCCCTGGCGCCCCCTGAAACGAGCAACGCCCCACGAAGCGCCGCTCTCGCCAGCTGTGCCTGCCCCGTGCTGCCGCCTTGGTGGAGCCTATTCTGCAGGCGGCCGGGGGCCTAGAAGGACACGCGGGGTGTAGGCGGCGGGCCCGGGAAGGTGCGGTTTTAGGGGACCCGTTCTTTGAACCGGAGAGTGATTTGGAGGGACCATTTTAGAGGGTTGTGTGAATTCAACAAGAAAGAGTTTTCTGAGCTGTTTTTTGGGTGGCCTCGTTAGGAGAATCCTTGGACAGAGAGGCAATTTGCGGGCCGGGGAGTCTTTCAGCGGGCAGGAAGCTTATGGTCGGTTGCACGCGCTGTTCATTGTGTGGCGCAGGAGGTCGGACCCCCAACAGGGTCACCATTTTCTTGCTGGTGCGATAGGTAGGGAATGCGGGAATAAAGCTGGCGATTCCCATAAAGGAAACCGCAAGGGACGGTTTGTAGGGTTCCTTCCCTCATTCCCTGCCTATCGCACCAGCAAGTTTTGTCAACTCGCGTGCTCCACGGTCACAAGCACTCGCCCTGAGGTGTTGGGTGCGGAACCTCGCGCGCCGGAGGCCGGTCGACGGATCAAACGTCATGGGAGAGTTCTGAAAGAGGCCGTTTTCGGGATGCCGGTCATGGAATAGGTAACGCAGAACGGCAAATTTTTGTGTTTGCATGCATTCCAACACGTTTCTTACGAACGCTTTTTGGGATTTGAGTCCGAAATCCCAATCTTTGGACGGCTTCCAGGCACGTGTGTTGTTGTTTGGTCGGCGTTTTTCCCAAGCTTCAACCCGCAGAATGCGGATCCTTGCCGCTTCCGTCCTTGGTTCTTTGGGGTGACAGATTTTCCCTCGGGACTCCGGTACCGGGTGGTTTTAGCCCAAAGGAGCCCAGCAAAACGCATGAAGGCAAGAGTTGAGCAGGTTGGAGGGAAGTGGTGGATGCTGACGGCTCGGTGAAGATAGGTTTGTCTTCGACTTGGCACCCCACTTGCGATTCTTGAATCCAAAGAATGGCTTGGTGGGGCGGTCTTTTTTTCTACATCCAGTTTATCCGCGCCAGACTTCCCACAGTCGTTCTGGGGTCGTGATTTTGCCGGTTTTGGGTGGTTATCAAAGTCAGTCATTGCGGTTGTTTCCCTTTAACCCATCACTTAGGGGGTGACTTTGATGTCGTCCCTCCGTATGTCAGTGGGTCAAAATGAAACCACCAGGAATCGGACCGCAGCTTTTAGTCCAAATGTTTCCTCTTACCTATTTGATATACTATTCTTGGATACCTATTTTTGGATACCTATTTTTGGATGCTTCTTTTGCCCTATTTTTGGTTCCATTTTGGGGTTCCCCGATTTTGGACCACCACAGCAGCTTCTCGCGAGATGGCGGCGGCCTTCACAGCCCTGCGCTCCTTCAAGGAGGACTGGCGGGAGGCCCCGACCGGCTGGGGGCGGGGGCCGGTCGAAGGAACAGAGGGAGCGAACGGGGAGAGGTGGCTGTGGGTCAAATGTAAACCGCCAGGAATTGGACCGCTGGTTTTCGTCAAAATGTTTCCATTTACCAAAATAGACACAACAATAGATACCCGAAATAGGTAATTACCCGAAATAGGTACCCAAAATAGGTACCCAAAATAGGTACCCAAAATAGGTACCCAAAATAGGCACCCAAAATAGGTACCCAAAATGGAGCCCTGGTAAATAGACACATCGACTACAACCCGCGGTCCCCTGGGGGGTTGAAATTGACCCATACCCAGCTGACGTACTGAGCAGGTCCGGCTTCCTGCAGGAGTTTTTGTTTGCCTGCAGTCGAGGATCTTGGAAGTGCGGAGGATGCTTCTTGGACTAGACCTTGCCATTCGCAGAAATCATGGCAACCCTACTTGTGCAGATCTCCGTAATCCAGAAATATGCTACTCTTTCAAAAAAGGAGCATCGCCTTGACCAGCATCACAAAAGCTCTGAATTGGCGTACTCTGCGTGATCACCAGCATTGTATTCGCGGGATTTCCTAGTTTTTGCGAGGTCAAATGTTCATAAAACAGGTATGGGGTTGTTATACTTCGCATCATCGCCTTGCCCAACGTTTGTTGGAGGTGCGGTTTGTTTATGACTCAGGGTCTATGCAAATTCGCGCACGCTCCCTCTCTCTCTCTCTCTCCCTCTGACTCTCTCTCTCTCTCTCTCTCTCTCTGTCTCTCTCTCTCTCTCTCTCCCTCTGACTCTCTCTCTCTCTCTCTCTCTCTCTCTCTCTCTCTCTCTCTCTCTCTCTCTCTCTCTCTCTCTCTCTCTCTCTCTCTCTCTCTCTCTCTCTCTCGTCCCATTGGACTGTAAAAAGACTAAGCCTGCCCGCACGCGTGCATGGTGTATTTGTATTCCTTTCAACGACCACTCCCGGTGAAGACAGTGCCTGCCAATAACGCAGAACCGATTTGGGGATCCTCCCTTCAGGGATGGCGGTGTGATGCTACAAATTTGCGGGAGGCCCCACTTCTTTGACCAAACTGGGTTTTTTGGAAGTCATTTTGTCCGCAGGTCTCGGCATGTCCTTGTGGCTAGTGGATGACATTCGAGCAGAACAACTTCGAAGGATGGGAACGCAAAACGCAAGGCAAATAAACGCAAAAGAAGTGCCAGGGTCCTTGCAACGCTATGCAGCAGCCACCAACCAAACACATCAGACAAAGGCTCTGCACCATAAACAAGCGATCTAGTCTTTGGCCAATCAGTGAGGAGCACTTTGGGAGCCACAAGTTTTTCCATGTTCATTGCGGGACCTTATATTGCTGGCTTACACATGGTTGGTGGTCCGCAGGGTCCAAGCCCTTCCTCTTCACATCAGAGTTTCAGTCAACACTTCGAATAGTGTATGTCTGGAGGACATGGGACACTCTCTAGATTTCTACACTCGGGAAGTGATCCCAACGAGTTTGCTCCCGGGCCGGCCCATGTGATTTGAGGTTCGTCTCCCCAAAGAACAGCATCAATCGAGAAAACAAAACACAAGACATGGCAACTATTTTTTGGGGGTTCCCAAGAGACACCGAACAAGAACAGACAGTTCCAACAAAAGCAATAAGAGTATCTTTGTCTCCCCAATTTGACCCCCCTTCCCAAAAACAAGACATGGCAACCTGTTTCCTTTGTGGTTTTCCCAAAAAGAAACCCAACAAGACCAGACCGTTTTTCCGACCAAACCACCTGCGGCCGGCAGGTGGTTCGTCTCTCGGCGGTGCGGCAGTTGGAGCGGCGCCTGGACTCCGTGACGTGCCTTGGGTCAAGCGGAAGGTGAGACGGGCGGTTTGGAAATGGTGCAACCGGTTTGTCAGCGGAGGTAGGCGGTGGGTGGGTGGTGGGTGGGTGTTGCGTGGGTGCGCGGGTGGGTGGTGGTGGGTGGGTGGTGGTAGGTGGGGTGGTGAGGGGAGTAGGGGTGGATTGGTCGGCGGGTGGATTGGGTGGTGAGGTTGGTGCTTGCCAGTAGGTCCGAGAGAGCTTGAAGTATGGTAAGTGCGGGTCAGAGTGCTCTTCCGTCACAGGCATCAAGGCCCGGGTACAAAGTAGATGAAGGTTAGAGGGAGAGCTTCAGCCCTAAAAGATGCGCTCACCCAAGTTCCATTGGTGACATTGGTTTGGGTAGGCCACTTAAATTCCAGGTTGTCATTGTGACTCACTGGTAGTGCTTGCGCATGCCCTTGAGAGAGGCGAACATCAAAAGATGCCCCCTGGCTCGCGTCTCAGAGTTAAATTTACGAGGGCGGATAGCGAAGATATTTCCCCCGGAAAGAATTCGATCATGGGTTTACCTTCAACAAACTGAGTACCAGATATCTCAGGGTTTCATTTACAGGACCTCTTGGTGCACTCTTGAAACTTGCCTAAAAGAATCCCCTTGGTTTACTAGGGGAAAACCTTGGCTTACCAAGGGAATCCCTTTTTACCAAGGGAAGCTTCGAGAAACCCCTTGGTTTGCTAGGGACAACCCCAACAAAACCGCTTGGTTTACCCGAGGTACGAGCTGCAGAAGATGCGGCCGCTGCCAGGGAGCCTATGAGAATCAGCGGGGTGCGTCGGTCAACTTGGGCCTGTCTTTTTGGAGTGCCTTGTGGTTGGTTTTGAGGGGAAGCCACAAAGCAACCTTCTTTTCTTTTTTTTGGGCGGGGGGGGGGGGGGGTTCCCTGAACAAATTCCACTGGCTTCAGTTTGGTGCTCATCATTTGCCAATGCCATCTATTGTTCAATCCGGACACTGGGGATTGCTATGCTTCCAGGGGCTGTACTGCTTTTGAAAGGGCATCTGCGAGGATGTGGCACCGCAGTCTTATGCAGTTTGCGCCATTGGATGATGGACAGTGGACAGCATGCTGTCATCCGAGCAAGTTTCGGGACTTGTTCCAATGCTGTTCGAGCCAAAGCTGCTTGCCAAAGCACTGGACCAGCTTTTGGATACTGACATCCCTACAACTCAGGGTGAGCTGCAAAGATTCAGCCTGAACAGGCCTCCTTAAAAGATACATTTTGCCCAGTTCAAACATGGCTTGTTCCACCAAAATAAAGGGACACCACCATTTAATGTTGGGGAGTGAATAATAGAGCCCCCCACCCTCAAACAAAATGGGGGGGGTCAATAGAGGAAACCCTAAAACAAAATGAGGGTCAGACCGGGTCTTCCCTAAGTAGTATTCCAGTAAGTATTGGTTAGTATTGGTTTTAGTATTGGTTTAGTATTCTTGCTGACTGGCTTAGTACTGCTTAGAATTGGTTTAGTATTGGTTTAGTATTCCCTGGCCCCAGTCCTAAACAACTTTTCTCAATTAACTCCCCTTAAACAAATCTCATTATTGGCTTCCTTTGTGTTCCCTGGACTACCCCCTTGAAAATTTGGCAGGGTGCAACTTTTAGTAAGGGCTGTCATAAAGAATTTGGCTGTTGGGGCCTCAGTTAAACTTCCTTTTCTGGGGAGACTCAGTAGTTTTTTGGAAAGGAAACTTCCTTTTCTGGGGACACTCAGTAGTTCTTTGGAAAGGGACGCCCTTTTCCTTGCAGGCATCCCTGGCCCCAGTCCTAAAAAACGTTTCTCAATTAACCCCCCTTAAACAAATCTCATTATTGGCTTCCTGGGTGTTCCCTGTACTACCCCCTTGAAAATTTGGCAGGGTGCAACTATTAGTAAGGGCTGTCATAAAGAATTTGGGTGTTGGGGACCTCAGTTAAACTTCCTTTTCAGGGACTTCAATCATCATCTCCTTGTTGGTGGTGGTGGTAGGTTGGGGGGGGCGGGCGGGGCAGAGAGAGACAGCAGTTGCACTGAACTAGGGATTAATTATCAAACTTTTCTTTGGGGAACATTTTTCCGGATTTTTTGCCCCTCACAAAAACTTTTGTGTATTAACTCCCCCTTTTGCTTTTCAGGGGTGTGAATATTATTTTTTTTGTGTATTGACTCCCCATTTATTATTCGCAACCAAACATTACAAGGCAATGTTCAGGTGTATAATGTAAGGATCCCTACTGAACCGAAGCATGACCATCTGAGGCGCTTCCTCTAAACCATCACAAGTTGTTCGCAACGCTTGGCGCATTGTTGACCCGGAGAGAGCATTCCTGAGGCAGCCGGCCTCGCGCACGTCCAGAAACCGGGTGCTGGTGCTGGCCATGCTGCTGCAGGCCTCACAAACGGAGTTTTGGACCGGAGAGAGCATGGGTTTCCTTTTTGGTTGTGGTCGAACAATAGATGGCGATTCCTTGTTTACCTGGTGGTTTAATCATCTACCAGGGCCATCTATTGGCCCCAAAAGGACACCTATGGGAGTGAGTCACTTTCCGGGCAGAGCGATTTAATTCGTCGGGAAGTGAGTGGTGTTGTGAACAAAAAGAGCCGTGGGTGTCTTTTGGGGCCTTCTGACTCGATGTGTTTCGAGCTGCAAGTTCAAGTCTCTTGGGTACTGTATCCCAATCCCCACTAAAATGGACTACAATGGGTGGTGCACCTACCCCAAAATGGGATCCCATTGGTTTTGACCGAGAGCCACCTCTCTCTGACCTCAAACCCAGAAACTTGTGGTGATCCCGCTCTCTGCCTCACAAAGAAGCAGGAAGGGGAAGTTTTCTTTCATCAGTCGGGTGACTGCCCCTTCTATTGGCCGAACAACCAAGGGACTCCTATTTGTTTGTTCTGTTCTTTTAAGCAATGGCCCTAACGTTCACTGGGGGTACGATTTGGATTTTGACCCATGGCCAGGAAAATCCACCCAGAAAAGCGAAGGTGAGGTTTTGGGGCCACACTGGATGTTGACCAAGTGGTATAGCATGTCCTTCGAGTGGAACATGTTGGCTACCCATTCCTAGTCGGATCACGTCATTCCCAGCTTGCTGTTGGCCGAGCTGCTAGTCAACCAATGACCTCCTCCGAATCGGTTTGCCGATAGGGGGTCAACGGTCTAAGAAACCAGCTACAGGAACTTCTACCGGAGATCCTTGCTGGTGCTTGGTCAATTTCCTCTACACAATTTCCTTTGTCTCTGTTTGTGGTGGGTCCAGCCACAGCCAAGCAAGCAGGTAGGCAGGCAGGTAGGCAGGCAAGCAAGCAAGCAAGGAAGCAAGGAAGCAAGCCAGCAACCAAGCAAGCAGCCAAGTTGGTTTCTGTGAGTCCATTTCCGCGCCTAGCACCAAGCTCCTCCGAATTTTCTGAGGCGCTAGCAGAGCTGCGTGCCGGCATGGAGACGCACGGCGCGGAGGCGGGTTTGGGGTGTTTGGTGGGGTTTCGGGCTTTGGTGATTGATTTTGGCCTTTTGGTTGGTTGGCTGGTTGGTTGGTTGTTTGACTGTGTTTTTTGTTTTGTTGTTTGTTTGTTTGTTTCTTTGCTTACTTGTTTGTTTGTTCGTTTGTTTTTGTTTGTTTGTGGGTGGGTGGGGTGGTTCGGAGCACAACCTCCCTTTGACCCGTTCCAAAGCCTAAGAAAAGACGGGGGGAGCAGGTGGACTCGGCGCTGCTGACGCTGGGCCTGAAGTCTCCGGGCAGCAGCAGCTCACGAGGCGGAAGCTTGGGATGGGAAGGTGGGGGGTTGCGGGTGGGGGGTGGGAAGGGTGGGACGGGGGGGGGGGGTGGTGAAGGTGGTTGGATGGGGGTTGGGGATTGGTGGTGGAGGCTGGAGGAGGACGTCAGCCGCCAGAGCCTCCAAAGGGACCCTACGTACGCACGCACGCAAGCACCCACGCACCCACGCGCTCACCCACGCACCCACGCACCCACGCACCGTGAGGCGGCACAAACTGAATACGACACACATCGACGTGCGGTTGAGGCTGGTGTCCCGAAGAAGCAGCTACCAAAGCCTGCGGGTCCTCCTGATGTGAATCGCAAGTGAAAGCACCCACCCCACCCCACCACCACCCCCCCCACCCCCACCCCGACCCCCCCGACCCCCACCCCCACCCCCACCCCCACACCCCACACCCACACCCACCCCCACCCCCACCCCCACCCCCACCCCCACCCCCACCCCCACCCCCACCCCCACCCCACCCCACACCCCCCCCCACCCCCACCCCCACCCCACCCACCCACCCCCCCACCCCACCCCACCCACCCCACCCCACCCACCCACCCCACCCACCCCTCCCCACCCCACCCCCACCCCACCCACCCACCCCACCCCACCCACCCCACCCCACCCCACCCACCCCTCCCGAACCCCCGACCCCGACCCCGACCGACCCCGACCCGACCCGGACCCGGCCGACCCCCGACCCCACCCCCCACCCCCCCCCCCGACCCCCACCCCCCAACCCACCACACCCACACACCACCCCCACCACCCACCCCCCCCACACAACACCCACACCCACCAACGCACACCCCACCACACCCACCCCCGCCCCACCCCACCCCACCCCGACCCCGACCCCGGCCCCCACCCCAACCCCCACCCCCACCCCCACCCCCACCCCGAAACCCACACCCACACCTAGAGTAACCTTTCGGGACCCTTAAAAAGGGACCAAGGGAAAGCCAACAAGTTTTTTTCGACTAACCTTTAGGGTGAAAAAAGGTATTGAACTGAGAAGGAGCACCCGTGAATTGAAATTCGGGGGTTGTGTTTTGAGGTTCCCTACTAAAACGCATCGACATAGGCGACCGGAAGGAATCCCAAAATCTTTATGTGTGAGCTTGTTTCACCAGAGCTTGTGGAAATGCCACCCTTTTGGCCGGAAGAGTGGAGGTTGTGTGGACGGCAAGGGCTCAAAAACCTGGCACAAGTCCTGGTTGGAAAATACGCGTGGTGCATGTGCGTGGAAATATGCGCGTCGTGCAGGTGCGTGCGTGTGGTTGAAGATGTGGAAGAGGACAGTGACAGGGAGCCTTTGGAGGACCGAAAGGAAGCCGTTGTCCGTCCGAGGCTCATTGCCAGTGCCGGGAGTCTCGCTAGGGTGAGGAGCAGCCGGAGGTCCGTTGACTGGGAATGGTTCATGACGGGCTGTTCGAATGGGGATGAGGGGCTTGGTGAGAGAAGGGCGCGGATGAATCAGAGATCGCGTGATCGCTCCCTGCTCAACGTCCAATTCACGGACAGACCCAAGCAACTTGATTAAACCGGTGAACCATGGGCCGTTTTTTCCATCATTCCCTTCTTGGATTTCTATAAGAAACAAAGTGACCCACACCAGCGCTTGGATTGGCATGGTGCAGAGGACTTTCTCAGCGTTCCGTCCTTTCCTTCCGGCTGAACTAATCCATGCTTGGAAGCCCAGCTTCAAGCAGGCCGTTGCGAACTCCAAGGCAAAGGCGTGTTCAAGGGACTTAAATCCATGACCTGTTTTTTGTCGTTGGTTTTGAAACGCGAGCTCCAGCGGAGGCACGCGCTCCACAAGAGGCGCGACGATCTGTTCGAGGAACACGGGGGAGGGCGCATGGTGCGCGCGCCCCAGATCACCTTCCACACCGTTGGATCTGTCAGCGCAAACGGCACGAAGCCCAATGCCAAAAGAAGTCGTACGACTCTTCCAGGGCCAAGGCTGCGGGGGTTGCGCCGGAAGAGGTTGCCAAGCTGGAAGTGCACTTGGCGGAGCTCTGGCGGTCATACCTCGCAGGGCTCCTCCTGTTGTAGTACTGCGGTAGGTCCAAGAGTCTCCGCACCCCCACAGTGAACTGGGATATCTACCGGGGATCACCCGACTCAAGACAAAAGCACCTACCTCCGCCTACCATCGATCAGAAAGAATGCTCAAGGTGCTTCGCCCCAAAGCGCAGAGCGTCTACAAGACGTATCTGCGGCAGCGCTACCCAGTGCGCAGGAGCGAGGTTTCCGTGAACTGTTTCCAATCGGTAAACTGTTTCCTCATTGCCTTCAAATCGGTGAGCCGCTTTTGTTTTTGTTGCCCGACAAAACCCTTCAGGAAGAATCTGGGATCCGCCGCAGCATGAGCCGGTGTTTGAAGATGGGAAGCGCGGCCCCGCAACCTCCAGGTGCTTCCCGCTGTTTCCTAGCTATTGGCCTGAGAGTCGACACCGCTCGTCTGTCGACAACAATTTCCTGCCTTGCTTGGTCGCCAAAGAGCCACTGGTTCGGGGCCTGCTCAAGCAGCAGGGCGTCGGTGTCTCAACATGTGCATCACTCAGAGAAAACCTCTGATCTGGAGTACCGCAGGGGCACGCGCAACACGGTCAACAAGTCTCAGGCAAAGATCCTGGAGTGGGAGGAGGGGGCAGCAGTATGATCGGATCAAAAACAGTTCACGGACTGTCGCGGGGGTAACAGTTCACGGGGTACAAACCGTTGACGGGGTACCAGCAGTTCACGGGATGCCAAGAGTTCGCGGAGTTTGCGTTTCTCAAAGCTTGCCAGTTAGCCAGAACGATTGTCCTTTCGGCCACAGCCGACCGCCTACTAGGCTTTCTTTTTGCACTTCAACGGTACTCCGCCTTCTCGCGGCGAAGGGTGTGGCTACCATGCCTTTTGAGAAGTCAACCGTTTTGAGACAGGGTTCCTTGAAAAGGGCCGGGGTTACAGCTTGAGCTGAGACAGGAGGCCGGCGTGCGCATGTGTGCGTGTTTGCGTGGGTGCGTGGGTGGGCGGGCGGGCGGGCAGGTTTTTTTTGTAAACCACCCACAAAGGGTCCAAAAAGAGAACGGAGGAAGGGTATCCCTTTGACTCCTCGGCGGCAATTTGGTGGTGTGTGCGCCTCCCAGGCAGCACGGTAGACACCGCCGGGAAGAGCCGCAGCCGAGCCAGCTCCGCGGTGAGCGAAAGCGCCCCGGCGGGAAGCGGGGCGTGCTGGAGCAGCTGGCCGCGCAAGAGCAAGACAACCGCAAAAACGGGCATCACTCGATGAATAAACAACATAGAAAGAAAGAAAGCAAGACAGAAAGACAGAAATAAAGAAAGAAAGAAAGAAAGGAAGAAAGAAATAAAGAAAGAAAGAAAGGAAGAAAGAAAGAAAGAAAGAAAGAAAGAAAGAAAGAAAGTAAAGAAACAAATAAAGGAAAGAAAGAAAGACAAAAAGAGAGAGAGAGAGAGAGGCAGAGAGAGAGAGAACGCAAGAAAGCAAGAGATAAGTACAGATTGAAATGAATAAAGAAAGGAAGAACGAAAGAACAAAAGGAAGGAAAGAAAGAGATGCAAGCAAGAACGAAGGAATAGAACGCACGAAATAACGAAAAACAAAAGAACGAAAGAACAAAAGAACAAAAGAACGAAAGAACAACAGAACGAAAGAACGAAAGAACGAAAGAGCAAAATAATGAAGGAACGAAGGAACGAAGGAAAAAAAAGAAACGAAAAGAAAATAAAAGAAAGAAAGAAAGAAAGGCAGAAAGAAAGAGAAAGAAATAAAGAAAAGAAAGACAATAAAGGAAGGAAGGAAGGAAGGAAGGAAGAAAGAAAGAAAGAAAGAAATAAAGAAAGACACAAAGACAACAATAACGACACAATTCAAGACAGAAGGAACTAAAGCAATCAAGCAAGCGAGCGAGCGAGCGAGCGAGCAAACAAGCAAGCAAGCAAGCAAGCAAGCAAGCAAACAAGCAAACAAACAACCAACAACATGCAGGCAAGAAAGCAGCACATGATTTCTGTTGCGGATAGGTGGGGAAAGGGGCCCACAACTGGCATTGATAACTATTGACATTTGCAAGCAAGAGGTTGTGATTGGTTCTGACAGGCCAGAATTGCAGACCCTGTCCTTTCAACAAAAAACATATCCTCCCCTTACCTCGCAGCCCGTATTGGTTTGTGGACCAACATGTGGAGTATCTCCACCGCACGTGTCTCTCCTTTGAGCTACTCTCGAGGCCTCTCCTCCTTCATTTCAGACCAATGCGTGTCGAAGCCGTCACTTGGCTCCACCTGGTTGGGCGACCATCCACTCTTTTGAGAGTAGCCCATCACTAGTATCGTCGGTTTCTCATGTAAGTCAGCTGGTAGGCGGAGAGCATTTCCTGGGAGTATCTTCTTGGTGGCTCCCAGCCATCCCTTGGGTTTTTAAGGTTTAATCGGGGTTTCCGTTTAACCCACTAAAAGTTGAACTTGTAGCACAGGATCTGAGGGCAGCCCAGTCTTACAAAGGTCTGTCCCCACCCAAAAGCAGTTGGCAAAAACAACCAAGCAGTGACAACATACCAATGCGGTATGGTGGTCTTTGAGGACCGAGTGTTCAACCACTTGTGGTGAAGTGAAACCGAGAATCGCCCACTTCCCCCAGCTGCTTCCCGGAGCTTCGCAAGCGCTGGGTTTCGGTGGGCCACGGTGGATGCGTCCAGCCATGGGCAAAAGAAGGAGCAACCCCCATCTAGCACATATGGCTGTGGCTCAAAAAACCGGTGCCAAAATGGATCCCGGCAAGCGGAAACATGGGTACCAAAACCCGCGGTTTGCCCCTCCGATCGTTTAATTTTGATTGCCACACCCATATGACCATTTTCCATCGATTTCTGCTTCTGGTTAACATTGGTCTTGTGCCTGAAGCACCCGCAGAGTCCAAAGAAAGGGATCCAGGTCCTTCCCATATGCCACGCAGACAATTTCAGGACTGGCTCTGCGGCGCCTGAGCATTGCATCAACATGGTTACCATTTGCTTTGCGCATTTGCTTTGCTTTGCGCATATACATATATATATATATATAATACATACATATATATATATATATATGTATGTATATTCTCCAATTTCTGCTTATGGTTCCTTTGTTTTGTGCCTGAGGTATGGCCACCATTTTTGTTTTGCGTTTTATTTTTGGGGGAGTCTTCGTCCTCCGTGACGCGCGGCCGAGCGGAGCGCTTGAGCGGAGCAAGGCACCACGGAGGACAGCGCGGAGCTGCCCGGCGCCGCGGACTGCGAGGCGGCGGTGGACGCCATCGCCACGCCGCTTCGGCGGGGGGTGGGGGGTGGGTGGGGGGGGTTGGGTGGGGGGGTGGGTGGGTGGGAGTTTCTTTTTTGGCTGGTTTGGACATCATGAAGCTGCAGGTTTGTGGGAAGATGAGTGTTTTTGGTCAACTTATGTGGGGTGGCGGATTTAGGTTTGTGGATGAGGTTACTTTGACCATCAGATGCGGGAGTGGCAAGGAAACCGTACAGGGAACCTTCAATCAGGTTGGCCCGGGCTTTCTTGGGATGTTACCCGGAAAGTGAGAGTGACATGGACGAGATTGCTCGGCCATGTGAAGGCTGTTTACCCAATGCTTCAACAACATTGGCTCGTTCTGGTTTGGGTCGACATTGACGTGCTTTATTGCGGATCGATCCGCAGGGGCGATGAGGGGACCATATAATGTCCCTTGCATGCGCGCGATTGCTACGAGCCAAATCTCATTCTGTCTCCTCAGAGGGCCAAAGGGTTTTGGTCGGGGTGGCGGTTCTTTTCTTCTTCTTTCTTTTCTTCTTCTTTCGGGCTTGGACCCTTCTTCGTTTGACAAACATGGGCTTGGCAGGGACCTTGGATATGAAAACCACGGGGCCCGGCAAGCGGATTCGTCATGTGCAACAAGTTGTTGTTTGCGCATTGGCTCGCCTCAAACGCCAGGGTTTTGTGTTTTTGCGTGGTCAAAGGTGCGCGCCGCAGTGCGCGTCAGCACCTATTCCCAATGATTCGCTCGCCGAGTCATGGCGGATTGTGCAGACGCAGCTGCCCCAAGATAAACACAGAAGGATCTCAGTTCGAAGATATTGCCTGGATGAAATGTGGAGGACAGGCGCAAACTTGCTTTAGGTGGGAAGCCAGCGACGCGATGCGCCGAAAACTCCCGGGCTGGTCCCGTTTCGATCACCAGATGCTTTCCGCATTGACAAGTGTCAAATGCAGTTGCTTCCTCCCACCGCAAAGCCATCAGAACAGTTGGTGATGAACCGATGCATTCAGAAGCTTCGGACGCACGCCGTTTCCGACTCTTGACACCGTTCACTTCTTGACTAGTTTACGCATCGTAGTGCAGCCAAGCATACCCAACATGCACACCAGATGAATTTATGTGTCATACCCAACATGCACACCACATGATTTTGTGCGTATGTATATAAATACAAAAACATATATGCAATCAACCACGCATCGAGGACAACACATAAAATTATGTATCACAGTTCATTCAGCCTACTATTTACACTATATCTATATATACATATATATATATATATA
>CAUJNA010003397.1:487500-563845 GCA_963377175.1 Effrenium voratum | reverse complement strand
ACCTACACCTACACCTACACCTACACCTACACCTACACCTACACCTACACCTACACCTACACCTACACCTACAACTACACCTACACCTACACCTACACCTACACCTACACCTACACCTACACCTACACCTACACCTACACCTACACCTACACCTACACCTACACCTACACCTACACCTACACCTACACCTACACCTACACCTACACCTACTACACCTACACCTACACCTACACCTACACCTACACCTACACCTACACCTACACCTACACCTACACCTACACCTACACCTACACCTACACCTACACCTACACCTACACCTACACCTACACCTACACCTACACCTACACCTACACATGTATTTGCACACTCATGTACAGAAACGTGTTGGTCTGAGCAACCAAACATGACGTCAGTCTCACATCTTTCCATCGACATATCTCCCCGCAACATCTTGGAATTGGCTGAACCGACTGGTTGCCGCTGTTGGCATTGTGTTGCCCATCGGTTGCGTGGCGTAGCGCCCAGAGCATTGCTTGCAATCACACGGAGAGCACAGGCATGTAGCCACACCTTGTCAAACCAGAAACGGGGAAAACGGCAAATTCGGAAACAAGTGCTGGGTGGTTCGACGCTCAAACTGACAGAAGAGCAAGACTCTGCAATTCGTCGGCTAGTGACGAGCTTCCCCTTTACGTTGCCCCACATGGGAGCTGCAAACTGCTTGGCCGAGCTGAAGTGTGAGATACATGACGACACACTCTCTTTTCGGGAATGAGAGAGCGATGGAAAGCCCCCAGCGCCCATCGCTGGAAGCAGTAGAGTGAGCCAGCCAGAAAACCCCCCTTCATTTTTCCTACGTTGCAGACCGCTCGCTCTCGCGCGCACTCGCGCGATCGCGATGGAGCGATGTTCAGGGCGAGAAGGGCGCCTTCTTCGACGTGCTGCTGCGCATCCGCCAGATCCTGCGCAAGGAGCCGGCCCAGGTGCGCGAGGCGCCTGGCACCTGTCTCTTTGGGCCGGAAGAAAGGGACGTGGGTCGAGGGGATCTTCGGCTTCACGAAGAAAGGGGTCAAATTGGGGTGGTTTTTTGAGGTTGCAAAAACCGGAAGGGGAGGGGAAAGATAGAGTTACGATAGAGTTATTGTCCGATCTGTGAATGAATGGAGCGCATGGCTGATCTGGTGCGAACTCTGTAGCTTTGGTTGGTTTTAGGCAAGCCCCATGTTGACCGGCGTCAGATGTTGGCTTTTCGGAATGCAAGGTTTCCATGTTCACAAACTCAATGGCTCAAGCCCAAGATCCTTTGAACCTCACTGAGACTCGTTTTTACCTATGGTCAACATCTGAAAGCATTTCAACTACCTAGGTCACCAGCCCCCCTTTTCCGCAAAAACATGTGAGGTTTCTCTTGTTGTTTCCGCTTCCAGTCGTCTCCCCCCTAATTTTTGAGGGGCGGTCGTTTCCGCCGCTCCGCTTCGTGTGTGCCGAATGGGTCGCGCGTGCCGTCGCTTGAGGTGCCCTCGGACGCGGCGGAGCTCCAGGCGCTGAGGCGGGCGCTGCAGGCGGAGAAGCAGAAGCTGCGGGAGAAGCTGCAGAGCGCCTCGGGCCGCGAGAGGTTCTGGGGTGCTTCAGGATCGGGAGGGAGAGCTGCAGGAGAGAAGAGGGGGTTTTGGGGGGGGGGTTGGAGCTGGGGCAAAGACCGCGGATGGGGACAAAAGGATCCGGTTGTCTTGTTGGGGGGTTGGGAGTCAAACCTCATGGGAACCCGCGGGGGCCAGAAGGATCGGAAGAAGGGGAAGTGAATGGTTGAAGCTTACCAAGAACTCAGCAGAACTTTTTGGTTGATCTTGATTGGAGTGTGTCCCCATTCAAGAGTGGTTTCCCACTTTAGGCAAAGGTTAAAGACCCAGGTTTCTTACAGCTGAAACAGTCAAGCAGTCCAGGGAATATTTTCCTCAGACGGTCAAACACGCCCTTTGGCTCGGGGCTGGTACGGCTGGTTCATGAGGACCCCTCCCAAACCGAAGTAGACAACCATTGTAAGGAATCTATGAAGGGATGGTGAAAAATATTGACCCACTAGTAAACGTCCGGTTGATTTTGACTAGGGGGTGTCTCATTTAAGACGGTGTCCTTCACTTTTGAAAGGGACCACCCCGACATTGATCGCAGCCCTGTCTATTTTCCTTAGGGAGGAACCTGGTTGAGCACAAGCCCCATTTTGGCTGAGACTCAGCCGAACAACATCTTCACCCAGCAAAACGACGGGACTCGAACATGTTTTTTTTCCCCCCTGGCTTCCTGAATATGAGTCCAATTTCGAGAGTCAAGCCTCCGACTTATTTTGTGAGGCTCCACGTTGTGTTCCTTTTGAAGGGGGTCCTGTCTTTTTGAGGGGCCCTTGTTTCTTGCTGTTCATTCCCCATTCTTTGGAACCCTCGTTCTTTTCAAGAGCCGGCTGTTTCTCCTGGGGTTCTGATGGTTTTCTGGAAAGAAGGATCCCTGGAAAGAATGGAAATGGAAGTGTCCCCTGGATTGTTTCAAGGACCAACCAAAAGGACCGCGTATTTCCTTCTGGAACCAGAGCCTCAGGTCTGGATGAGCACCTCACCGCCGTGGACCAGCGCCTCAGCCGCGTCGCAGTGCCTCGGGCGGACACCGATCCAGGCGAGGATCGATTTTCGAGGGGAAATAGACTACAGCAAAAAGGGTACCCTAAACCCTAAACCTCTCTACTGGAGGACCTAGCCTAAAACCAGAGGGAAGCCACTGTTGAGGAAACCGGTGTCACGGCAAGCGTGGATTCGCGCTAACGATCGAGACACTGGTCGAGAAGCACGCACGCAATGAAACTCAGCCGCCTGCAGCGACATGCGTTTGGGATTTGTTTACTTTGATGGTGGACGCTTTGCATGCTTTGACGCTTTGCGCCTCCATGGAAGCTCGCCTCCAAATGCGAACCTCCAGACTGCGCGGTTTGTTTTCACTTGGCTTCGAAAGTAAAAGCCGCCCAATGGTACCGAACCCCCCGAAGAAAGCGGCATATTTTTGTCCGCAGGTAGGCTTCTAACAACGCTTCTATCTAGTTGATGGTTAGTTGGGTAGTAATCTTGGTTCTGGTTGGCGAGTTGGTTAGTTGATCCTGGTTCAACCATGATTTGTAGCTGGTTCGTTGGTTGGTTGGTTGGTTGGTTGGTTGGTTGGTTGGTTGGTTGGGTTGGGTTGGGTTGGGTTGGGTTGGTGGGTGGGTTGGTTGGTCGGTGGGTGGGTTGGTTGGTTGGTTGGTTGGTTGGTTGGGTGGGTGGGTGGGTTAGTTGGTTGGTTGGTTGGGTTGGTTGGTTTGTTGGGTTGGTGGGTAGGTTGGTTGGTCGGGTGGGGGGGGGGGTTTGGTTGGTTTGTTGGTGGGTGGGTGGGTGGGCGGGCTAGTTGGTTGATCGGTTGCTTCGTTGGTTGGTTGGTGGGCGGGTGGGTGGGTGGGATGGGTTGGTTGGTTGGTTGGTTGGTCGGTTGGTCGGTTGGTTGGTTGGCTGGTTGGTTGGTTGGTTGGGTGGGTGGGTTGGTTGGTTGGTTGGGTTGGTTGGTGGGTTGGCTGGTGGGTGGGTTTGGATGGTTGCTTGGTTGGGCTGGTGGGTGGGTTGGTTGGTTGGTTGGGTGGGTTAGCTGGTTGGCTGGTTGGTTGGTTGGTTGGTTGTTTGGTTGGTTGGTTGGGTGGGTGGGTGGGTTGGGTGGGCTGGTGGGTGGGTTGGTTGGTTGGTTGGGTGGGTTAGCTGGTTGGCTGGTTGGTTGGTTGGTTGGTTGGTTGTTTGGTTGGTTGGTTGGGTGGGTGGGTGGGTTGGGTGGGTTGGTGGATTGGTGGGTGGGTTGGTTGGTGGGTGGGTTGGCTGGTTGGTTGGGTTGGCGGGTGGGTTAGTTGGTTGGTTGGGTTGGTTGCTTGGTTGGGTTGGTGGGTGGGTGGGTGGGTGGGTTGGTTGGTTGGTTGGTTGGTTTGTTGGCTGTGTTGGTGGGTGGGTTGGGTGGGTGGGTTTGTGGGTGGGTTGGTTGGTTGGGTTGGTGGGTGGGTGGGTTGGTTGGTTGCTTGGTTGTTTGGTTGGTGGGTGGGTGGGTGGGTTGGTGGGTTGGTTGGTTGGTGGGTGGGTTGGTTGGTTGGTTGGTGGGCGGGTTAGTTGGTTGGTTGGTTGGTTGGTTGGTTGGTTGGTTGGTTGGTTGGTTGGTTGGTTGGTTGGTTGGTTGGTTGGTTGGTTGGTTGGTTGGTTTGTTGGTTGGTTTGTTGGCTGGGTTGGTGGGTGGGTTGGGTGGGTGGGTTGGTGGGTGGGTTGGTTGGTTGGGTTGGTGGGCGGGTGGGTAGGCTGGTTGGTTGCTTGGTTGTTTGGTTTGTGGGTGGGTGGGTTGGTTGGTGGGTGGGTGGGTAGGCTGGTTGGTTGCTTGGTTGTTTGGTTGGTGGGTGGGTGGGTGGGTGGGTTGGTTGGTGGGTGGGTGGTTGGGTTGGTTGGTTGTTTGGTTGGTTGGTTGGTGGGTGGGTTGGTTGGTTGGTTGTTTGGTTGGTGGTTGGGTGGGTGGGTTGGTTGGTTGGTTGTTTGGTTGGTGGGTGGGTGGGTGGGTGGGTGGGTGGGTTGGTTGGTTGGTGGGTGGGTGGGTTGGTTGGTTGGTTGTTTGGTTGGTTGGCTGGTTGGTGGGGTTGGTTGGTTGGTTGTTTGGTTGGTGGGTGGGTGGGTGGGTGGGTGGGTTGGTTGGTTGGTTGGTTGCTTGGTTGGTTGGCTCTCCCAGACCCGGTGGTGCCTGTGTCACTCCGCTCGTGCCAAGCTCGAGCGGCCGGAGGCGACGGCGAGAAGTCGCTGGAGGCGCTGCCGGTGGCGGCGGTGGCGGAGACCTTGGCCGCGGAGACCCAGCGGAGTTTGGAGCGACTGGGCGTGCAGCTGCAGCAGAGGCCCCGGGAATGGGGGGTTTGGAGTGGGGGGTGGGTGTTGGGGTGGGGGGGTGGGGGGAGTTTGTGGGAGTGGGGTGGGCTTCTGGGGAAAAGGCAGACGGCGTAAACACTTTTAGAACATATTTTAGCGGTTGGATGGGTTGATGTTCACCGGGGGCGAACTGGGGTTTTGACCCATAGCCATATCCTCAGTCTTTCAGACTTGTACAGTTTGGTGGGATTCATGACCCATCCCAAAGGAGTTCCACTTTCACGGGTTTCAACGAACTGAGTCAAGGGATCGATCCAGCTTTGAGGCCTCTAAGAGCTGCCAGACTCAAGGTCCAAAAGGAGAGTGGACACATGTTGATCCTGTTTGGGTCCCGACCTGTTTCGAAACACGGCAATGAGTACAATTCTTGTTTGCTTCGCCATTTCTTGAAACTTCACCTGCACTCTGGTGATTGTTACTGTTTGTCTCATATTGCCGATTCTCTGCTTGCCCGTGAATGAAAGCCTTGCAGCATCTCGAGCCCAGGATCAAGCAGGAAAGACGCGGTTGATTTGCTTTGTTCTTGGTCGGAAATGTGGGAGGACATCTTCCAACCGAACATGAACCTAGATGTAGGAAATGGCTGGGGTCATTGATCCACATTCCCGTAAGCACGGCGTAGGGAACTTGGGAATGCACAGAACCATGCAACGCAAAAGACGAGTTGCGGGTATTTCAGGTCACTCCCACATTCCCCACTCTGTGCTTGCTTTTTGCTAGTGTGGTCAATCTTTTTCACCAACCCTACAGTCAGACCCCTCTATGGCACTATGGTTGCAAAGCGGGCGAGCCATTCCCCCTTGAATCCTGCTCCAAAGGGTGAATCCCTTTTGGGATGGCTTTAACGGAACACAGCCACAGGTGGTTCCCATGTTGAAAAGCAACACAACACTTCCTAGTGAGAACATCCAAACACCTTCCCTGGAGGCTTCAAACATGATTCCTTTCTTCGATTCCAGGGACTTGAATCAAGTTCAAAAGGGCAAAGCCGGGCTGAACCTTGGAATCGGGTTTAGTATGGGAGTTTCAACAATCGCCCGGGTTTAATTGGGGCCTGGGTCAACGGCCGAAACGGTTCCTCCCGACCCCCGCCACGGCGACGGATACCTCAACGCCTCGATGCCTCGATGCCTCGATGCAAGGCGCACGGAGCTCATGGTGGCGCTCCGGGACCACCTGGAGGCCGAGGAGCAGAGGTGGGGGGGGGGGGGTGAGGCCCACTGCCGGGGTGCCTATCCCAGAAGGGAACTGGTACCGTGTGGTAGTAGAGGTCGTTGATTTGGTCCCTGGATCTATTCCGGAGAGAAATATGCCAATATGGAGGATTGGAGGATGGATTGTGCCTGGTGGCTTGTATTGACTGTTATACCTGTAAAGCGGTCTGCAAGCCTTTTTATCAATGTACCATGCGTCGAGTGACTGTACAAATGACTTGAAGGGCCTTGAGCCATCATGTAAGCGGAGTGTGTGAATAGGTCAATGTGCAACAAAAAGCAACACAAAACAGACACACATTTCTTTTGACCTTTCACACCGAATTGTATGATTGGCTTCTTGGCCTTACGTGCCGTAGCCATATACTGTTACAATGATTCATCCTATTTTGGCGCGGATGATTTGTCCTGTGAGCAAAATGGAAAACAGTCTGTACTGATTCTGTGAGATACCTAGATGTATCGAAAAGGTGATGCACAACGCTATGTACATGCGGGACGGATGTGAATCTATTGATCTCTCACTGAATAGTCTTGTTGGCGGTGAGAATCAATTTGGTTGAAATTCGTGGTGCCGATCGTGGGTGTCTTCTCAGTCGGTCGAATAAGTGCCAAAGGTGGCTGCTTCATCAGGTGGTCAACGGTACCACCGATGGCTGCTGTCGGATTGACTGCCATAGTCTCCATAATCATTCCAGGTCGAGTCGCCATAGTCTTTCCATTGCTTTGGATTGCCCCAGTACTGCTTGTTGTACTCCTTGTACTCTTGCTGAGTCCAGGATTGCTTCTTCTTGAGGTGCTCCTTGGATCTCTCAAAGTTGCGTTGCCTGGCGGCAGATCTGCTGCGGATGTAGACCATCAGCGGACTGTGTGAATCGGAATCTTGAGAGCCATTCATGAACATCTTGTTGTTCACGTGCTTGAAACGTTCCGCGGATGAGACCTGATAGTCGAAAATGGCAGACGTAGGATCGTTCCGCATGGCTTCCAGTTGTATTGCGTTCATCTCTTCCCTCCGGAAAACCTGCTGGATATTCGTTTTGCCTCATCCAAACACGAAAGTCAGCGTAACATCTGGGAATGTTCGATCATACCCTGATCCAGTCTTCATGTATAGGTGATGACGGACGATGGATTTTAGGGTGGGGGGACATTCTGTCCACGAGTGGCAGGTTCTCCGTTTCATTCCACAATCTCTGATATGCCTTCATGAGGATATTCATGAGACCGTTGGCCGGATTGAAGACGTGCTGCCCTCGTTACGTGGCGGCTGTCAAACTCGAGGAGTGGGTTGTTGGATGATTTTGGAAGCATACCACGATACTCATCACTCTGCTCGATGTGGAGAACGACAATCTCCTTGTTACGCCCATGTCCTTGGACAGTGGTGCGTGGTGGCAATCTCGGTCCAATGTACTTCTTGGATTCAGTGAACATGGATGTTCCCGTAGTTGCCAGGCAGTCCGAGGTCGGGATGTCGTATTCAGGATCAGTGCAATTTTCCTCGGTTCCGAAGAAACATCTGAACATCCCGAATGTGGTTCCCCAATTTTGACTCCTTGTGGAAATGTGCCGTGCCAAGTCAAGGACGACATCCCATACCTTGTGAGTGATGGTAAACTTCGGAGTAACAGGCATCGCCCTACGGTAGACGACCTCAAGGAGCACTTTTCGGAAGTATTGGCAATGGTAACGAACGATGAGGCAGATCAGGATGGCGACGATGACAACGAGGTCACACCCGCCGCTGTCGGTGAATCCGCAGAGGTCGAGGGCGAGCGCCATGATGGTGCGTTTGACTTCGGACCACCCGGAGAAGCCGGTCCGGTACGTCCGCCTCCCGTAGCTGAGGAAATACCTGTAGACGTTGGGCCAGTCCCATGTCGACATGGTGATGCCGAAGCTAACGAGGAAGAGGTTGATGAGGATGATCCAGATGCCGGAATTGAAGTTGATGTGTACGAAGGGTCATCAATAAAGAGGAAAGTGGGAGTCCTCAAGAGGGACGCCAACTCCATTGCTCATTTGCTTACACACAGGTATCGAAACCCTTTCTGCGAATCATGCGTCAAGGCAAAGATGAGACACTTCAGATCACGAACGGGGGCCTTCAAGAGGGAGGTAAAGACGTTTGGGGACCTGGTGACGTTCGACTTTGTGACGGCATCGGAGATCATGAAGTGGAAGGCAGGTATGCGCTCATTATTCGGGACATATATACCGGAATTATCATGGCTTATCCAACTGCGAGAAGAGACACTGACTCCGTTGTCAGAGCCATCAAGCACTTCTGCGGGAGGAGGAAGATCAAGCAGGTATACTCGGATGATGGCCCGGAACTGATCAATGCATGCGTGGAGCTGAAACTGAACCACGACCTGTCGCTGCCTGGACGACCGCAGAATAATTCCCTTGCTGAGAGAACAAACCAATTCATCATTGACCAGACTTCGGCTTGTCTTGTACATGCCGGTCTACCCACGTGCTACTGGGTGCAGGCCATCACCACGCTGTGCCATCTTATGAACATTGAAGAAGTAAATGGGTCGAGCGCCTGGATGAGGCTGCATGGCGAGGAGTTCAAAGGCGAGAAGATACCTTTTGGTGCGCTAGTAGACTTCAAGCCGAGTGAAGCACGAGGGGAGAAGAGGGAGAAATTCGAACCAAGAGGGGAAACTGGTATATTTGCTGGATACGTGTTGAGCACCGGGATGCATTGGGCGAACAAGTATCGGGCTTGGGCCCTCACTGCGTTTGCGGGTGCAGAGTTGAACATCAAGAAAGCAAAGGTTTCACCCCGATTGAGAATGCCGCATGAAACGGAGAGGATGATTCTCAAATCACTTCTGACATTCCCAATACAACAGAAGTACAAGGCTGCCAACGAGACTCTGGAGGGGATTGAGATGTCTGTCGATGCAATCGGTCTGGATGCACGTGACCGCCTGGTCGAAGATGAGGACTACGAGCCCGAGTTATTGCAGAGTGACGAGAAGCGACTGCTCGACGATGAGGTCGATCAGATCGCTGGTCTGCTGCTTGATGATGGTCCGGAAGTACTTGTCGGAGGTCGGGGGGACCATGTAGAAGAAGAGGATGCTAGACCGAGCTCATCAAAAGGAAAAGGGGATGGACACGCCAAGGGCGACGACGAAGTTACGAAGCCCGACCTTCCACATGTGTCAGCTGGACTACCTGGGGACGGCATAACGTACATCAACGATGATGGCAAGGAGGTTAAGATCGATAAGGCCGGAAGACCATATCCTGTCGGGAAAGATGGCTTCAGGTTAATGAAGACGACGAGACCTCCAGAGTACACTCCCGATGAATGGGCAATGATGAGGAAGTACTACACCGAGGAAGAAAAGGCCGAGGTGAAGGGTGGTGGCAAGAAGAAGAAAGACGGCCCCAAAAGTAAGGAATCTGAGATTTCTGCGCCGGCTGAGGCACAGACATTGCAGATGCCCGGTGGTAAGAGAATTCGAGCTATGCTTCGAAACCGCTGGGGTGGAGTTGAATGGCAGTACAATTGGGGGTTGCGGAAGAACATATCAAAGATCAAGAACCCACTGGATGGGAAACACTTGGCTGAGCTTGATTGGGTCAGGATAGTTGTAAATCCTGTTGACGGAGTGGTTGTTCTCATGGATTCCAAGCAATCCCAAGACGTCTTGAGACGAAACGTTCAGCTTGAGAAAGAATTTTCGTGTCTGGTAGTAATTTACGCCTGGAAGTTCAAAACTGAGGAGCGGTCGAGGTCGACTCCAAATTGGACGAAGGCGGTTGCATCAGTCATAGAGAGTCGGAAAGACGAAGCTGAGACGACATCGGGGACAGATCCAACGATCGACGCATCGACGGATTTTACCTGGTATGAATGGGAGGAGTCTGCTGAGGTAGTTTCTGGAAAAGTGCCACTCGCGTTGCCCGCGATAGGTGAAAACGGTGAAGCCAAGAAATACCCATCGATGCCGTGCGTGACTTCTGAGCGAATACAGCACAGAGAGAAAGCCGTAAAGGTTGTACGATTCTTCGACGCTTTAGTGTCCAGACCGGTTGGCCGAAAAGAAATGCTGACCAACCCTGATGCGTTGGCATCAATGAAGAAAGAATGGTCGGGATTAATCGACCAGGGCGTCTTCGACCTTGGCGCAGTGCGGGAATATGACGCTGTGGCCAAGGAGGCAAAAGCGAAAGGGGAAGAGATACACATGGCTCGCGCACATGGTATTTGTGTTGAAAAGCACTCACAGTTGCCTGCTGGTGATCCTAAGAGGAAGTTCAAGGGTAGAGGCGTGTTGCTGGGGAACCAAGTGAAGAATCAAAGCTTTGAAGCTGCGATGTTTCAAGATTTGGGGAACTCTCCTGCTTCGTTTGAGGCCTCGCGTTGGGCGGATTTTTTGGGTTGTCATGATGGTTGGGATGTGCAGATGGCCGACGCTGTTCAAGCGTACATCCAGGCCACACTGAGAGGCACGCCATGTTGGATTGAATTGCCACCGGAGGCTGTGCCGAGTGAATGCAATTGGGGTAAGTACAGAAGACCAGTCGTCCCATTGAGGAAGGCGCTGTACGGACACCCAGATGCGGGAACATTCTGGGAGCAGCACTGTGACGAATCGGTGCGCGCCGTTGGTTTTGAACCCATCGGTGAGGAATGGCCGTCAGTGTACATTCATGAAAAGCTCCAGCTTGTTCTGGTTGTGTATGTCGACGACTTCAAAATGGCAGGGCCACAGAAGAACCTTGCCCAAGGGTGGAGCATGTTGCGTACACGTTTGAAGATAGAGCCCGAGACTGGACTTGACATGTACCTTGGTTGTAACCAAAGCAAGGGAAACGTCACTCTCGGGAACGGACACCGCGTCACGACGGTGACCTATGACATGGAACAGTTCCTACGTTCCTGTGTCGACCGCTATCTTGAAGTGGCGGGCGACGTAAAGTTGAATAAGGTTGTCACTCCTGAGTTGCATGAAGAAACAAAGAATCACGTCTCACGGAAGCCTGCCAAAGAGGGGCCGTCAGTCGTGTGCAATTGGTGTAACAATCTTGTGCCCACCGACGGTTCTGCCACAGTGCCGGACCAGCGGGGAGGGACTCCTGAGTTGGCCATGAAGGAGCCCGTGCGTGGACACCTTGCTCCGCATGCCGCTAGCGTACTGCTGCTGTTGCTGTACGGCGCGCGGATTGCTCGCTTCGATTTGTTGCGGCAAGTGAATCGCCTGGCACGGAATGTGCATAGGTGGACTGACTCCGATGATCGGGGTTTGCATCATTTGATGTGCTATGTGCATCATACGAAACATTGGCGCATGGTCGGTTGGGTCGGAGACTCCATGGATGAGGTGCACTTGGCCTTGTATGCGGACGCTGACTTTGCAGGATGTGTCGACTCGCTACGTTCCACCTCTGGTGGACACTTGAATATACAAGGGCCTAATACCCGGTTTCCGTTGTCTGGCAGCTCTAAAAGACAGGGTTGTGTGAGTCATTCCACTCCCGAGGCCGAGATTGTTGCGGCCGATGTTGCCATGAGATCGATGGGTATGCCCGCTCTCAAGCTGGTAGAGCGGATTCTCAAGAATTCACCGAACTTTGTGTTCTATGACGATAACAAGGCTATGATCGGTGTCGTGCGATCGGGGAGAAACCCCACGATGCGCCACCTTGAGAGAAGCCATGGTGTTTGCATTTCGTGGATGCATGAGATGTTCACACGTGATAACATGTATTTGGCGTATGAGGTCACCGACAGAATGGCGGCTGACATCTACACCAAGGCGTTCAATGATGGACGCAAATGGAAGCATGCATGTTTGCAGATTGGTCTACTCGACCCGAGCTTGCTGTCTGACCCGGATACCCTCAAGGCGCTCACACCTACGTGTGATCCCATAAAAGGGACCATGCAGACTGCTTCGGGAACGGTTGACGGAGTTCCCACATTTCCGTACACACACACATTCCGATCATGCACACGGACCTGTGGTGGTCCGGATTGACATCCAAAGAAGGATTGCATGAGCATGAAGGACATGATCCGGTTGTCGTTGCCAAAGGACCCAGATTGATGCGTGTGAAACCTCCACTCGCGGTTGTGACACCATTCGGGAGCAAGTGGCTTCGTTCCACTTGGTTTCTGAGGAACGGGTCATGGCTCAAGGTTGAGGACAGGGTTGACCCTGGGTTACAGTGTGAGCGGATTGATGGGTGGGTTGAACAGTTTGGCAGTTCCATCCCGTACCGGTTGCTGTACCGGCGCGGGAGCAATCTCCACGACCACGACCAATTCACGTCGGGTCCGGGGATGTTGACATGCAGTCCGTGCTGGCCGCATTCGTTGAAGAGCTGTCGAACGAGCGCATTGAATTAAAATGTGTCAATGACCTTGCTTTGGAAACTTTGCTCCGGTTGAAGCTGCTTATGCGTTGTCTGCATACCAGTCATGAGCAACTTGTTCCCGGTCGTTGTTTTGTTCCATATCGCATTGCGGTGAAGCACAAACCACAGTTAGCGCCGGGTATTGAGCTCGCGATGGTTAAACATGACGGTGGTGTGCTTCGCGCTCCGGTGCATGTCTCGCTTAGTCGTCACATTGTACAGTGTTGACTTGGCTCGGCCTATTGTGCTGATGGCATGTTCCGAACCGCGTAACTGGTTCACTGCCCTTGCCCGACATCACGGGCCGCAGGTCGTGACCATCACTTTGGTCGATGACTTACTGAGCGAGTACGGGGGGAGAATCGCTAGACATGTGCTTACTAAACCTTCCGATTTGTTGTTCTTCGCCGGGCCTTGCACGGGGGGATCATCATGGGCACGCCTCAGTTCGTTGAAATCAAACGGCATGCCACGACGAACCGCGCTGCGATTTTGTTTGAGTTGCCTGGAAGTTGCGATTATTGGAAGGATGAGAGACTGCATGAGGTTGTTCGTGATGGCATTAGTCATGAGTTTGATGGGTGTCGCTATGGCTTGAAGCAAAGGTATGCGAAGAAACCCATGCCAATCAAGAAACCATGGAGAGTTGTTTCGTGGAACTTTGACCTTGGCAGCTCGTTGTCTAAGAAGTGTAATGGAAACCATGAACATGGACCTTATGCCGGTCGGGAAACCAAGGAAACCCAGTTGTACACGTCGTTAATCGTGTGTGTGATCCTCCGTCGTTTTCGTGCTCGAGCAAAGTGCCTTCAGCCGGCACCATTGAAACTCGCTCTTGCTTGCATTACGCGAGGGAATTCGCGGAAGCATCAAGCTGCTGCGTGTGAGATTCGCACCGCCCCGACTGTACCAACGAGGAGCTGGGCTAGTCCCGAACCTCAGGTTCCAACGGGGGACTGGGCTAGTCCCGAACCTCAAGTTTCGAACCTCAAGAGGAGTTGGGCCAGTCCCGCGCCTCAATTAGAAGCTGGGCACATATTGGGACTATTCTGTGGCTTTATTTGCAGCTGCCTATTTTGGGTTTTCCCGGTTCTGGAGAATATCATCAAGATGACTGCCAATGTGACCGTCGTCAATACAAATGAATTCTTCTGCGTGCCTGTTGGGAAATCCAGGCAAGCGGCAATATTCTTGGGGAACCTCGTGAAGAACGCCATCGAGGAGGGCAAAAGAATCCCCAAGAGAATGGAAATGGGCAGCGACCTGGGTACATGCATAAAGTGGATCGAGGACATCGGCGTCCCCGTCATCTACGCCTACTCAGCGTACTATTCTGCCAAGTGCCGCGGAATGATGAAAGGAGAAGGGCAATCCATGAGGGTTGCATTGGAGTTTATCAGTAAGATTTTCGGACAACTTTCTGCTGACGAATGTATGCTTGGTTGGAGGGAATTCTGCAGCAAAGGGAAGAAGATTGTGGCGGCGCTGAACCAGCTTTGCGGTGAGGCATCACTACTAGCAAAGAATCCTGAACTGCTCAATGTCACCAAGTATTGCATCGAGGGGGCAGATATGTTGAGATCCATCACAGATACCTGGGATCTCGCATCAGGTGTGGCCGAGAACAATGAAGAACGGTCTTTCACAGCTGCATTCCACCAAGACACCCCGGTTGGGGAAGTCTACAAAGAGTTCATCAGTGATGAACCAACCAGAACATCGTCGTCAAGAAGGTGGAGGAGCTCCGAGGAGTTTCTGACAACTGCAGAGTTCGAAAGGCATGATCGAAGAATTGCGAAGTTCAGAGATCGGAACTGGGGGAAGGTATTCACGTTGAGCGTGATCAAGGCTCCCAAGGTGGACTTCTACGGTCATGGCACAAGAGCCGAATACCAGAAGAATTGGGACCTTGGGCTGACCTACCAGAATGAGCTGCGCGCATCGATGAAGAACCTGGCGTATGCAATGAGAAGAGATGAAAGAGCTCACCAGCACAACCTTTTGCGCTGGATGATCTGTGGGTCAACCCCCAGCGACATCTCTGACGCATGCATCGGGGCAATCAACTCACTCATGTGCGTTTCCTTCATCATGAGGAGGTTGCAGCCATTGGTCGGGGAAAGGCATGCTACGGATCATTCGTACACAGTTTATTTCCGTCAGGACAAGTCCGAGCTGAGGGACCTCTATCGGGAGATCGAGGTCGCCAGGAACTTCCTGTGGTGCATCGACATGATGTACAAATCAACGCTGCCTGCGATGAACATCAATTCCATCAGCTTGGCGCCACACGCGGCTGACAGGGCCGCTGAGAACCAAGATCGGCGCAAGTGGGTAAGCTGGCTGAAGGAGATTGAAAAGAAGGCGGAGAAGGACAACATGATCGACTTCGACCAGAACACCTACTGCACCATTCACGAAGCCGACAGGGAACTGGAGAGGTACCCCGAGGACTTCGCGATCGGAGAGGAGCCGACGTGGTGGGTAATGGGTTCATCGAAGACGGAACCGCCGCAGAAGACGGAGCGACAGCAGAAGTCAGCGTCGAGCTCCGGGCAAAGGAAACAAACCTCTGGTGGGCCAGTCCCCCAGCAGGGAGCTTCAAGTGGGGGGTCGTATGCAAGCGATGCCGTCAAGATCGACAACGAGATCATCGACTCCATATTCCGCATGAACTCCGGTGGTGATGATGACAGATGGACAATCATCAACCCAACTGCTGGGCTCGACACATACACCTCATTCGAAGGGGGTATTACTCTGAGTGGCGCAACTGTCAACGTGAAGTTCAACATAGACGCCAACACAGGGTACCCAATCATACAAACTGTATTTGGGCCGTGTCTCGCAGATGGGAAGAACGCGACATATTGGGAGTGTATGCTGAGATGCCTGACTTCTTCGCTGCTACATTTCGAGGAGAAGACCAGCGCAGAGAAGATCATCCTTTCCTATGTTAGAAAAGGGAATGCGGCATGGCTTCAGCTGTATGCTTTCATGTGTGCCCAAACAGGATGCTTGATTACTGGACGCCTTCCGGGCGCCAAGGCCATCAACGCGTTGATACAGGCAGAGAAGAACCCAGACACCTGGACGATTGATCCGGATCATCAAGGAGCAGAAAAGGGGCCCCATTGGTGGGGCAACGATTCGCGACATGATGATTCAGAAGAAGAGCTTCTTGGTCCTGGATTGGCCCCTGAGGGCTGTCAATGCGAAAGGGAGCACGAAGACCTTCCAGATGATGGTCAACGAACAGGGGTGGACAAACATCGAGGAGAGATCGTACTACGGTTCGAGTGAGCAAGTCTCCTCGTCCGCAGCTACGACGAGCATAATCTCCCGATTGCAGAAACTTGAAAAGCTTATCGTCGAACGACGGAGGCGAGACATGGATGACTCTCCTGTGTCGGTGCACATTTGGATGTCGCTCTATGACTGGGTGTGCATGAGAGGGTGTGGGTGGCAGGTGACCGCCAATCCCATCATTGACTCCTTGCAAAAGACGATATCCGACCTTGTCAACACATGCAAGGGCTTGGTTGTGGTGTGCGTGAATCGCGACGTAGCTTTCCATGGAGGAACAGGGGACTTGGGGACGATCGCCAACAAGGTGAGCGAGATCTGCAAGGCGGCAGGCGCGTTGGTGACCGAGAATGATCGCCTGTGGCGCGTTGCCCACGCGCTCACAGGTAAGAACTACAAGATCCCTGGGAGCTCGAATCTGCAACATTTCCTCTTGAAGCGATTGTTGGTGGAGAAATCCATCGATGTGATCGCGCCAAGCAACGCGTTCGTGTGTGAGCTGGAGGAGACATGCATAAACGAGCCCGACCTTCGCTTCAATATCCCGAGGAACATGGAGGAATCGAAGGTAAAATTCGAGTACAAGCCGACCTTCACTGCCCAATCGAGACGGAAGCAAGAACGGCAGGATGAAGGACACGGCGGACAAGATGCGTTTGGGAACATCGATGTCAGCGATCAACGTCTTCGATGGTATGCGGTCACCGAGCTCAGTGAGTTAATCTGCGAACTTTGTGTGAAAGAGATGCAGATGAACAAGTCGAAGGTGCTCGGGTCAAACTCAAAATACAATCCCACTTCTTGCGTGAACTGTTGCGCGAACTGGAATGCGGACACGAACGGTGTTGTGAGATCAACCGAAGGGAGGAAGCTGTATACGCGACTTTTCGCAGAATGCGTGGTTGCAATCCCGGATCTTCAACATCTCATGGTGGACGTCAACAATGTTCAGGCCATGACCACGATTATACGGGAACTTGCATATTCCAAGCTGAAGAAAGAGCTATCCTACGTGGGTTTCGTGAGCATGACAATGGATCAGGCAGCACAGTTCTACAATAACGGACACGGGAAGCAATTGTGTGCATCCCGGGATGTGATCACGTGCAAGAATTCCGAGGGAGTTGAGGAGAGGACCTCCATCTTTGTGATAGACAGAGATCTTGGCAACGTGGCCTATTCATCCTGGATCAAGAGCGTGCTTGATCAGGGGACGACGTATGAGCTCCTGGGACAGACTACGAATGAGGAGTCCTTGGGGGACATCGTCGAGATGATATTGGGATTCTTTGAGGTGATGTCGTACTTTCAGCACGAACTTCCATTGTGGAAAGATGCATGGAAGATCAAGAGGGAGTTTGAGCATTCAATCGTACGACACCTCGCCGGGAACGTGAGCCACACGACGGGCCAGAACCGCTTTCGAAAGAAGTGTTGGACATCATGAACAAGATCAAGCCCAGACATCCGCGGTCCCTGACGACCGAGCATGCCACCCAAGGATCCAAGAGGAAGGCAACAGAGAGTGAAGGTGACGGTCTTGGTCAAGTACCAGACCCGAGCCGAAGCTCTCAGCCCAACGTTGAGAAGGAAGAGAACAACCAGCAAGTGATTGATGGGCGGAGAGCCGCACTCGGGTTCCTGGTCTCAATGGAAAAGTGCAGGGGAGAGATGGGAACTGCAAGAACTATGAGGAGGCTGCTGGGAATGAGAAGGCGATGAAGAAGATCCGTGAGCTTCTCAGCAGCGATCATGTTTCCTCGGATGAAGAAATGGGGGATACGGAAGAGCCGTCCTCATCGACGTCCAAGGAACGCAAGAAAGGAGGACAAGAAGGGAAAGAGACAATAGAAATGTATAGCTATACCATCAACCTGGTGGAGATGGCTGACACGGCTGAGGGAGGAGAGCTACAATGCGGTGGCGTGGACCTCACCTACAATCCGTGCGGAGACAACAGAACGTTCAAGACGACGCTAGAGCGAGGGTGTGACACCATCCCATGTTACATCCCGAAGTTCGGCGACGTGAGCGATGTGCATATGCCATGGGCATACGCATCTATTGTTGACCCCAAGTACTTTCCCAAGGGTGCCGGCCTCGAACAGGTGGATGTGATGCAGCTTGGCAAGAGCGTCAATTTCTGCGTTGCTCCCTTTGACGGTGCTCCACTATGCAAGATTGGCGACGATCGCTCGGTATTTGCTACGAAAGATCAAGCGAACCAGCTATCTCACAACCTATGCAGAGTCCTTCGACACAAAATCGGCAATTGCCGAGGAAGTGTTTTCAGATGCGATGAAGGTGGATGGGTCGACATCGACGCAGTCATTGACGACCGAAATAACGACATAGTCCCACCTTCAACTTCGAGAGCAAAACGATACATGGGCATCATGGAAGTGATCAAGTGGCAGGAGTCCGGACAAAAGAAATCGAGATTTCAGGTCCTGGCAGCAAGGTTTCCAAGCGTCATGAACCCGAATGACATGAAGGCGGCCAGGGAGGAGATGAACTATGCTGGCCTGGATCGGGATGACATCGACAGGATGTTCAACAGATGCGCTGGATGGTACAGACCTTGGTGCATCCGAGTCACAACTGGTCACAGTGATTTTGGATTCATGAGCTCATCCGCACTGGCGAATAGGTATTCCGCAAGAATGGGTGATTCTCTCGGAGGAGCATTCCATGTGACGTATGTGGAGAACCTGCCAAGCATCGTACGCTGTGGGCTAGTCCCCGGCGGGATCGATGGCGGAAACAGGCTAGCATTGCACTTCGGGGCATTTGCTCCATGGGATGAGATGAACGTAGCAACGAAGGTGACGCTACGAAACGTAAGGACGGGGGATCCGATTGCGATCATCTACATTCCCAGTGCAACCCTCGCGCGGTATGGAGCTGGAGTCGCGGCAAATGGGACATTCATGGTCTTTGACGTGATACCGTTCTATGAGGTCAAGTCCATTTGGATTGGCAAAAGCAACGGAGGGAAACGCCTGGAGTACGAGGACGTCAAGCGAGCGTACTCAAAATGTGTGGAAAACGAGATCTGTCCGGGTTTCGTCGATTCCTCCCAGGAGTCGGCTGCGATGTTCCTACAGAACGTCGCGAAGATCAACAAGAGGATGCCTGAGACCGAGGCAGGTGCCGACAACCTGCACTACATCAAAGACATGGTTGATCGTGCATGCAAACTATTTCGGGAAAACAAGCTGGAGGAGTTTGATGCGCAGACCAACGAGATCAGGGACGAGATCAGCAAAGTCGTCATCCTGAATGACGAGACATGGGAAGGACTGAGGTGCCGGATATGTCCGTCATGTGCGACCGCGATTCCCACATGCTTCTGTGTGTGCCTGGAATGTGGGGCGCAATTGATCTCTACCGGGAGATTCTACATCCACATCAGTTCCGACGACGACGGGGACAACCAAAGTCCCAATGTCTCGGGTGATGCCAGGCGCGCACGAGACGAAGCCAACCATGGTGCGGCAGCACAGGAAGAGGATGATGAGGCGGAGGACGTTCCTGAAGAAGACGACATGGACACGCAAGGATACACGTCCGGCGGAAGAAGATGGCGGTTGGCAATACCGCGACAACGACTTGACATCGCGGGATATCATAAATACCCAGCGGATGGCGATTTGCCTTGATGAGCCGCGCGAAGCTCAATACATGGCGGGATTCATCGCACTGCAGATGTCAAAGATGTGGGGGATGTTCGAAGGTGGTGAAAAGAGAACGATCGATGCCGCGCTCGAAGGGAAGCTAGGCTGTCCATACCACAACGACTTCGAGAAGTACCCCAACATGACTGAGCACGATCAGGAAGGGATCCTGTTGCCGTCAACAATATTGAAGATTAGCCAATCTCAGAATGTTCGGACAAGGACCTTCCGGTCGGCTGAGGAGCGTGATGAATACATTCGTCTGATGGTATGCAAGTGCGAGGGCCTATACATATTTTACAAGCTGTGGATTGCAGCGAAGATCCTCGACATCACCAAAGACGAAATGAAGCTCCTGGTCAAGGATCGCGTGCACCCGGTGGGTGATATCATTTACAGATGCTTCTCCCTGGCTTTCAACTGTAAATATATATCATTCGTAAGGGAAGGCTTGAACCTTGGCAAATATGGTTATTCGGTCAATGTGAGCGCCATTATTGCAGCCACTGACCCGAACAAATGCGACACACCTCTGCTGGATTGGTGCCTACGAATGGGGCATTGGATGCCAGAAGATCATCACAAGAAGTGTGTCCGGGCGCGAGAAGCCCAAAAGAATTTGGACGAAGAGTTCCGTCGACGTACCCACAGACTGTCCATTGGGGACAGGTATGCGTAATGCAGATGTGGATTATTATTGCTTATGTGGTGTGGTGCGCCCACCAACAGCGATACATATATTCACTCCGATGTTGATTGCGGCATGATGTGGGCTAGTCCCCATATATTGCTTGCGTCTCATCAATGTCATTGCGATGGAACGACTCTACATCATGATATGATTTCACGCGTCCAAGATGAATGCATGTGTATACATTTACATATTCCGACGGCTATGGCATTCCGGATATTCATGGATGGAACTATTACCTCATGGATGATTTCTTTCCATTATATATATAATTCATGGTACCTGGAATGGCTATGTTTTGCATGTATTGCTCACCAAATCTTCTTTGCCGATGATATTCAGATGGCTTACGACCATGCGCTGCTATGGATTTCTATGGCCAACCCATTTCTGTGGATGACGGCTGCGCGATGCGCAAATGCGGCAGCCGGGATTTCAAGTGGTTGCGTATTGGCTAGAGGCAAAATGTCTCTTGCATCTGAGTATAGGAATGTGCTTCGATTTGTGGATGCATGTTTCTGCCTTGATTGGACCTGGCAAGTTTCACAATGAATGGACGGTGTAGCAATAGTGAATGAAAGAGTGTTCGACACAGTTTCGTAGCTGAAGCCGTGGCCATTGGAACGTTTGTGGTGTTTGGACCGCATGATGAACAATGCGACCCAAATGGGGGATGTTAAAACCCTCCTGGCCCCGTGCCTAAATTGGGAAGCAGTTCTGAGGTCCGTGTTTGTGTTGCTTACAAGGTTCCATTGATTGCCATTTGGCTCAAGTCACAAGTGAGGTTCAAGATCTTATGTGAAGCTGCGTTCATACGTGATCGGCAATTGAGAGCGGAAAACACTTCGCCTGCGCTGCATTTGTCAGGACCACTGTTGTAACTATTATTCCTTCTCCCTTACAACATTTGCACGGGTCCGGCTATAACGGTTTGACCGTATACACCTTTCTACGTGGTTGGTATTTACAGCTGGAGGGTTCGGTGGACAGCGTCCCACGGGACGTCACCTTGCCGTCTCTTGTCAATCGACCTGCTCCATGTTGACATTATCTGGTTGTTGAGAGGCGGATGGATTCTCATCGACGACCTGCTCCATGGGGCAGTCGGATGTCTCATCTTCCTCATCACGAGCAGGGGATTCCTTCAAAGGAGATGCCCATCTCTTCACCAGCGGCTTCGGCGAAGGAGCCGCAGTGCTGGATTGTCCAAAGATCATGTTGAGAATCGGCATGTCTTCGAGGTGATCAAGCATACACGATTGCAAAGGTCGGAATGGTTGTAAACCGAAAGTGGCTGCGGATGCAGACACATATTTCTTGAGATTCAACATGGGTCAAGTGCAAAAACACGCATCACGGATTTGAGGAATTGAGATGCTGGAGGAGGATCTGGACCGGGCCTGGCGTTTGGTTCCACGGTAAAAGTCCGCCCAAGCACATGCGCGAATGGCGCTGTTTTTCACAAAAAAACCCGCGCAGCCTCTTTAAGCAATAATGACGTCCTCTACTGCCGAGGGTCGCATGTGTGCTGTCAGTTTCGAGCCTGTATCAGGGTCCCCCAATTAGAGCAATGGCATGGAGGAACTGAATGAGCAGGAGAACATCCCAGCACAGACCCCTCCACCTCCGGTGCCTCGGACCAATGCTGCAGCAGAATCGCCCATCAGCCGCGTCAAGCAGTTGTTGGCAGAGAAAAAGCGCCTAATGCCTTCACCGGCTCTCCGAGGGTGACATCCATGAGCTCTTACTCATGAAGCAGAACAAGAATGTGGGTACCTGAGCAGTTTTTTTTCTGGCACAATGTTGCCTGGCAAAATGTCAGGCAAACGCGTGTAACAATACAGCCTTGCCGGCAGGCGTTGCACATTTACGCCTGTAGCCTGTGACAGTTGAACTGAACCTTGCCATGCGAGAACCCTCAATAACATGCACATTTGATAGAAAAATGCCCTACAGGCAACCCGGTTTGCAGGAATTCCTCTATGCAAACAACTTCATTTGCGGCATTCACATGTGCACCTGTCGTATCCACCGCATTGTAGCCATTTTGGCTTTCAATTAAGAATGCTGCCAATTGTGGATAATGCCGACCAAGTGCTGGATGGGACAGGGCCTCCACCCCTCAAACGATTTCGCATTCGGCAAAAGGGACCCGCTCCTTGGGCTGTAGCAGTGCAGCCTCACCCTGCAGTTCCGGAACCACAAGATGCTTCTGCAAAGGTCGCACCCAATGAAAAATCAAATGGGTTGACACGTGCCTGTGCAGCAGAAGGTTATCGACCTCATTCTGAAAAACGTAAATCCAGACAAGGTCAGCCTTGGATGGTTGCGAGAACGTTTGCATGAGACTGGTGACTTCGATCCAAACTGGCTTAGTGAGCAATGGGAAGATTTCATAAACCCATTGTGGTTGCAAATGTCTGGAAAAAGAAGTCAGAGGCATTGGTTCAACGTGTTGCGGAACGAACTGCGCAGCACGATCAGACTGACGCACCGGCCACAAAGGAGCCTTTGTCCAGGAGCTGTGACACAGGTGCCGATGCTGACAGAGGCGCACAAACCAGAGTGTACATGCTGACATTCCCACATGTGCCATCTGGATCAACCACAGAGGACGGGATTCCCTACAGAACTGTGGGGCACATGAAACACAAAGAGGTGCTGTGGTATGTTATACAGACCCTGCTCAAGGCACAGACTTTCAACAGAGTGCCCATGGTTGAGCATGTGCAAGTACAAAAGGCGGCCGTGTTCAAGGAGCGACACAAAGAGAGTGGCGAGACGCACTACCATGTGGCAGTGATGTTGGATCGGCACGCACGCTTCCGGCAGTGGAAGATTTTCATGCAGAGCGAGCGTTTGGCGTGCAATTTCAGATATTGGAAATTGGATAGTATGGCAAAACAGGGACACATGCCACGAACTGCAGATAACCAGTACCGCATGGTGCTGCGGTACTGCTACACCCCGAGTCCCAAGAAGCAGTTGCAGGACATGGATAAAAAGCCGCTGCTTTTTGCATGGAAGGGCGAACGCCATCCACCGCTGGATGAGATCACGTCCGCAGAATTGTGTGTGGAGACCCAACACGCCCTCCGGCTGCAACGAATGTGCAAAAATGCTGAGGAAGGTAAACACGGCAAGGAGAGATTCCAGGATGCGGACCTCTGGCCGAGTGTTACCAAATTAAAAGTGGATGCAGCCCATCCAAATCTGATGGCGCTGGTTGCTGCAGAAGCCAGGAAGATCGGCAGTGCCCCGATGTTGAATTACCTGTTGAAGCACGCAACCAACCTCTCTGCCAAGGTCGCAGCATGCCAGGTGGTCGAATCTGCGCCAGATGCTGCCAAATATGCTAAGACTGAAACTACCGACATTCTATGGAAACACTGCGACATCACGAAGTGCCGCTGCAGTACGAAATTCCTGTGGGTGCATCGTGCCAGGCATATCCTTGCACAGAATGGCATTGCAGAAGCAGAGTTCACCGGAGCAGTGTTACGTGATCTGCTTGAGGACCAACCGCCAAGGGCAACGTGGTCACGCTCATTGGCCGCGAGGGAAACAATGAGTCATGGTTGTTGCAACCCCTGAACACTATGTTGGCCCCTGAAGTTTTTGCCAACGCACCTGGTGGGCAATTCCCATTGCTGGGCTTGCCATCCTGTCGAATCCTGTTGTTGGATGACCTGCGCTGGGATGATAGCAGCCTCACCCCGTCCGCTACGCTTAACATGCTTGAGGGCCACAACATTCAAAATGTGCAAAATGAAAAACTCATGCATCAGAATTCGTGGACATGCGGATCATGCCCAGGTTCCCCAATTGGGGAACCTGGGCATGATCCGCATGTCCACGAATTCTGATGCATGAGTAAACATGGATTCTGCTATGCCGACTCCTGCAAAGGCAATGATGTCGGGTCCGTGCTTCGTATTGCGTGCTAGCCACTCAACCAAAAATGCCTTGTTCTGCAACATAGTGCGGAAAGGTGGATGTGCATCAACATTCAAGAGATTGCCGGTGAGGACGGCCTTGATGAGCTCGTCTGCTTTAGCTGAATGCTTGGTCAGCGAATCTGCCAGGCAATCTTCACTCCGTACATGTGCAAGGTCATGCATCTGTCCACTGTTGCTTTCTTTTCTCAACATTTGGATCAAATGCATTGTCTCTTTCCCGGTTGATGTGTTGTGGATGCTGTGGTGACAAGATTATTCGCATCAGTGCGGATGTGCACATCTGCGATTTCGCCTGTTATGTCTGACCAGAGACCGCGAAGAAATAATCTTGAACCGTAACAACGCATCAGTCCGTGCAATTCTGCAACAGTAGTGGACATGGTTGTGGCGGTGATCTTGTGCGTCTCATAGTCGACCAGTGAGCCTCTCGAGTTGGATGAGCCCTGGCGAAGATCTCTTTGTTCTGCAAGAAAAATAACATGCGCACGTTGGGATGACTTATCTTCATTGTTGCGATAGGATGCATCTGGATAACCAACTATGCGTGTCTTGCCACGAAGGGGCCAGAATCTCATACTAAGCGGAATGCTTTTGATGGTTCTGACTGTCTTATTAATGGCGCGAACGTCCTCAATGGTCGGAGATGATGCCTTGGATGCGCACCTGGAGAATTGATAGCCAATGTGGAATTGCGTTCGCGATTGTAACCAATTGACCTGACCTAGGACACTTCTGTATGCAGTATGCGTTTGTGGAGTGAGAGGAGTGTGGTCCTTCAGGTGTTTGTCAAAGGTGATCTCCTGAAGTTCGTCAATGGCAACGTTCTGATGGACATTGATGTACCAGCCATGCTTGTCGTCTTGCTTCCATTGGATGCGTTGTCCTACGAAGAGGCAATCATTTTTGTCTTCGGAACCAACTTGAAAATCTTTACGAAGTCGTCCCATGATTTCCTTCTCGAACACATCATCACCCGTCATAAGAAGATCATCAACATGAAGAGAAAGTGCTCCATGAACTTGTCGATTCTTGGCATTGTTACCGGAAACGGGATCCATGAGGTAATCAACTGCTCCTTCGAGATCGAAAGTATTGGATGACTTCTTTTCACTCACCAATGCGGGCTTCGGAAGCTGCTTGCCGTAGTAGACATATGTACAACGGTCTGCCCTGGTTGGCACCAGTCCGTAAGAACGGAGTGCCGAATCAAGGATGTTCCACCATCTGCGGGGTGCGTCATTCAGCCCGTAGGCAGGCTTCTTCATGCGCGCTCCAATGTGTGGTGGATATCCCATTTCAGGAGGGATCTGACAAATGTGTCACGAGTCTGATCGTATGCTTTGCCTTGGAGGAATGCTGTCTTCAAATCCATGTGAAATATATTCCAGCCCTTATTTGCGGCTGCTTGGATTGCAAGGCGGAAGCCACTCCTGGATGCAGCAGGACTGTCTGTCTGCTGATCGTTCTTCTGCTTGTCTTGGAAGCTTCGGAGGACCCAGCGAGCCTTGGTCTTTAGGAAGTTACCATCCTTGTCTCGCTTTAGGGTAAGGACCCAGCGACCGGTGACCCAGTTCCTGACCCAAGTCGAACACTTCGTTATCAAGCCAGGATTTACACTCAAGATGCTTAGCTTCAAGGAATTGCTTCTGATAAGCCCTTGTCTCAGTTGCTGTCGCTTCCTTCCGCTTCTTGCCAATGAGTGCGGATGTGGATGAAGCCTTCAGGGATTCTTGCTTGGATGAGTACAAGACTAAGATCGCACGGTCATCGTCGGTCATGTTCTTGCAAAACTGGTCAACATGATTCTTATCTGTGTATCTCTGATGAGAGAATCCGCATCGGGGCGATGGGTTGAAGGTCCCTTTCACACGTCCAAGAAGGACAGGCTTGCCTTCAATATCTCTCGGAACCGTAAAGGATCCGGTGTTCGCACAGATCTTCTGCTCGGCTGTCATGAATGACCAGTGTGCCTCATCAAGGACGAGATCAGTTTGGTGATCATCGTAAGCTCTGGTCCTCTGAGAGTCTTCTGATTCTCCATCTTCCTGGTCAGCAATCCTTTCCCCCTAATAATAAACGACGCCCCCCCCCCCCCCAATTAAAAAAAATACCCGGCCAGCAAAACAATTTTTATTATTAGGGGTCCCCTGGTTCCGGAGCTCAGGCTCGAAAGTCGCAACTTTGTAGTACAGCCGTAGTAAAGGAAACGTGCTCCCGGAGCTCTGGCTCGAAAGTCGCAACTTTGTAGTACAGCCGTAGTAAAGGAAACGTGCTCCCGGAGCTCTGGCTTGAAAGTCGCAACTTTGTAGTACAGCCGTAGTAATTAAAGGAAACGTGCCCCCGGGGTCCCCCTAATGGGGCTGGATTTGAGTACGGGCAAGAAAATACCTACTTTAGAATTGGTTTAGTATTGGCTATTCTAAAAGTAGTATTCCCGGATTTGGGACTTCCGAAGCAAATATTTATTATTAGGGAGACCTTTATTAATAGGGGGAACGGATTATATCTCATGGTTCTCTCTGAACTTCCAGTGCCGGATGAGGTTGGAACATGAGGGATCAGTTCTTCCTCACTTTCATTTTGTACCGGCAAGTTTGCTGGATTGTTCGGATTGAAATTGGATGAAAAGGCAGGTTCACCTCTGGGAGAATGCTCAGGTGACTCATCATTGTCATCTGGCTTCTTCTTCTTTTTCCTCCCAGTTTTCTGCTTCTTGGATGGACTGCCAGTTGTTTCTTCTTGCTCAAGTGTCGGCAGTTCAAGATCTTCATCATGGTCTTCTGCTTCGTGATTCGTCACAATCGCAGGTGGCGAAGGTACCACGACAGTCGGAAGAATTGGTTGAGATGACGGCAAAGAGACATCGCCCCCCAGTCGTTGAGTCCGCTTGAGGATGAAATGGACTGTTTTTGCCGTTTAAGTGCCAAATCTCCTCCGCCAGGTTTGTCGTGCGGCGGCAACGGTGGATCTACTGGACTGTCCGGTGATACTCCTCGTGGTGCTGGCGGCGTGGGACGATCAGGCTGATGTGGAGGATCCGGAGGAGGATCTGACATGTTCCGGCGGTGTTGGAGGTCTTGGATCAGGCATGGGATGGTCCGGTTGATCAGGTGGCTGCTGTGTGTCAGGTTGTTGGGGTTCATCCGTGGGTCTGCTGGATCCGTCTCGATGGGCATCGGCCTGATAGCCGGCGCATCTGAGAATGACTGAAAAACATCACTGCATGCCAAGTCTTCGGATCATGATTCTCCCAATTGCATTTGGATGCAGGCAAGACCCAAATTCTATTTAGCTGATCAGGCTGCCAGAAGGATATGATCGCATCGTCCGGAGGTGATGTAATGGGCATGTTAATGCCGATGGTGTGGACGTATGCGGTGCATGCATCATACTGAGTGGATGAAATGCACAATTGTCTCAGCTTCTTGCAACCATTCCACATGTTCTGACATCGCCAGCCATTACGATCTTGTTTGAAGATACTTATTTCAGTCCCTGGAGGGTACTGCTTCATCGTCTTCTGAAACTTTTGGACTAGCGGATCTTGGATGACCAATGGTTGAACGTCCTTGTTGAACGGGAGGTCCTGAATTCTGACCGCAAGACTACTGCTGGTCATGTTGAACTCCTTGTCAATGGCGTCAACCTGCTTGATGGTGAATGGTTCGAAAAGGTCGTCCAAGAGGTACACCTCGTTGTCAAGTGGTTTCACCTTCAAGTGTCGTAGGTGGATGTGCGCAAGATCGATCCTGACAGAACTGGTAAGGATACACCTGTGCCAGTTTGTTTCCCTCTAGGCGTTGATGTTCATGCTTGACTGAGCTGGTAGAATTTTTACACCTTCTGAAGATCGGTCTCATTACCTCGGGAGGTAAACAGTGCATCAAGCTTGTGGGCTTGAGACTTCTGAGTCCGGATTCAGGATCTTTCAGTCCGTATGCACAGAAATGGAAATCTCCCCAGGTCACGGATGGATCTGAAAACAGTTGCTGCATACAGTTCAGACACCATATCTTGGATGTCTGAGGATTTTCAATGACGAAGCATCTTCCGTGCTTCAACTGATATCGCGCAATGGATGCCACAAACTCAACCATGGGAAGATAGCGTTTCCGCTTCTCCCAGACTCTTTGTTGGTCTTGTTGGATGTTCTGCATATTTGACCATGGTCCACAGACCGGTGCCATGAGGATTACATCAGGTGCTTGTTCCTTGATGATCTCCATGACCATGTGTCGTCCCTTGGATGTCATTACGTCGAATTCGGTGCGGATGTCTACGAGAGTCCCAACCTTAAGACCTGTGAGTGCGCAGCATTGACTGAATCTGGCACTTCCTGCAAAGATCTCGAGAACGTGGATCTTTCCTTTACGTACACAATTCCAATGTGCTTGTTCAGGAACGGATGTGAGATCCTCGACGAACATGTTCTCTGCCGGATGAGGCGCTGCAGGCTTGGGAGTTGTCTTTCCCGCGATACGTAATGGCACTGAGGATTTTGGCTTAGGAGCTGGTGCGGATGACTCCTTCTTCTTGGTATCGGCAGAGGAGCCGGTTTGCTCCTTCTGCAAAGATTCTCGCTCTTCTGGCAATAGAAGATCAATTCCAGGTTTCCCCGGAGGGATGGTTTCATCCTTTCTGACCTTCGTCATGTTAACCTTGATGAGTCGAGTCCCAAGATCAAGTCCTACCATTGCTCCTTCAATGGAAATGACTTTTCCTTTTAGCCATATTCCTCCCTTGCTTCCATCGGAACGGATCTTGGATTTGTCTTCCTGCCAGTAAAATACCTTGTCCTTCACCTGAAGAGGCTTAGAACTCATTCGGAGATTTTGAGCAAGGTCTCGTCGGATGTCTTCGGATTGACGTGCTTCTTGGAATGCTTGCTTAGACAGCTGTTTGATCTGAATGGCTGTCAGCTCCTCCTTATTCCTGTCAATCGTCAACTGAGTCGGTGTTGCGACATTGAGTTGGATGAGATCTGCTGGTCGTCTTCCGAATGCGAGCTCCAATGGTGTTACACCCGCGCAGGTGACAGTCTGATTCCTGACAGTTGCAGCTGCCTTCACCAGCTGTCTATATGTCACTTTCTTCAGTGTTGCAGGTGCTGTGCCTGCCTTGATGGAACTTAGCAGGAAACAAGAAGGAGTCCCCAACGAGGTGGCTTCAAACCCTTCAGAAAAAGCGGTTCTGGCGGAAAGGCCAATATGGCCAACGAAAACTATGATCCCTACGACCAGGCATATTGGGGAAAAGGCAAAGGAAAGAAGGGAAAGAAAGGAAAATCAAAATTCCAATATCCCTATGATGGAAACAAAGGTTATCCATCCTATGAGAGTGGCAAAGGAAAGAGCGGACAGGAAAAAGGAAAATCCAAGACGTTCGCAGCCACCGCAGAGAAGACGGAGGAGCAGCCCGCCATCCAGCAGACTGCACCATCCATAGAGCCTACCTATGCCGGTTGGACAGACCAAGACTGGGATCAATCATGGACATGGAACGAACATGGCTGGTACTCATCCCATGAGACATCCAGCACAGGACAAGCGTTAATGGCATTCCATGATGCATATGAGTATCCTGGGAAAAAGGCCATCCACGAGAAGCTGATCCAATCAGATGCAGTTTCAGAACACAATCTGTCCGTCGCGACAAATCACAGCCTTTTGGCAACAAAGCTGATGGCGCCTGTCATCAACCCTCAGCACAACCCGACCTATGCGATTCTGGACAACGGATGTACCAGATCTATGGGCAGCTGGCATGCAATCCAGCGTTTTACCCAGGCAATCGAACCAATGAAGGACATCATCTCCTACGAGTACATCCCGGCCGAGACCAAGTTCACTTTTGCAAACGGAGAGACCGCCAGGGTAAATTGGACCCTGCATCTTCGATATCACACAACTCCTCCATGCAGTACCTCGACATCCTTGAACAAGGAACTGTACCGATCCTTGTCAGCATCAGCCAGATGCGGAACCTCTACATGACCATCGAGCACACACCTCAATGTGACAAGATCACCTGCAAGGCCTTTGGCATGAACCGTCAAGCAGTTCCAGCATCCGGTACAGGACATGCACTCGTCGATCTCGCTGGAGTTGCAAGAGTGAAGGCACATGGAGAAATTGCTCACAAGGGCCTCACCAACTATGTCTATGACGATGATAACAGCATCAAATCTCACCAGGAGCGAAATTGTTTGTGCAGCAAAATCATCCGAGACAAAGGAGGACCTAGCAGCTCCTAAGATCATTGGATCTCAAAAGCAGGACCATTGGATCCTTGACAAGAAGAACAAGCAGCTCATCCGTGTGCGCATCACGCCTCGCAAGGCGTTGTTCACACCAAATGGAGCCAAGGAATGTCCAATCAATCCTGATAATTATCAGCCGAGAACGTACCACGGAGATCATTGATGCATCCACATGGGTGGAGATCCAGATATCTTGGAAGACAATTGGAGACTTACATCCCAGGCAAGTAAACCGATGATTAACCTGTGGATAGGTAAGACCCTTTTAAACCTTCTCAGAAATTCGCTGAAGGACGTAGAAGCAGGTTCAGGATCGGCAGCAGACAGGATCATCGACAAGAGGGGCCAGTCGACTATTGAGCCAGATCCTTTCGCACCATCCTCAGAAGAACCAACATCGCTTCCGCTTGCCCTAGGCAGAATCCACAAGCGATTGTCGAATCCAGAAGAGTTGAAGAAACTCCACCTCCAGCATCCTCACATGACAACAGATCAATTTCGATTTAGAACTCGCTCACTTCATTTGCCGAAATCAACATTCGATCTATTTGACAAGATCCGAAGTGAGTGCGAAGTTTGCCAAGTGGCGAAACATGCACCATCACGAAGCAAGACAAGCGGACTTCGAGCGGACACCTTTGGTGACATGACATTCATTGATCACTGTCAAGTTCCTCTTGGAACTGGAGAACACATCATTGTTTTTGTCAGCCTGGATGGAGCAACAACATTGCTCACTGCAGAGGCAGAGGCAGTGACAACTACGCAAGAAGTCGAGAACATCACTGTCCTCAGGAACTATTTTGACCTGTACCACTTGCAGCCCAAATCAGTTGTCGCAGATCAAGCCTTCATGACAGATACATGGGAACATTTCTATCAGTCCCTTGACATCACTCCGATATCTCTGGGACCAAATACACCATGATCTTGAGTTGTGCCTTCAGGAGTCGAACTGCAGCTTCAGCTCGATTTGGCCATGGTGTGTTCGGTCCCAAGGATATCGGTGTGATGTCAAGGGATTGAATGTTTCTGTCATGAAGGCTTGACCTGCGACAACTGATTTGGGCTGCAAGTGGTACTGGTCAAAATAGTTCCTGAGGACAGTGATGTTCTCGACTTCTTGCGTAGTTGTCACTGCCTCTGCAGTGAGCAATGTTGTTGCTCCATCCAGGATGACAAAAACAATGATGTGTTCTCCTGTTCCAAGAGGAACTTGACAGTGATCAATGAATGTCATGTCACCAAAGGTGTCCGCTCGAAGTCCACTCGTCTTGCTTCGTGATGGTGCATGTTTTGCCGCTTGGCAAACTTCACATTTACTTCGGATCTTGTCAAATAGATCGAATGTTGATTTCGGCAAATGAAGTGAGCGAGTTCTAAATCGAAATTGATCTGTTGTCATGTGAGGATGCTGGAGGTGGAGCTTCTTCAACTCTTCGGGGTTTGACAATCGCTTGTGGATTCTGCCTAGGGCAAGCGGAAGCGTCGTTGGTTCTTCTGACGATGGTGCGAAAGGATCTGGCTCAATGGTCGACCGGACCGGCCCTTCTTGTCGATGATCCTGTCTGCTGCCGATCCTGAACCTGTCCTTAAGCGAATTGTCCGTGAAGGTGAAAATGGTCTTACCTATCCACAGGTTAATCATTGGTTTGTTTGCCTGGGATGTAAGTCTCCAATTGTCTTCTAGGATGTCTGGATCTCCACCTTCGGATGCATCAATGATTTCTGTAGTACGCTCTCGGCTGATAATTATCAGGATTGATTGGACATTCCTTGGCTGCATTTGGTGTGAACAACGCCTTGCGAGGCGTGATGCGCACACGGATGAGCTGCTTGTTCTTCTTGTCAAGGATCCAATGGTCCTGCTTTTGAGACCCAATTATTTTTGGAGTTGCTAGGTCCTCCTTCGTCTCGGATGATTGGGTTGCACAAACAGTTTCACTCTTGGAGATATCCTCGGAGGGAAACCTGATGCTGTTGTCATCATCGTAAACGTAGTTGGTGAGGCCCTTGATGGCAATTTCTCCATGTGATTTCACTCTTGCAACTCCAGCGAGGTCGACGAGTGCATGTCCTGTACCGGATACTGGAACTGCTTGACGGTTCATGCCAAAGGCCTTGCGTGTGATCTTGTCACATTGAGGTGTGTGCTCGATGGTCATGTAGAGGTTGCGCATCTGACGGATGCTGAGGAGGATCGGTAGACTTCCTTGTTCAAGGACGTCGATGTTGGTACTGCATGGAGGAGTTGTTTGATATCGGAGATGCAAGGTCCAATTTACCTTGGCTGTTTCTCCGTTTGAAAAAGTGAACTTGGTCTCGGCCGGGATGTACTGATAGGAGATGAGGTCCTTCCTGAGTAAAACGCTGGATTGCATGCCAGCTGCCCATAGATCTGGTACATCCATTGTCCAGAATCGCTTAGGTCGGGTTGTGCTGAGGGTTGATGACAGGGTTGCCAAAAGGCTGTGATGTGTTGTGACGGACAAATTGTGTTCTGAAACTGTATCTGATTGGATCAGCTTCCCGTGGATGGCCTCTTTCTCATGATGCTCATATGCGTCATGGAATGCCATTAACGCTTGTCCTGTGCTGGATGTCTCATGGGATGAGTACCAGCCGTGTTCGTTCCATGTCCATGATTGATCCCAATCTTGGTCTGTCCAACCGGCATAGGTAGGCTCTGTGGATGGTGCAGTCTACTGGATGGCGGGCTGCTCCTCCGTCTTCTCTGCGAGGGCTGCGAACGTCTTGGATTTTCCTTTGTCATGTCCGCCCTTTCCTTTGCCATTCTCATAGGATGGATAACCCTTGTTTCCATCATAGGGATGTTGGAATTTGGATTTTCCTTTCTTTCCCTTCTTTCCTTTGCCTTTCCCCCAATATGCCTGGTCGTAGGGATCATAGTTTTTTCCATTGGCCATATTGGCCTTCCCGCCAGAACCGCTTTTTCGAAAGGGTTTGAAGCCACCTCGTTGGTGACTGCCCTTTTTGTTTCCTGATTTTCTTTTTCCTTTTCTCTTTTTGAATCTGAAATTCCGCCCTGACACTTTTCTTGCTATGAACGCATCGTTCTCCTCGAGGACCCAGAATGTCTCTTCATCGTTGTTTGACATGAATCCTTCAAGTCCTTCTTCATCCTCAACCCAAAAGCCTTCTTCTCCTGCGTATTCACCTTGTTCGATGATGAAGGTGTTGCTTCGGTTGCCTCCTTGAGGTCGGATGGATGGATCTTGAATGGATGTCCTGGTTGTGATGAAGAGTTCGTGGTAATGCGTCTTCAGCATCTCATAGCAGTAGTTCTCTAGCGAAATGTTTCTCAGTGACTGCTGGTCAGTCTTTCTCTCTGCTGATCTGACAATTCACTCTGAATGATGAAAAACTGCGCAATGAGATTATCCCCGAAGGGAAATGCGTCCCGCTGTCTGTCCTGCATTCCCGTGATATACTGTCTGAGGACTGTTGGATCATCCTCATTGAGCAGAACTGGAGGCGGTACTCGAGTACCAGCTGCTTGCTGATGTCGAGCAATTGTTCTTGCATTTGCGTCCTGTACGGACTGTCGAAATGATGGGGACTGTGCCGTGAAAACAGGCATCAAGTCCATCCATGCTGCCTTCAACCTCATGAGAAGGATTTCGAATTTTGAGGTTAAAATGAAGAACTCTTGGTTCTGCCTTCTATGATTGAAGAAACTGAGGAGCCTGTACAGATACACGTTTGTCGCACCCTTCAAAAAGTACTTCTTCAGCGTGTTCTTGAAATGGTTGACTCCTTCATCAGGATCTTGCAAAAGGTCATTTTGGAGGACTGCCTTGTACATGTAAACATCTCCTGTGAGTCTGCTTTTGAGGAGAGTGATTGTCACCCAGTCGTCCACGAGTTCTTCATACCTGAACCATCTGACTTCTCCGTCGTACAATGGCGGCTGCTTGGTACCAGTTCTTTGCGGTAGTAGAGGTCGTTGATTTGGTCCCTGGATCTATTCCGGAGAGAGCCCAATATGCCAATATGGAGGATTGGAGGATGGATTGTCCCTGGTGGCTTGTATTGACTGTTATACCTGTAAAGCGGTCTGCAAGCCTTTTTATCAATGTACCATGCGTCGAGTGACTGTACAAATGATTTGAAGGGCCTTGAGCCATCATGTAAGCGGAGTGTGTGAATAGGTCATTGTGCAACAAAAAGCAACACAGGGGCAGCGGGGGCGGGGGGTTGGGGGGCGGGGGGGGGGGGGTGGAAGGAGGGGGGAGGGAGGTTTCAGCCGTGCGGCTGTCAAGATGGTGGATGGTGTCAAGCCAGCCCGAAAAATATTTCGCCTGAAGAAATTGAGGGTTCCAAGCAGATCGCGGACTCAAGTTGTCTTTGTTTCGTGCCGTGGGCTAGGACGAGGTTTGGGATCCCCGGGAGGCCACTGCGTAGTGGGGTGACTCGAGCCCCGGGAGTCGATGGAGAACGCGCGCTTTGTGACCCCTTGGCGCGGGAAGTTCGTTTGAACACAGACAAGGAAGGCATCTTCTAATGGGCTGTGTCGGCTTCTCATGCTACATGAGCAATTGATGAGAGCTCGCCATTGATTGGGTGAACCAAACCAAGGTTGACCAACCATTTAAAGGACGTTTAACAGGAACCTCCGCAGCCTTGACATGGAAGCACGGCAATGCCATGCTTCTGTGGGGTGTGCCTACAAGAGAGGAACATGTTTTTTCAGGGGCACCAAGGGATGTTAGTTTGCAAACCCACACTGTTTTTTTTCCGGGGACTCCCAAGTCTGTCAGGGCCCATTGCCCTCCCGGCGTCCGTTTTCAAAACCCATGGCTGCTTCGTTGGCATGTGTTTTTTCAACTATGACGCAACCTCACTTAGGTTCTTGGCGCCAAAGCGCCCACGCTGCCCAAATCAGGAGTTGCCCTTTGCCTTTCTTTTGCTTTGGGACTGGGCTTCCACGCGAGCGTTCAAGCCTTGACAACCGTTTTCAGCTCAGGAGTTTTCACGAATAGATCCGAATAAGCAAATGCACACATACTATATAGATGAATATAAATATAAATATATATAAATATAAATATATATATATATACACACATGACAGAAGATACACACAGAGATGAGAGAAGATACACATCTACACATGTTCAATACATGTGTATACACTGCATACTAGACATTGTTCTATGCAGAGCCGCAGCTCCTCCCTATCTTTGCCGTCTTCTCCGGCGGTAAGCCAAAATGGCCGTCTTCATGATGAGCGGCGAGGAGGCTGCGGATGAATCCCGGGTAAACCAGGATCAAGGTTGTACCGAATCCGCTTGGTTGATACGACTCGGGGGGAGGGGGGTGGGTTCAACAGGGGATCCTTCATTTTGAGGCGCAACATTACCAAACAATGCTAACGTCGATTGGCGGAAATCCCAAGACCCCTGAGGTGATGAGCGAGGAGCAGCTTGCCCAGTGGCGTTCAGAGTTCGAATCAGCGGGGTTCCCCCCAACCTCGGACGAGTTTAGGCTGGAGGTGGCCAGGCGGCGGAGAATCGCAAATTTCCGGCGCCTGCAGTTGGTTTGCGACGGTGCCGTTGTGGGACCTGGCAGCCCACTGCACGGATTTAGGGGGGACTTCATTGCTTATGTGCGCCCGTACGTGGATGTGGAATGCGATGGGAGTTTGTTTGGAGCCAACGTTGACCATTTTGCAGAAGTTCTACGCCTCTTGGAGCGGCCCCAGAATCCAGATGCTTTTACTGCTGCAGGGAGCGCGCTTTTGCATTTAGCTGCTGAGCATGGTAATCATGAAGCAGTGCGATGCTTGCTGGAAGCTGGTGCTACCAAGGACTTAGCTGCCGTGAAAGGGTGGACACCTCTGCATTATGCTGCTGAGAATGGCCATCCTGAAGTGGTGCGAAGCTTGCTGGAAGCTGGCGCCAACCAGGACCCAGTTGATGTGAATTGGGCAACACCTATGCATCATGCTGCTAAGAACGGCTATCACGAAGTGGTGCGAAGCTTGCTGGAAGCTGGCGCCAACAAGGACCCAGGTGTCGTGAATTGGGCAACACCTATGCATTGTGCTGCTAGCAACGGCTATCACGAAGTGGTTCGAAGCTTGCTGGAAGCTGGCGCCAACAAGGACCCAGGTAACGTGCATTGGGCAACACCTCTGCCTTATGCTGCTAGGAACGGCTGTCACAAAGTGGTGCGAAGCTTGCTGGAAGCTGGCGCCAACAAGGACCCAGGTGACGTGAATTGGGCAACACCTATGCATTATGCTGCTAGCAATGGCCATCATGAAGTGGTGCGAAGCTTGCTGGAAGCTGGCGCCAACCAGGACTCAGTTGATGTGAATTGGGCAACACCTATGCATTATGCTGCTGGGAATGGCTGTCACGAAGTGGTGCGAAGCTTGCTGGAAGCTGGCGAGAACAAGGACGCAGGTGACGTGAATTGGGCAACACCTATGCATTATGCTGCTGGGAATGACCGTCGTGAAGTGGTTCGAAGCTTGCTGGAAGCTGGTGCTAGCAAGGACCCAGGGGACGTGAATTGGGCAACACCTATGCATTGTGCTGCTAGCAACGGCTATCACGAAGTGGTTCGAAGCTTGCTGGAAGCTGGCGCCAACAAGGACCGAGGTAACGTGCATTGGGCAACACCTATGCATTATGCTGCTAGGAACGGCTGTCACAAAGTGGTGCGAAGCTTGCTGGAAGCTGGCGCCAACAAGGACCCAGGTGACATGAATTGGGCAACACCTATGCATTATGCTGCTAGCAATGGCCATCATGAAGTGGTGCGAAGCTTGCTGGAAGCTGGCGCCAACCAGGACCCAGTTGATGTGAATTGGGCAACACCTATGCATTATGCTGCTGGGAATGGCTGTCACGAAGTGGTGCGAAGCTTGCTGGAAGCTGGCGCGAACAAGGACGCAGGTGACGTGAATTGGGCAACACCTATGCATTATGCTGCTGGGAATGACCGTCGTGAAGTGGTTCGAAGCTTGCTGGAAGCTGGTGCTAGCAAGGACCCAGGGGACGTGAATTGGGCAACACCTATGCATTGTGCTGCTAGCAACGGCTATCACGAAGTGGTTCGAAGCTTGCTGGAAGCTGGCGCCAACAAGGACCCAGGTAACGTGCATTGGGCAACACCTATGCATTATGCTGCTAGGAACGGCTGTCACAAAGTGGTGCGAAGCTTGCTGGAAGCTGGCGCCAACAAGGACCCAGGTGACGTGAATTGGGCAACACCTATGCATTATGCTGCTAGGAACGGCTATCACGAAGTGGTTCGAAGCTTGCTGGAAGCTGGCGCCAACAAGGACCCAGTTGACGTGAGTTGGGCAACATACACCTATGCATTTTGCCACTGAGAAAGGCCATCACGAAGTGGCGCGAATTTTGCAGGAAGCCTGCGCCAACAAAATGTTCGGCTGACGTAACTTCAATTTAATATGCAGCCTGGAACGGCCATCAGAAAGTGCTGCAAAGCTTGCTGGAAGCCGGTGCTAACAACGACCCCGCTGAAGTGAATCGGCTGCACGCATTGCTGCGGTGCTGACAAGGATGCGACTGACATGAGTGCGGCTTGATTTCTATTTCTTATTGCCATTATGAAGCGATACTTGCTAGAAGCTGGCGCTGGCAACATAGGGTGGTTTTCCAAAGTGAAGATAGCACATCCAACTGCACTTTCCTGGTTGGTTGCGGTACATTGCTGCTTTTCCTTGTTTCCCCCTACTGCTTGGCGGACATCCGCCATACCGGGTGAGCACACGTCAGCATGCGCACATTGCGTGTGACTAGGCCAGCGCAGAAGCTCGAAGCTGGAGGAAGAAGCAGAAAGCATTTGCCATTCTATTTCCCATCCATTTGTCTCTTATTTGGTCTCCTGTTTGCTGCTTTTGTCATACTATTGTCTTTCTGTTTTGTTCATCTTTCCACATGTTTTTCCATATCTATCTTTACGATTGGAGCCCAAAGGAGCCCTAGGTGTGGTTTGCCCTTTCCCTCTCCGTTAAAAAAAAAGGATAGTCGAGCGGAAACCATATGTCCTTTCTTTCCTTTCTTCACCTCTTTCCATGTTAGAAAGTCTATGCTGCTTGATAGAGAGGAGAGATGTGATGAGAAGGAAGAGACAGGAAAGGAATGACTCCAGCTCTCATCAATACTATTTGGGAAGCGAGGCATAGTGAAATTCCTCTTCTTCATGTCGTCCCTCTCCCGGTCGGCAGAATGGTCAAGAACCGAGAGGAAGGACACGGTGCCACCAAGTAGTGATTATCTGATGGTGGCTCTCATCATCACCTTTCTACACCTCAACAAAGCTAGATACGGGAATAAAAAGGACATGGAAAGAGACACGGTATAAGAATCAACAAGAAAATACCAACATAAGAGATAAACAACAGATGGGACATAGAATGGCCAGTTCGCGTTGCCGCGTTGCCGCCTCGGCCAGTCCGCTTTTGGCTGGCTTTGAGGTATACACCGTGCTTTAGTTTGCCTTGAAGTCTTGTGTTTGCGTGAGCTGGTTCCGGTAGAGGGTGTGGGCATGTCTGCGTGCTTCCACATGGCTTCAAGGGCCAGAACGAGAGCTCAAGCGAAGGTGAATTTGACTGGTTTCCGGGGGGTGGGGGAATTGCCGGTTTTGAAAGGATTTGGCCGGAGTTAAAGGGGATTTAACAGGTTTCTAGAGGGGAGTTTGGTTTCTGCGTTTTGTTTTTAAATCGGGGGATTGGATAGGTTTGTGGAGGGGAATTTGAACGGCTTTTTGAGGAGTTTCTTGACCGGTGTCTGCATTTGATCCGGTTTCTAGAGGGCCGGAGTTGGATGGCCTTGGCAGGCGGAGTTTGCCGGTTTTTGAGGGGCAAGATCCGTTTCTTTCTTGAAGGGATCTGACCGCTTCCCGACCCTGGCCCTTTTTTAGGCTTGCTGCAGGCGGCCTGGAGGCAGCTGGAGAGGGGATTTTGGCTGCGCGACATGGGGTGGGGGGGGGGAAAAGGGGGGGGGCGGGTTGGGGAGAAGAGGTTCTAAAGGGGTCTGACCGCTTCCCGGCCTTGTGGGGGCCGAGGCGAACATTGACTTAAGAGTCCTCGCGCTCGCGAATTGTACTTGCTCGAGGAAACACGTTCTCTGTTCCCTGGCGTAGGACTCTAGGCGTTAACACTCGTTTCATTTCAGTTTAGGGAAACCTGAAGAGACGCCACTAACCCAAATGCAGAACTGCGCCAGCCCAAGCCAAGAGCATTCCCAAAGCCCCCCCCATCGACAAAGCTAGAACGACACCCTGGCTCAAAGCAATCCACAATCATCAGCCCACAGCACAAGAAAAACATGTCCAAATCATATCCGAAGAAGTCCCCGCAAGCGCCCCGACAAAACCCCAAAGTCAGCGCCCAAGACAGAGACATCTCCCAGGACATCCCCGCGACGTTCCTAAAACCATCCCAAGAAGTATGTTGACAGACATGTTCCAACGACAAATCTGCAACGACATCCCAAAAAGCCATCCTTAAAGACACAACGCGACGACGGCCTCCGAAGACAATCCACCAGAGACTTCCCCGGCCAACGTTCTGAGACACCACCCCAAGACATCTTTCGAGACACGCCGAAGATACCCGCAATGACAAGCCTCAAACAAAGACCCCATAGATGACGCGCACGACATCCCATTGACCATTCCCATTGACCATTCCCGAAGGCATCCGAAGACCTCCCAGAAAATCTCAAGACAACCCTCGCAGACACCCCCCAAAAGACGTCCCCTCGAAGACTTCGCCGCCAGGCCAATTCCAAAGACATCCCCGAAGACATCATCCAAGACAACCGCAAAGATCCCAAACACACCCTCAAAGACATTCCCAAAGACATTTTCTCCCAAGACACGCTCAGAAGACATCCCCAAACACATCACTGCAAACAGACATCACCCAGGATGCCACGAAGATCCCTTAGAAAACAAAAGAATCCCCAAACAACTGCGAAGACATTTTCAAAGAATTCCCAGCAGGTTTCCCCGGCAGACATCCCCCCAAGACCCCTTCCAACGACAACCCCGCAATTTTTTCGGCGTCCAGGACAACTGCAAAGACATCCCCAAAGAACTCCTCACAGATATCACCGAAAGGCAACCGCAAAGACAGCTTCAAAGATATGCCTTGCAACGACAACCCCGCAGACACCCTTGGAGGACATCCCCAAGGACACGCTCAAAGACATCCCGCGAGAACCGCAAAGACATCCTCAAAGAGGCCCCCAACAATATCCCCCGAAAAGCAACCGCAAAGACAGCCCAAAGACATGCCTTGCAGACATGCCCTGGAGACTTCCCCCCACAGGCTCTTGCATGGGCAACCCCACAGACACCCTCTCAGCACATCCTCGAAGACATCTTCGACCCGCAAAGCCACCAACACAACTGCAAAGACCCAAAGACCTTCGAAAACATCTCCAAAGACATCACCCAAGACACCTGCAAAGATATCACTAACGACACCCCCAGACACACCCCCAAAGACGTCCCCTGAAAACATCCACAAGATCCCCCTCAAGACATCCCCCTCAAGACATCCCACAAGACACCTCCCAAAGCCACCCCCAAGGACGTCGACCATGGACAACCGTGAAGACATCCCAAACGACACCCCCCGAAGACAGCCTCAATGACAGGCCCCTGAAACAATTTCCAAAGAAATGCCCAGCTTCTCAAGGTGCTGCGCCTGCCACGAAATCCGCAAGCTCCCGAAGTGCAGTTTCTCGCCTGCCACGCAATTAGCATGCGCCTGCCAACGCCACTCAGTGCCGCCCCGGCCAGGCGCGGACAGCTGTATAGTGCTGCACCTGCGCTGCAATTTGAACAACACGCTCCAAAGTGCCGCGGTCACGCAAAGCGAGCTTGCCACGAACTCAGACTCGTCCAACACCCAGCTTTGACACGTCTATGCCGCGTAGGGAAAAATGCACGGAACTCTGGCGCCAGAGTAATTTCGACCGGTTTTGCAAGTTTCAAGCTCACTCAGACGATCCGACTGTACGACGGGGCGAGCAAACGCTTGCGTGCGCTTGCCAAGCCAAAGACAAAGCCATCGCGCCTGAAACGACCCTTCTGCTGCACATTCGGGAAGAACCTGATAGAGGCCACAAACGAATGCAGACAAAGAACAGCCAAAGAGCATTCACACCCCCGCCATCGGAAGTTTCTAACGTTTTGAACTCACTGTGGGGGCGCTTGCTTTGCTTTTGCAACTCACTTGGCCTCATCGAAATGGTCATGAAAGCCTGCTGCTTGTTGTCTCACCGCCTGTGCATCTGTAGTCAAACAACCTGTTTGGCGACAAGCCAGCCATTTGTCGAGCTATCCATTTGTCAAGTCTGTTAAGTAACTACCTTCCCTTGTCTATCTGTCAAGCCTTGAAGCCAGCGATCTGTCCAGATAACTCGCAAACCCCCCGCAAAGACGGTCTCCGGAGGCTCTCGTCGCTGGCGGTGGCGCCTGGGGGGTCCCCGGGCGCCGCGCTGGTGGCAGTGGAAACGTTGCAGCAGGCGGCGGAGGAGAATCGGCCCGGGGCTTGGCTGGGCCTTTGAAAGCCAAAAGCCAAGGAACAGAGGTGTCCTTTTTGTTTGATTTGGTTTAAAGATAGAGGGCTATTCCTGGTTTACCTGGTGGTTCAATCAACTACCAGGGCCATCTATTTTCCCAAAAAGGACACCTATGCCAAGGAAGTGACACAATCAGGAACCACCGTGGGTGGTTTTCGTTGTTTGTTCTTCATTGACGATCGGGCCCAGTGTCAAAGGTTTGCGCCAAAAGAAGGAATCTCTCATGGTGACAGCTGCATGTTGGTTTTGAAAGGCCTAGTTTTGTCAAAGACTTCTTGAGGTTGGTATGGATGGTCATCAGTCTCTTAGGGTTGTAGACAACCACTACAAAGGTTGCTAAGGAACGAGGAGTTCTCACCATGAAACGGGGCTGGGGCGGGGGGTTGGGCTCGGGAAACCACCTGAAACGGACAATACATTATGATTCAACATGTCGCTGCATTTAGCATAGCGCAAAGTCAAGCTTTGTATTTGCATCCGCCCATTTGACCAATGCCTACAATTGGTTTACCTGTTGGACAACTGGCAACTTGGTCTTTGCTGCAAGCCCCCTGCTCCGTTGCCTTCTCAGGCATCACACGGCTGCTTCTGGTTCCAAAACGAAGCTAAAAAGAGTTGCCACAGGACTCATTTGCCGCATTTGTTTGGGGAAACAGTCATGTGAGCTCGCGGGGGTGGCTTTTTTTGTTTCAGCAGGCTGCCTTGGTCCTGGGAAGCTCAAAGGAAGTCGTTCGAACAACAATGGTTTGAACTTTGAAGATGCTGCGTGTTGCGTCGTTGCAACTGGGGCTTTGAGAATGACCCCATCAGCCATTCGCAGAGGTCCTGATCCCTTCTCGCGCCGATCCCTTCTCTAAGATCAGGGGCGGCTGAAGCAGCGGTACCCCCGTTTTTGACTCGCCAGTCTGAAACCCTATGTTTTTCCGGGGGGGAAGTCAACCATCCCCGGGTTGGGCCCGTTGGCTCGTCCAATGGGAGCGGGGCTCGCGCCAGAGCCGAGGCACCTCTGCTTGCGGGTGGAGCGGGCGCTGGGCGCCAGCTGCAGCGAGTTCTGCGTGCGGCCCAGTGAAACAGATGCGAAGCGGGGGTCGGGGGTCGCAACCGTGGAAAAGGGTTTTTGTATTACACCCTGCAAATACACCCACTGGGTATTGACCCCCAGAAAAGGCTTCACAAATTGCGGATAAAGCCGTGTTGTTTTGAAGCATGGGCCATTTTTTAGGGTAGATGAAGTCTAGGGATACTCCCCTTGCCATAAATAGCTGCGGATTTCCGCCTCCGCCTTCTGGATTCTTGAAGGCATGGTTCTGGGATTACGACCATTTCAATACCGGGTTTGATTCTGTCTCGCATGGGGTTGGCCGGCACCCTTAGGGTTTGTTTACAATTAGGTATACTGTATGCAAAAGCACCAAATGCCTGACAAACTTGGATGTGTGTAGATGCACCGTGTCGGGTCAACGCAGAATTGACGTATACACATCACATAACCATAGTTTAACACATGCTTCATGTTTGTATTCTGCATTGACATTGACGAAACAAACCACATTGCCATTTTGCACCTATCCACCGGCCCCGAAATGAGTAGACCCTTCAAAAATGGGCGGTCTCCTTCCGAAAGATCTGGCAAACCCTGCTGTCAGCATGGGGCATGGAACCTCGAATTATGTGAGGATGTAGTTGGACTGCTTTGCTTCTAGCAGAAAACAACAGTTCCATTGGGGCCTGACGGGGTCAGTCTTCACAAATATTCACTTGACCTACTTCAATATGCAAGAACGGGGGAGCCTCATTGGGCCTGCTTTGGTTTAGAGATGAGCAACACGCGGGATTTCTCAATCGGAATTGGCTTTCAGCGGAACATGAGCTTCGCACTGTCCCTCACTTTTGCAGATTCTCTTCTACAGGGCGCGACATGGATTTACCCGCACTGGTAAAATCTCTCACAGCAATGTGCGCTCCTATCGGGCTGCATGCTCTGCTTGACGCTACTGTGGATGGACGAAATCCTGCACCACTTTGAAACCATGAGAAGCCATTGTTTGTTGGTATTTGCAGGGGAATCAACATTCAAGGTTTTCTTGGGTGGTGCAGGATTTCGTCCATCCACTGTATTAAGTTGCTGGAATCGCCGAGGATGTGCTTCTCAAGCGAAGGTCCTTTAGGCGGTTGAGTGGCACTTCAGGTGTTCTCGTTTCTTTCAGCCTTGCTGTTAGAAAGTCCACAGAGAACAAACGTGTGGCTTTTCCCCGCAGATTTCTTGGTTCCGCGCAGTAGCTCGCTTTGTCGCGCTGCTCAGGTGGACTTTTGTATCTCTCTATATATATACACATTGTACATATATATATATACATATTGTACATATATATATATTATACATATGCATATTGTATATATAAACATATGTATACTTAGCATGTCCTCCGCGAGGCCATTGGCCCCCGTCCTTTTGCGGCTTAGGCGCCGGGCGCCGGTGCCGGGCGCGGTGGATGGCCCGCGCCTCGGAAAAGCTCGGCTGCTCCGGGCGCCTGGGGACTCAACTGAGTCACACCCAAACCGAAGGAAGTTTGGGTGAATTCAACGAATGGATCAAACAAAAATAGGACCCCAAAATGATGATGTTCTCAACTGCGAGCTCGGGTAGATGATCCGGTAAGGGACGAAATTCAACAAGAAATAGCTGCACGTTGATAAACAAGTACACATTGAACAACTCTGACAATGGGCGTCACATGTGGTGGGTCAAAATCCAAATCGGACCAGTGAAGGTTAGTAAGGAGCCTATCCACGGGGCTGCACCCAAACCCATTGCTCCTTCCACGCACTGAAGGTGAGCGTGATTCTGTCCACCACCTGGGCGGGCCGCAGAGAGCCATCCCTGAACACAAATGCTGCTTATTTGGCCATGGGTCAAAATCCAAATCGTACCCCGAGTGAACATCCCAATCCCCACTGAAATCCCGACTAAAATGGATGGTGCACCTACCCCAAAATGGTACCATTGGTTTTGACCCAAAGCTAACTGGAGACTGGTTGGAATGGTACCAGCTTGAATTCCATTTCTGGGCTCAACTGGAATTCAGGGGGAAAAATGCATTGAACATCCAGAAACTGGAGAAAAGCTGGCCAAGCCGGCCAAGATGTAGATCATTTTGAGTTCAAAGTTCCCGCTTGCCCGAAATCTATCTCGTCTTCAATCTTGAACCCAGAAAACATCCTTCGGAGCGTGTCGGAGAACCCACTTTGTGATCAGCGCGATGCTTTGCTGCCTTTCCTTTTAGAAAGCACAGCTTTTCTAGACGAGACTTGCTCAGGCAGTCCCCGAGCTAGCAACCTGGGTTAATGTTGAATCTTCCGCAGACACATTTATCCAGCAACCTTCCGAAAGTGTGGATCCATGGGGGATGTTGCAGCCGCATGCACACACACACACACACAACTCCATGTGGTTCGAGGTGTTTTCCTTGAGCCAGGACGGGAACTTCTACGACGCCACCATCCACACGGTTCTGTCCGGTGGCACCGACCTCGGGCCTCGGGTCGCGCAAAATTGGTTCGCCCGCCCGGCTGTGGCCGCTTGAGGCTTCGCTGTGAGCTTTCGGAGGATCGGAAGCCACAAGCAATTGAGATCCCAACTGGGCGTGGCGCCAAATTTAAGAGATACCTGGAGTCTCCATGACCCTTTAAAAATGGGTCCACGACCTCATTATTTTGGGTAATGACCCCATTTTAAAGGGTCATGGAGACTCCAGGTAGATAGGGTGAGGCAGGTTTTCGTCTTTGGTTCCATGCGCCGAGGTGCCATGTTTTGTACGCCACAGCCAACTGGTTCAAAGATTTGAGAGCGTCAGACAGGACCGCTGTGGTCACGGCTGACCAGTCAAGAAGTGTGGCATCAGGCTCCCCGGAGCCAATGTGAGCGGGGAGGTCGTCCATGGCGAGCGCAGGTGTCTAAGGCAAGGGGCAGCTCATTTCGCCATCCCAGCCCAAAGGTGGGAGTAGAAGCCTGCAAGTCATTTTTTTTTTTTTGGATGGGGCCAAAAGCATGTCGACGCCTGGGAGTGCATTTCAGGCAGACCTGGTGAAGAAGGTGTTGCTTTGTTGGATGCTTGGGGAACATATGGGTTTGTCTCGAATAGGGGACCCCCCGCCCCGCCCTCCCAAAAAAGAGGAAAGCGTTCATTTGTTTGGCTTCCCTTCAACACAGCACAGGCACATCCAAATGGGACACTTTGCAGTGCTCAACTTTGCCTCACCCCCCATTGAAACTCGAGCCAGGCTTGTATTCGGTTCGTACTCCTTGAGGCCTACTTCCATTTGCTTCGAATATGTTTTGTTTGCCCTTGTTGGTTGTAAAGGGAATCCATCACTGCTAAGAAATATGGTACCTTTTTTTTTTGCCAGGGGGCTGAACCAAATAGAAGCCTCTGGCATTGATACTCCCGAGGCATTGCTTTCAGAATTTTGCGGCATTCCCACAGGCTGAAATGGGGCCCCGGGGCCCCGCGCTTGCTGATGCAGCCAGGGGAACAGCTTTTGGAATCTGTTGATTTTATGCGGAGTCCTAGCGCAAACCAGCAGGTTCAGATTTAATGGGATCCCATTTTGGGGTAGGTGCATTCACCACCCATTTTAGTCTATAGCGGGGATTAGGATGTTTACTGGGGGCTAACCGGGCTTTTGACCCATGGCCATTTGTTCAGATCCGGCCTCTGTTCAGAGACTCGCCGGCCGTGCGCCGTGAACCCGCTCTCCGAGGCTCAGTGGTGGTCAACTGGCTGCGTCCGCCAGCGCAGATTCAGCTGGCGCGGACGCCAATATTTTTTTTTGCGTGCGCAAGAAGGGTTTTGGTGAGGGAGCGCAGGTCTGGTCCGAGTTCTGGAATGTCATCAGCCAAAAACCAATGCGCTGGGCGCAAATCCCTTGTGCACAATCAGCTGCAAATCCTCACACGTACTTTTTGGCTCAAAGGGCCAAACGTGGGACCAGCGGTAGTGGCAAGGACTTTCAAGAGATGCTTACAACCTGCATGGTTTCCGGCCTTTTGGTAAGCCACTTCAGTGTCTTGGTCGTTTCTTACACCTTGTTCCGGTCCATGTCTTATCCGGAGCGGGGCACAGGCAATCAATCCAGAAAGCAGGCACGCCAGCCAGCCAGCCAGCCAGCCAGCCAGCCAGCCAGCCAGCCAGCCAGCCAGCCAGCCAGCCAGCCAGCCAGCCAGCCAGCCAGCCAGCCAGCCAGCCAGCCAGCCAGCCAGCCAGCCAGCCAGCCAGCCAGCCAGCCAGCCAGCCAGCAAGCGAGCGAGCAAGCAAGCAAGCAAGCAAGCAAGCAAGCACCCAACAACCTAAGCACCCCCTTGACGTAACCATTCCTACAACCACCCAAAAAGCCACCCTAATCGAACTTTAGTACCACCCTGGAACTATATAAGCCGAAACCCATCCTAGATCCCTACTTCAGCCAAGATCGAGTGGAATCTCAGAAGGGCGGGGAAAGCAGCGCACAAACGTTCATTGCCGGGGCGGGGGAGCGGGTGGGTGGGTGGGTGGGTGGGTGGGTGGGTGGGTGGGTGGGTGGGTGGGTGGGTGGGTGGGTGGGTGGGTGGGTGGGTGGGTGGGTGGGTGGGTATTGGAGCGGTGGGAGGGTGGCAACTATGGCAGCACATCCAGGCTGAAGGCCCAGCCACAAAGCAGAAAACCATAATATGGAAGCAGACCTCGCAGACTGCGGCTTCGCCATTTCGAAACAGACTCGGATCACACATTTCAGAGAGAAAGTGCCACACATCGCGGAAGCAAGCATCCCACAAGGAAAGAGGCCAAACAGAACTGGAAGCAACAAACAGCAAAACAAGCAAAAAAAGCAAGAAGTATCCTGAAAAAAACAACTGGCCAAACCAAGCATCCCAAAAAGAAAGCAACAATAACAAACGGAGCGAGGCATCAGCCTGCCCGGCTTGGACTGGCGGCCGATTGCCTGACAAGAGTCGGCGAAAGCAAGGGCCGCGGGTTGTTTGAAGCTCTTTCGAGAGGATCATCCAGTTTGGGATGGTAGCACCAGGTACCCTCTTTCCAACAATGGAAGTGCACAAAGGGGTTCCCCAAAGGGAAAAGAGTCTTCCAAAGCTCTCCTGTCAACTTCCATGATTGTTGGAGGGAGGGTAACCATCGACTCGGATTGAATCTGAGAGGTCCAGCATCCAAGAATCAAAGTGGCAGTCCAAAGCGATCAAGCTTTTAGCCATGGCCTGAACAGGTCGATCTTCAACTCATGGCCTAGCAAGACCGGTCAGTCCAAGTCCAAAGCAACCGCACCGCGTCTCGCGCCCAGGATCGTCCCATCAGGACCATTAGCGGCGTGGGCGGGGATGACACGCTGCACCGCATCGTGCAAAAGGCGAGACTCCTGAGACTCGTGAGGAAAGTTCGTGTGTCCATCCCTGGATGGTGTTTGAAGGGAAGACAAAAGGACGCCAACCATTCTTCTGGCCCAGCACACAGTGGCCACATGTTGGAGGTCTTGCTGTTCGATTTGTGAAGAGTGCACATGCGTTAAGCATCTACAGCTGGCCGAAATCGGCAGCTTGAAAAGTCCGGTCAGAGTGACTAGACAGAGCCTTTGGTTTCTTTAGGCCGCATGACTTGTTCAGCGTCATGTGTCATTGCCTGAAAAAGCACGGGTGACACGGCGAGTTACCATGTTTTTCAGTTGCGAACACATGTCATCACCATCCGTTGCAGTACATCTCATTGCATTGCACCGTATTTCCTTGCATGTTCGACTTTGTTTCATTCCATTTAGGTCAACTTATGTTCAATTTTACGTCGTTGAATTGCACGCACTGCTTCGCACCGTATCACCTCGCAACCACATTACTTCACGTTACATGACTTTACTGTAGCTCTCTGCGAAGAATACAGCGTTTTCTTTGTTGATACTGCTACCCACCACGCGCGTGCGGTTTTTACACCCGATCGCTTGGAGGCAGACATCCAAGTGGAGAATCTGTCGCAGGGGCCCTCCGACCTCCAGGCCAGCATCCAGCTGAGTCAGCGGAACAGCTGCAGCTTATTGCGGAGAGCAGGTATGGACCGAGAGGGAAACCCCAAGAAACAGAGCAGGTGGGATGGACTGAGAGTTTCCCCGAAATGCAGGATGAGTCAGTTGAAAAAGCCTTCCAGTGGCAGTTCCGACCCCCCCAAAATTGAGGGAAGGGGATTTTTCCGAAGACCAGTTGCAGTTCAGATGGGGTTCCCGTGTTTGACATGAAGTCACATGCAACAAAACGTCTCTGCAGGCGCTGACCATCTTCCGAGACCGGCCACCAGAGGCAGCTCGTGGGGGTTCAAAGGGAAGCTGGTGACCAAACGGCGTGAGAGAAACTCTCAAAATTAAGAGACCCCCAGAATGGTTGGTTTTCCTCCAGTTTTCCCTTGAGAAGACACCCCCAAACCCCCCTCCCCACGTTGGGACAGATAGCATGGGCATCTTGGAGAGGCTTCAAGCTCAAAAACGTAGAGCCATTTTTGACATGCCATCTCTGTTGTGCTGCTGCAGGTGGCTCTAGCCGTTGTTGGTAGAGTTGAAGTGCTTTGTTTGGAGGATTGTTGAAGCACTTTCCTTGAAAGGCATTATTCTTGGCAGGCTCTCGTATGAAGTTCAAGCCATTTGAAATGTCTAATTGTCATGTAAGTGTTTTCTAAAATGGAGGCTGAATTCACCCAGTACCACGAGACAAGGCTTTCAATCATCAGCCATCTTCCTGCGCTGGTTCTGATACGAGTGATTTGTGCGATCGGCTGCCGGGTTTTGGGTGGGTGGGTGGGGGTTCGGGGTGGGGTCTTCGGTGGTCACGTGCATTGATGATTCTCCTGAAAACCACAACTGACCCACTCATGTTGAGACACATGGATGTGCATTTTTGAGGATCCTTTTTTGTGGCTTTCAAGAAGCCAAACGGAACACCGAAGCCATTTTGGTGGTCCCCCACAAAAAGAGACGCAGCTACGCCGGGTCATCTGTCAGGATCAGAGCTGCGTGGACTGCGGCGCCGCGTGCGCTGAGTGGCCGGCGGGCCCAAAACGCGCCCGGTTCCGGGTTTCGTCTTGGGCCTCAAGCTCGGGACGGGGTTCCCTATGTTTCCGGTTTTGGATGTGCCCTTTTGGGGGAAATATAGCTGGAGTCTCCCTAAGGACGAAATATTTTAAAGGGTCATGGAGACTTCAGGTAGGGGGAACGCTGCCGGAGGATGAAACTTGAGTTTCTGTCCATCTTTTTTCAAATGCTCATGCTCATCGATTTGGGCAACATGCGCACGACTTCAAACACTTTGGTTTTTCGGTTTTGGCTGGTTTTGGCTGGGAACATGCATATGAACCTTCTCGAACGCACCCGAGCACTCAATGGTTGTCACTATGAGAGGTGATGATCTGCATGCCGTCATCATTGCCCAATACCACTCCGGTTGTCAAAGCAGGCCGATTGCGCTCCCTTGGTTTCTTAGTTGTGCGATTCGTAAACGTTTCAAGCCAACAGCGGGTGAATTTCCCAAAACACGTTCCCAACGTGTTGGAGGTCTCCCACCCTTGGGGTTTCCCTTTCACCTGTCCGGTTGTTTTCTTCCCCGTCCAGAGAAGAAGCAGAAGAACAAAAAAACTCCCGTGTGCCGGAGCACCAGGGCCTCGGTGTCCTTCGGCACCTACCTTTGTGCCAACTGCTCCGAGGACGGGAGGGGGGTGTACCTTTGGGTTCCGGGTGCTTTTCAGAGATCAGAGGAACCCCCAGAGTTTGAGGGGAAATGGATCCCTCCGTTTCCCAAGGTTTAGGGATAATTAAGCCGTAGGTTGGTCATATGCTTCTGGCAATCTAACTTGCAGATATTGGAGTTGCATCCCACTTGGATTCTCTGGGGGTCAGACATGTCACTGGGGGTCTCCCTGCACCGAATTGCAAAGTGGTCCATGGACAACATGTTCTTGTCTGGGAGTCAAACCAGGATCAGTTCGCTTGTTGCTTTGAATGGCCAGCGCCCTAACACCCGCAAACAGAGAGGGAAGCTTTCTGGCCGACCAGCTGACTTTCGCATGCATGGGGCAGGCTCCTTATTGGCCCAGGCGTCAGCGGGCAACTCAGGGATCAGAGGGGCACAGGCTTGAGGTTCAGGTTCACTTGGCCCGCTCTCAGCGATCCACCTTTCCCGAGGGACTAATTGCAACGAAGGGTTGGTTTCTCGAGTGTCTTCCATCCGTTTCTCGGGATGGGATCAGTCGATCAGTCGGTTGCCAAGAGAAAACCAGAGAGCTTGGCATCTGAGATATTTTTTGCATAGGGGCCTGAGAGCGCATGGAAACCATAGGAGTCACAAGTTCAGTGAAAAGGGAAGGTTCTTGTTGAATTTCTTGGACCAACATGGGACTGACATAGGTCTCTTGTTGAATCTCTTGGTTCTGGATGTCTTCTGCCTTTCCGGAATGAGACACTCGCGGTGAAGCGCGTGTTTGGGATCCCGACACCTGCCCTGAAAGCGTGCCATGTGCGACAAACCTGCGCTTGCTTGAGCTTTGACAATTTGAGCTGGCGATGGACTTCAAGTTTGGGCTCTGTAACACGAGCAATCGACCAAAGTGCTGCTACTATCTTGCTTGAGGACACATCCCAGCCCCCCCACCCCCCCCAGAAAAACGAGGTTAAGACCATCCAATCGTCCCATGGGAACCGTTGGAGGCTGCGGGCCCTGCTCCTTAGGAGCATACAAGGATGGGCCCTTGCTGCAGTTTGGTCAGGCGGGGGTGGGTCCTGGCAAGAGATGTTTTGTTTGGGCTGTGCACTGTTTGACTGCTGGCTGCGTTTTTTTTTCCCCAAACAGTTTACTGTGAGGGGTTCTAAATTCATTTAAGGTGGCTCGCCTGTTGCCAAGCCCTAGCCTGGATGCCAGGCACAGCTCTCTGGGTGGACGGGTTCATTTGTCTCCCTGTGTCTCCCTTCATTTGTCTCCCGTTGTCTCCCCGCCTGGATGCCTGGCACGGCTCTCTGGGTGGACGCGTTCGTTTGTCTCCCTGGGTTCACTTGTCTCCCTTTGTCTCCCTTCATTTGTCTCCCGTTGTCTCCCAGCCTGGATGATCCAGTCTGGGTGGACGGGTTCATTTGTCTCCCTTTGTCATTTGTCTCCCGTTGTCTCCCAGCCTGGATGCCTGGCACGGCTCTCTGGGTGGACGGGTTCATTTGTCTCCCTTTGTCTCCCTTCATTTGTCTCCCAGCCTGGATGCCTGGCGCGGCTCGGGTTCATTTGTCTCCCTTTGTCTCCCTTCATTTGTCTCCCGTTGTCTCCCAGCCTGGATGCCTGGGTGGACAGATTCACTTGTCTCCCTTTGTCTCCCTTCATTTGTCGCCCGTTGTCTCCCAGCCTGGATCTGGCACGGCTCTCTGGGTGGACGGGTTCATGTGTCTCCCTTTGTCCCCTTCATTCGTCTCCCGTTCTCTCCCAGCCTGGATGTCTGGCACGGCTCTCTGGGTGGACGGGTTCATTTGTCTCCCTTTGTCTCCCTTGATTTCTCCCGTTGTCTCCCAGCCTGGATGCCTGGCACGGCTCTCTGGGTGGACGGGTTCATTTGTCTCCCTTTGTCTCCCTTCATTTGTCTCCCGTTGTCTCCCAGCCTGGATGCCTGGCGCGGCTCTCTGGGTGGACGGGTTCATTTGTCTACCTTTGTCTCCCAGGATGTCTGGCACCCCTTTGTTTCCCTTCATTTGTCTCCCGTTGTCTCCCAGCCTGGATGCCTGGCACTGTTTTTTTGGTGGACAGATTCACTTTTCTCCCTTTGTCTCCCTTCATTTGGCTCCTGTTGTCTCCCAGCCTGGATGTCTGTCACGGCTCTCCAGGCGGACGGATTCACTTGTCTCCCTTGGTTCCCCTTCATTTGTCTCCCATCTCTGTGGGTGGACGGATTCATTTGTTTCCCTTTGTCTCCCTTTATTTGTCTCCCGTTGTCTCCCAGCCTGGATGCCTGGCACGGCTCTCTGGGTGGACGGATTCATTTGTCTCCCGTTGTCTCCCAGCCTGGATGTGTGGCACTCACGCTCCGCGGTTTCCTTCACTTCCCGCGGTTCTGTCCTTTTGGCGGGGTCTGGTTTGCCTTCGGCTTTGGCCCTGGCTTCGGTCATTCCTTGTCTTGTGGATGTTGGGGACAGGGTCCTCCTCTGTCTGCCCTTCATCTGGACTTCGATTTCGCTTGGGCTCGTGGTGGGTCGTCTTCCTTGTCTATCGTTGGCTACACCCTGTCTGTTCGTTCAGTGCCTCGTTATCAGTTGCGGTCCCGAGCTGACGATAGCGGTGCGCTGCGGTGCGCGGCTTCAGCTACGAGAAGGCTCTGTTAACCCCCCGGCGAAACAAACGTGAATCACGCTGGAGTTAAATCCTTTATCGATTCTTCGAGGATGTTCAACGAACCTTACGCTGAGATACCCAGTGGTGCTCTTGGCACCTGGGGTTGTCCCGGCTCTCCCGGCGGACGGGTTCATTTGTCTCCCTCTCCCTCCATTTGCCTGACGGATTCATTTGTCTCCCTTTGTCTCCCTTTATTTGGCCCCGGCTGTCTCCCAGCCTGGACGCCTGTCACGGCTCTCTGGGGGAGGGGTTCATTTGTCTCCCTTTGTCTCCCTTCATTTGTCTCCCGTTGTCTCCCAGCCTGGATGCCTGGCACGGCTCTCTGGGTGGACGGGTTCATTTGTCACCCTTTGTCTCCCTTCATTTGTCTCCCGTTGCCTCCCAGCCTGGATGCCTGGCACGGCTCTCTGGGTGGACGGGTTCATTTGTCTCCCTTTGTCTCCCTTCATTTGTCTGGCGCTCTCTGGGCTTTGTTTCCCTTCATTTGTCTCCCGTTGTCTCCCAGCCTGGATGTCTGGCACGGCTCTCCAGGCGGACAGATTCACTTGTCTCCCTTTGTCTCCCTTCATTTGTCTCCCGTTGTCTCCCAGCCTGGATGCCTGGCACGGCTCTTTGGGTGGACAGTTTCACTTGTCTCCCTTTGTCTCCCTTCATTTGGCTCCCCTTGTCTCCCAGCCTGGATGTCTGTCACGGCTCTCCAGGCGGACGGATTCACTTGTCTCCCTTGGTTCCCCTTCATTTGTCTCCCATCTCTGTGGGTGGACGGATTGATTTGTCTCCCTTTGTCTCCCTTTATTTGTCTCCCGTTGTCTCCCAGCCTGGATGCCTCTCTGGGTGGACGGATTCATTTGTCTCCCTTTGTCTCCCTTTGTTTGTCTCCCGTTGTCTCCCAGCCTGGATGCCCCTCTGGGTGGACGGATTCATTTGTCTCCCGTTGTCTCCCAGCCTGGATGTGTGGCACTCACGCTCCGCGGTTTCCTTCACTTCCCGCGGTTCTGTCCTTTTGGCGGGGTCTGGTTTGCCTTCGGCTTCGGCCCTGGCTTCGGTCATTCCTTGTCTTGTGGATGTTGGGGACAGGGTCCTCTGTCTGCCCTTCATCTGGACTTCGATTTTGCTTGGGCTCGTGGTGGGTCGTCTTCCTTGTCTATCGTTGGCTACACCCTGTCTGTTCGTTCAGTGCCTCGTTATCAGTTGCGGCCTCTCTCTGTCCTTGCTCGCATTTGGAGTCCCGAGCTGACGAGAGCGGTGCGCTGCGGTGCACGGCTTCAGCTACGAGAAGGCTCTGTTAACCCCCCGGTGAAACAAACGTGAATCACGCTGGAGTTAAATCGTCTATCGATTCTTTGATGATGTTCACCGAACCTACGCCGAGATACCCAGTGCTGCTCTTGGCACCTGGGGTTGTCCCGGCTCTCCCGGCGGACGGGTTCCTCTCCCTTCATTTGCCTGACAGATTCATTTGTCTCCCTTTGTCTCCCTTTATTTGGCCCCGGTTGTCTCCCAGCCTGGATGCCTGTCACGGCTCTCTGGGTGGACGGATTCGTTTGTCTCCCAGCTTGGATGTCTGGCACGGCTCTCCGGGCGGACGGGTTCATTTGTCTCCCTTTGTCTCCTTCTTGTTGTCCCCCAGCCTGGATGCCTGGCACGGCTCCCTGGTCATTCGCGGTGTATTCCGCGGGCACGCATGTGTGTTTGAGGCTCAGAAACGTGTGTTTGAGCGCGCGCGTGCGCTTGATCAAGCCACAGGCAGCATGCTGCGGATGCACGTACGAGTGCTTCAAGTAAATGATTGTGTGTTCTTGGTGTGTTCCAGCTGACCACATCGGCGCGTTCCAAGTGAACACGCACTTTTTGCATGTGACCACATGAGTGTGTTCCACGTCAGCACATGTTTGTGTTCCAGGTGAAAGCATGCGATTGTTCTGATAAAACACATATGCGATCCGGTCAAAATTCCTAGTAAGGGGGTTTAGTCTACAGAGGCCACCGTCGCAGTCACTTTGTGCAGTTTTTCATTCACACAAAGCGGAGTCCTGCAAATACCAATGGATTGCCCGCTCCCCACTGGAGGCGCTAGGATGGCGCTTGGTTTGCGCTAGGGTCTTCGGTGATCTTGGTTTCCAAGAGTTGGCGCGTGGGTTGCCGCGATGGGCTTTGCGTGGCTTTCAAGGGTGTAATGTTGCAGTTCTTACTTAGTACTTGAAGCCAGCCCGCACGTTTACCTTCATCTTACGTGGCCTTAATTTGTCAAATCCACACAGATGGTCGCCGTGACTCCAAAAAATACGGCGAACCCGCGCTAGCCGCGCGCTAGCAAGGCGCTAGCGCAGTGGTCAGCTGTGACCGGTTCCCAGTTACGCTTCAATCCAAATTTGCTTCCGCTCTCCTCGCATGCAATTATCATGGAGTGCGATTTGCTGGACAAAGGGGAGAAACAACGGCTGAGGCAAGACGGCAGGGATGCCTTGTACCGAGCATACGGAAGAATTGGGTTGCGTATTTCCCTGCGAAAGCAAATGCTTTACTGAATCGATACGAAGAGTTGCCACAATACGATCAAAGCACTTTAGCAATCGATACGAAAGACACTGTGCAGCTAAGCGAGAAAGAAGCGCAATGCGCCGGAAAGCTTTTGCTAAGCTGAAGCCTGTAACTGCTGGAGACGCATCCGATACTGATAGTACTAGCAGTAGTAGCAGCAGCAGCAGCAGCAGGCTCGCGCGCTAGCAATGTGTTGCAAAAAAGCTAGATTGATCGTACACGAACACTATTTTCCTACTTGGAACACGCATATAAAACACAAGCGTTGTTCAAGGCAGAGCCCCATGGAATAGCGCCTCACAGCCGGCTTCGGGAACTTGATTTATGTGTCGCCCAGGCGTGCAGGAAATGTAAATTCCATGTGAACACATTTTTGTTGTCCAGGTGAACGCATGTGTGTTGCACATTTGTGTTGCACATGTTTCTCCACATGTGCACACACGTGTGTTCCATGTGTACACATATGTGTGTTACAAGTCAACACAGAAGTTTGTTCTGGTTAAACATGCTTGTGTGATCCAGGTCTGCACCAGTGTCGCACGTGAACACAAATGCCTGTTCCAAGTGAGCGCATATATGGGTTCCAGGTGAACACATATGTGTGTTGCAGGTGAACAGAAATGTGCTTTCCAGACATACACACATATGTGTTCCAGGTGTACGCATGTGTGTGTGTGCGTGTTCCGGGCGCGCATATATATATATATATGTGTGTGTGTGTTCGCGTGTGCACATATGTGTGTTCCACATGTACACATATGTGCGTTCACGTGCGCACATATGCGTGTTGCACGTGTACACATATGTGTGTTCACGTGTACACACATGTGTGTTCTTATCAGACACGTGTATGTGTTCCAGGAGAACACATGTTTGTTATCAGATGAACACGTGCGTGTGTGTCTGCTCCGCGTGCACTTTTTTGTATGTGTGTTCACGTGCACACATTGTGTGTTCACGCGTGCGCACATGTGCGTTCCAACTGGACACGTGGTGTGTGTGTGTGTCTGCTCCGCATGCGCATGTGTGTGTGTTCATTTGCACACATATGTGTGTTCCACGTGCACACATTTGTGTGTTCACGTGTCCACACATGTGTGTTCCAATTGGACACGTGTTTGTGTTTCAGGTGAATACATGTTTGTTTTCAGATGAACGCACGTGTGTGTGTGTTCCGGGTGCGCATATATATGTGTGTGTTCACGTGTACACATATGTGTGTTCACGTGTACACACGTCTGTGTTCCAATTAGACACACGGTTGTGTTCCAGGAGAACACGTGTTTGTTATCAGATGAACACTCGTGTGTGTCTGTGTTTTCCGCGCGCGCATAAATGTGTGTGTTCACATGTGCAGTACACATGTGTGTGTTGCACGTGTGCACATGTGTGTGTTCACGTGTGCGCATTTGCGTCTCCCACGTGTACACATATGTGTGTTCACGTGTACACACATGTGTGTTCCAATGGACACGTGTTTGTGTTCCAGGTGAACACATGTTTGTTTTCAGATGAACACTCGTGTGTGTGTGTTCCGGGTGCGCGTATATATGTGTGTGTTCACGTGTACACATATGTGTGTTCACGTGTACACACGTCTGTGTTCCAATTAGACACACGGTTGTGTTCCAGGAGAACACATGTTTGTTATCAGATGAACACGTGCGTGTGTGTCTGCTCCGCGTGCACTTTTTTGTATGTGTGTTCACGGCACACATTGTGTGTTCGCGCGTGCACACATGTGCGTTCCAACTGGACACGTGTTTGTGTTCCAGGAGGACACATGTTTGTTATCAGATGAACGCGTGTGTGTGTGTGTGTGTCTGCTCCGCGTGCGCATGTATGTGTGTTCATTTGCACACATATGTGTGTTCCACATGTACACATTTGTGAGTTCATGTGTCCACACATGTTTGTTCCAATTGGACACGTGTTTGTGTTTCAGGTGAATACATGTTTGTTTTCAGATGAACGCACGTGTGTGTGTGTGTTCCGGGTGCGCATATATATATATAAATATGTGTGTGTTCACGTGTACACATATGTGTGTTCACGTGTACACACGGTTGTGTTCCAATTAGACACACGGTTGTGTTCCAGGAGACCACGTGTTTGTTATCAGATGAACACTCGTGTGTGTCTGTGTTTTCCGCGCGCGCATAAATGTGTGTGTTCACATGTGCAGTACACATGTGTGTGTTCCACGTGTGCACATGTGTGTGTGTTCACGTGTGCGCATTTGCGTCTCCCACGTGTACACATATGTGTGTTCACGTGTACACACATGCGTGTTCCAATTGGACACGTGTTTGTGTTCCAGGAGAACACATGGTTGTTATCAGATGAGCACACGGGTGTGTGTTCCGGGTGCACATATATGTGAGTGTTCACGTGTGCACATATGCGTGTTCACGTGTGCACATATGTGTGTTCCACGTGTACGCACATGTGTGTTCCAATTGGACACGTGTTTGTGTTCCAGGTGAACAGATGTGTGTTTCACGTGAACACATTAGTATGTGCTAGATGAACTTTTTTTGGCATCTGACGACATATTTGCTCTCCAGGTGTGCACATGTATGCGCTCCAGAAAACGCATGATTGTTTTCGAGGTGCGCGCATGTGTGTGCGATTTAGGTGAGCATTTATGTTTGCTCACGTGTGCGCATATGTGTGTTCCACATGTACACACATGTGTGCTTTAATCGCACACGCGGTGTTCCAGGTGGACACATGTTTGTGTTCCAGTGGTATACATATGTGTGTCCCACGCGTACACACATGTGTGCTTTAATTGCGCGTCTTTGTGTTCCAGGTGAACGCATGTGTGTTCCACGTGTACACACATGTGTGTCTGAATTGGACACGCGTTTCATTGTGTTCCAAGTGAACACACATGTGTGTTCCACGTGAACGCATTAGCGTGTCGTAAGTGAACACATATGTGCGTTCCACGTTTGCACATGTGTGTGTGTGCTTTCCAAGAAGCACATGTTTGTTTTCCAGCTCAACACATTTATGCGTGTGCCGCAGGTGAATGTATACTGTTTCAGTCGTATACGTATGTGTGTTCCACGTGTACACACATGTGTGTCTGAATTGGACATGTGTGTTTGAACTGCCCATGTGACTGCGTGCTTGCGCGGCCACACTTGCGTTCACCCGCGCGCGCTCGCCCGCCATCGCGCGCGCTTGCCCAACCTCAGTTCTGGCGCGGTGCTGAAGCGCGAAGCATGCCAGCAACACACGTGCAGCAACGCAACGCGCGCCAGGTTCACGACTGCATCATTTTGATTCATCCGTGTTGAAGCGCAGAAAGCCACAAGCTGTTGGCATGTTTGTGCTCGCCCGTCAGCCCTCAACTGTTTGGGGTCTCTGCTGGTGTAATTTTTTTTGTTGGTGCCCTTTTTTTGGTGGTTGTTTGTCGGGAAACCCAAAGGACATCCACCATTTTGGGGGTGCCCAACTGGGGATTGGAATTTGCAAGGGACATAGCAGCTGCTCAGGAGGCTGAACACCGATTTGTTGGGAACGACATGTAGCAGTTGACCAATCGTCATTGAGGATTTTGCCAGATTCCCTAACGCGATTGGAGCAGGCATGTTTGATGCGATCCCGTACAACATTTGATTGGGCAAGTGCGCAATTTCTGAATTAGTTTGAGCGTCTCAGTTAGAAGTTTCTCATTCGGCAATCTATTCCTTTGCGCGGAGAAGGCTTGCCCGCATGTTTCATATGAAGGGGGCGCCAGGAGGCAGTGAAGGCAGGAAGTAACGCCCCCCCCAAATAGCAGACACGGGCAATCGCTGATATAAGCATACACGCAGAGAGGCACACGCGCCTGTGAACATGACTGAAGGTGCTTGGATGCACAGAATCGTGACAACGCAGCTTGATGTTTGACAGCATGAACATAGAATTGCAAACCAAAACCCAGGCCCCACCATCACACCCCACAACCAAAGCATCCACAACGGCAATGCCAACTGAGGGCGCAACCACAACCACAACCACAACCACAACAACCGCAATGACAGCTCGCAAGCGCGGTCACAACCACGACGGCAATCCAGCCACACCCACACCCATCCACACCATCCACACCCATCCACACCCATCCACACCCATCCACACCCATCCACACACACACACACACATCAGCAAAGGGGCTGCAAGACGTACTGATAGATTCGGAGTCAGTGATGTCAGAAATTATTCAGACACCCCGCATTGTTTGTTCAGGCAGCTCAATGATGGTTGGGGCTGGACCAAGATGGAGCTCAAGTACATGGCTGCTCGGGGCCTTGTGCACTTATGGGCCGCGTCCGGCAAGATCGGCGTTACTTCAAGCCAAGGGCGTGAACGCTTCTGTTTCCATGGGATCAAACTTCTGTACCCTTCCGCCCTTTTGCTGGTCAGCAAGGGGAAGGAGGGAAACCAACGGTTGGAGTCCCGAATTGGATGCCTTCTTTGAGTCACGCGATCCAACCGTTTATTTGACCCGAGTTTTTACTGGAGACAGGGGACATAGGAAGGCTGCACCTCTCGAGTACATCATGTCACCCGCAATTGGGGGAGAGGTATGAACAGCCCAAGCCTCTTTGCAGTCATTTACCGGGTAGGCAAAATGGGTAGAAACAACCCTAGGTAGCCAAGGGATGCGTAAAGCCAACAGTGATGACACTCGTGTGAGAGGTACAGTGGAGCGATCAGGTTGAGTCTCCAAGCCGGCCGGATTTCGTGCGTGTGGCATGTGAGCTGAAAGATACCATCCCTGAAAGCATGTTGCCAGCTGGTGTTTCTTTCCTCCCAGAGGCCCTTGAGTGTTTGGGGCCCATGTTCTTTGGCCAGTTTCCCGGTTTCCATGCTTTCCCTTTCCCCAAAGAGGCCCAAAGCGAAGTTGATGTGCGAAAAACGGTCCGGTTCCCTTCCGAGGTGGGTGGCAACAGCAGCTTCCTAGCCTGCCTGGATCAGTGCCCCGGACGGGGAAAGGGGGGGGGGGGGGTGAGGCCCACTGCCAAGGGTATCTTATCCCCGAAGGAAACCGATACCTTGTGGTAGTAGAGGATCTTTATGTGGTGGCCCTGGATCTATTCCGGAGAGTTCCAAGTGTCAATACTGATGGATTGATACTGGATAAGCCCTGGTAAACTGTGTGTTGTGGTTTATCCTGAAAGTGGTCCGCTAGCACCTTTGTATCACGGATGCAATGGCTCAGTGAGCTATGTACATCTGAGGTGTGACATGAAAGGCCTTGAGCCAAAATGGCAACGTGTTGCATGGAGATCAATGGGTCCAGAAAACAAACACAAAACAGACAAAGTTCTTTTGATCTCCAGCACTGAATTACTATTGGCGCGTTGGCCTTCGACCGTAGCCATTCAAGTGTGTGCCGTAGCCATGAATGTGTCAGTGACAGATAACATATATATCTTGTCAGAAGTAAAATACTGTCTTCATCCCTTTATGGCGGAACTTTTGGCAAGATACATCACAACGAGATCCCAGAACTGGGGAACCTCATTCGGAATGTTCAGATGTTTCTTTGGCACCGAGATCGACTGCATAGATCCGGAGTACGGTACGCCAACCTTCGACTGCCTGGCGACGGCAGGTCCTCATATGTCCAAGGAAAACCTCAAGCATTATGTCGGCGAGAGGCTGCCACCACGAACTTCCATCCAGACCTATGGACACAACAAGGAAATTGCGGTGATTCAGATCGATCAGAGTAACGAGTTCCGAAGAGAACTTCCGAGATCAACCGAGACTCCGAACACGGATTACGACAGTCGACACATTTTTCCGAGCCGGACTTCCATACGCAACAATTGGAGTTTTCCATATTCATCCGAATATCACCCATGGAGCAGCAAGGGAAGCCAGATCCTGAGAGGATAAACAAGCGAATGAGCTCCTTGCATTTTTCGTCTTGAGGATCGAGAAATGCGTCCGCGTCGTTGAGGCATATGATGTGAGCACTGTTGTGCAGCAGCATTCGCGTGATCGGTCAGTCTCGCACGGGCATGTGTTCAACTCTCTGCCGTCCAACTTAGGATTCATCGTGAGGTTCCCATGATTCATGGTGAGTATGTTGATGGTCATGGAGGAGTGGCAATCTCGAGCTTGGAGCTTGTCCGTCACGGGCCCTTCAGTTGCTTGCATCAAGGATCCGAGGATATCCGTGTATGCCTTGATCACATCGGGGTCGTCTTGTGTCCTGAGAAAAAATCAGTCCAAGTGGCAGTCGAATCGGATACCCGGATGCCGGTTGTGCAGCTCTGTACTCTTCCATGGATGGCTTGTTGCTGCTGCGGCCGGCGGCGAAAGTAGAATTCTTCTTCATCAACATGCTTGTCAGGATCGAGGTGTCTCAAAGAATCAATCTCACACTGGTTGAGGTCCTTGTGAACCTTCTGAGGATTCTTTTCACACCTTTGCATGAAGTCCTTGAAGCCTTCCTTGGCAATCTTGAGTGCTTCTTCTGCTTCAGTTTTGCTCATTTCGCCGTCGAGATAGACCTGCTGGAATTCCTCGTTGAACTCGGCGAGATTGTCAGGATTGAGGTTCTCCATCGTGACCCTGTGTTTGACGACTCTTTCCCTGGCGGGTTCCATTCCTGGCTTATCATCATTGTCCCTGTCAGTGGAATGCCGTCTTTTCTTGGTCTCGGTGGATGCGTTCTTCTGAGATTGGTCCTTGTCGGATGTGTTGGCATTGACATGGTTGAAGAAATCCTTCGCGAACTCGTGGATCTTGGTCACATACTGTTCCAGATCTTCTTTGTCCAGGTTCTTCTTCATGATCCAGAAGTTGGTCTATATCCTGTCCCTCAGAATGATATGCCGCAAGGATGTTCTTCGGATAATGCACTGCGTTCCTCGGTGAGCCTGACGCCTTGGTGGTTGTTCTTGAGGAAGCCCAGCGTGTGTCAACGCTGCTTTGGATGGCTCATCGTCCAGGATCACGTCGTGAATGCTCGCAAGATGGACATGTATTCTTCCCCGTGGGGTCGAGCTCTTCCCCGGCTAAATTCCCTGCTCCAGAATGCTGTATATCTGGTCGTTGTCAGTAGCATGGAACATGAATGTGATCGGCTTCTTGCTGAATGGCTTGACCTTTCTATCCTGTTCCACAGAGTCAGGTGCCGGTCTTCGCATCCCATATTTTGGCTGAGTGGTGCCGAAATCCGCGTGTTGCTTATTGGACCTGGAGGGATGGATGCGCTCGTGAAGTGTTGATGATGGGAGATCATAGTCCGGTTCTTGCTGCGGTAATCTTGCTTCTCGGTGTATAGTGGTCGTCCCATGGATTCGAGCTCAACGCGACGTGAATGACCACTGCAGCCCTCCCCCTTCAGTTCCATTCCCTTGTCGTTGTAGAATGCTGTTCCAGCAGGTCGGAGAGCATTGTATGCTGCTTGGGATGTGAGGTTGTCAATCCACCTGTTCTTGGGTACAATGGCGCCTTTCTGTTCTCGTTCCTGATGTGTTTTGTCATAGTCTGGAAACACAAATGCGATTTCAAATCTGGATTTATTTCGGAAACATAGTCATCAGGAAATGAGGGGCTTGTTTCCCAGGAAATTCTTTGCATGGCTGCTAGAGCTTGTCGCACACACGCACACACGCATGAGCACTATGCAAAAGAAAACAAACTTGCAACGCGTCGTTTCACGGCCTGCAGCGACCTATATGGCATGAGCCATGGCCGACGATTGGTCCGACCTCCTTTGCAAAGGGGTCCCGTTTATGGAGTGATCTTCGATGTAGATCTGGCACGGCATGGCTGGCCTGCCGAAATTCCTCCATTCGGGCACCGGCGTCTGTCGCAATAGACACTGGCCACAGGAACTACCACGTCTCCATGTGGGTAGTTCCGGATGGCGCTGCGGAGTGGCCCGCGCATCCTCAGCTCTGCCGCCAAGCAGCGCCTGGTCGAAATGTACCGCTCCGCTTGGAGTGTTTTCCGGGTGCCAACGTTACCCAATGACCTGCCCAGCACGCTCACTTGGTCAGACATCTTGGAAGACTCCAGGTTCGCGACCTTGAGAACTGAATTGCGCAAATGTGCGGAATGCACATTGAAGCGCCTTGGGGACAATTTGGCCGAAGTTGAACATCAAAAACAATTGGAGGCGGAAATGCCCGCTTTCGCTTGGATGAATGGAGTCGGCACATCCCTGCCGGGCACAGCTGCACTGGCACAAGGATGACATGGCAAGAGTTCGTCACGGCCTCTCCACTGTGCCCTCTGTTGACCCTGAAGCCACAGCACGGTCAAGCTCTCACCGCCGCGCCCGGCCTTCTAAAGGCGGCAGCCTGCAAACTCTTCACTACAGCGCCGTATGGCAGATGATGGCTCAGCCTGTTTTGGGACACTTCGTCGGGGTTGTTGGTCACCCAAGCAAGCTTGGCCAGCGGGTGTGGGGAGACTTCCGAGAACTTCAGCAAGCAAAAGCTTCAACCCGCTACTGCGTCTTTTGGATGGTCAAGGTGGACAACCTGCGCTGTGCCGGAACTATCGCAACCTCTGGCAGCCGGAGTTCCGCGCCAGCGCCCAGGACCTTGAAGTTTTCTGGAGTGCTGGGCGGCGCGTTGCTGGTCTGTCTGGCAGCGGGATTACCGTAGTGTAACCCTGCACGTGGGCAACCAGGATCCCCTGCCCCCAGAGCTGCAGTTCTGAACCGGCGACCTACCTGATCGTCTTTGCCACCTTGCGCCAGGTGGCATTCATACACGAGAGCTTGCAGAATGGGTTCCGGCACGAATCGGCTGCTGGCCTGCAAGTGCCCTACACGGTGCAGCAGATCCTCGGCACTGCGGCGCCCGCCGAGTCAATGCGCTCGTCGAGCTCGTCGATGCGAGCCAGCACAGCTGCAAGTCGACAGCGCACCGCCTCGGCCGCGTGCGCTTGCAAGTGCAAGGAAGCTAGCGTTGGCCTCTTCTCCCGCGCCCTCCACAATCCACACTTCGCTCTTTGACAGAAAGCCGCGAAGTGAGGCCAGCAGTCGAACGGTGCTTGTTGCGTCCAGTGATGAAGAAAGACAGCGCCTGCTCGCTGCTGCGCAGGGACCACTGTCCCAGAAGTGCGGAGAGCACATAGGACTTGCCACCGCCCGCAGGAGACCACACTGAATGTAGGCAACCAGGACCACGCAGTATGGCATGCGCCGCTGCTCTTCATCCAAGCCCTCAGGCACAGCAACGCGTGCAGCAGCATGGCTGTGAAAGGGACAACTGACACGGCGCAAGTTAACAGACTGCAAAGCTTAATTCCCGCCTAAGGCGTCAAGGAAGTTGGGGCACTCTGCGCTCGACTTGCCGCTGCACGCCGAACGGGTGCAAACCCTTTTCGTGGACTACCTGTGGCGCAAGTACGAGGAGGCATCGAAAGCGCTACGCGAGGTGAAGGTTGCGGTGCTCACCGCTGATATGGCGCGAAGATGCTTCTCGAGGACGCCCAGCTGGCTGCGAGATCGACAGCTGGACGTGCTCGCCCATGACGAGATCGAGAACGCCGAGCTGCTGGAGGTGCTATCGCTCGGAATCCATTTCAAGAGTCTCATCACTGCGAAAGACAACCCCAACGATTGGAGAAGCCAAGGGCAAGGCCCCTTCTTCCAGCAAGTGATGCCAACTGCGGCCCCTTCAGGTGAGTTCAACAGCCTATTGCGCGGTGTCTGACTTTCTGGAAGCCCGCGCGAACAACGCCCAAATCAAGCCAACGCGCCGTTTTGGCCACGATGTCGCCTGTCTCCTCACGGCAGCTGAGCTTTGCCGGACACGCTACAGCTGTGCACCTGATCAGCTTGGAAGGGTGCCTGTGGTTGTTTTGGCCTGGCTGCACCAGGATCCTCGGCCTTACAGCATCAACTCCACACCTTGTAAGTGCTTGAGTGACGTTATTGTTTGCAGTGCCTTACACGCATGTGCTTTGACCGAGGACAATGACAGCGCCATAGCCGTGCTCGATCTTTCTGCACCAGGCCAGCGTCGACATCTTCACGCGCTGGATGGAGCGGCTTTCAAAAGAGCGCCGTGCGCGAGTAGTCGTCGGCGCGCCTGAGTCCGTGCAGGGAGACACGTACGACAAGGTGCCCGCTTTCCTCACGAGACTTCGCCTGGCAAACATAAAGGGCGTCAGCTCGTGCGCTTGACTCGGGCCTCAAAGCACTTGGTCGGCTTTCTGGAACGCCTGACTTTGTCGCCTGAACGTCGGACAAGGAAGTTCCAGTCGCTGATCACAGACGTGCTTCACGTGGATGAGTACTGTGCCACTTTGGCTTGCCACTTTTATGGGTGCCGTTATTGTTTGGGCAAGATCTTGTCCAGGCTGGGACTTGAGAACCCGGCGAACCCATGGCCCCTGGCGGGTGGCCACGCGATTGGCGTGACCCCACGCAGGCGTGAGCTTTGGACTTCATGAGCCGGCCTGATCTGTGGCTGCGGCGGTGGCGAAGCATGGACTGGCACTATGCGCTAGAGCTGTGCCAGGACAAGGGTTCTTTTGTTTTTGTTCTGCCCCAAACATCCTTCCGATCCGCAGGACTGTGGGAGCCCTCTGGCGGGGGTGATGCAGCTGGCTTCAGTCGGCTCGTGCCTCTCCTGCCACTGGTGTGCTACGGGCACCACGCTGTGTTCCTGCCCTTCGTGCTGCCAGGGGAGGCGGTTTCCTACGAGGAACATGGCCTGGCGGACATCACGCATGACCTCTGCTCCAAAACAGCGCAGAGCTGTGGTGACGTCGAGCGCGTCGCCCGGCGCCACAAACTGCGGGCTGAGGATGTCGGCGGAGCCACGTATTACGCCCAGGCCTGCGCCAGCGTGCGCGAGGCGCACATCCTCTTGGCCAACGAGCAGTTGGCGCTGAAGGGTTTTCATCACCCATCCCCACCCGTGTGTCCAGTAAGTGGGGAGCGAATCGTCCCATTTTGTAAGCATACCCACTGCTGGACTGGGTTGGTTATGGATTGAGCTACCTTTAGGAGTAGGGTAGTGGTTTCTATAAAAGATGTGCTTACCCCGCCCCCGTAGTTCGGTCTGTTTTGTTAATAGCGACCTACCCTGACCGGGCAGTGGATGTGGTGGGAGCGAACGGGGTTCACATAAGCAAGCCACCCATCCACTGCCGAAAAGTGAGGGTTGGAAGCGGGTCTAGGCCAGGTTTTTTCCGTGAGTGTTTTTCATTTTGGGCGACAGCATGTGCAGGAAAACTACACGTAGCATGACGACAAATGAAATGCCAGAGCCAAATGGCTTCTTACCCTGCCACGCTTGACGCGAGAGAGGTGAAAGAGCCACCGCGCCAATAGGTGCGCCCGCTGCGGGCCCACCTGTCGGCAAGGTGGCAGCGAAATATTGATGTCGCGCCTCACGCGGCGTCGCAGCGTTTACCCCTGCGCAACGTGGCAGCGTCGCAGCGTCGCCCCCCGCCGCAGCGTCGCAGCGTCGCAGCGTCGCCTCCCTCACTGCAGCGTCGCAGCGTCGACCCCCCCGCCGCGGCGTCGTAGCGTCGCGGCGTCGACCCTCCTGCCGCAGCGTCGCAGCGTCGGAGCGTCGCAGCGTCGCCCCTCCTGCCGCAGCGTCGGAGCGTCGCAGCGTCGCAGCGTCGCCCCCCCGCAGCGTCAGAGCGTCGCAGCGTCGGCTGCTTAACCGGCCCCCTTTCCCCCTGCGCTGTGATTTTCGTTGGCCATATTTGCCTTCCTGCCGGAGCCACTTTTTCTGAAAGGTTTGAAGCCACCTCGTTGGTGACTCCCCTTTTTTGCTTCCTGATTTTCCTTTTCCTTTTCTCTTCTTGAATCTGAAATTGCGCCCAGACACCTTCCTTGCAATGAACACATCATTCTCCTCCAAAACCCAAAAAGTCTCTTCATCAATGCATCCTTCAACTCCATCTTCGTTTTCCACCCAGAAATTGTTCTAGGATGTAGAAGGTGTACTCCGATGTCCTCCTGGAGGTCGGATGGATGGATCTTGAATGGATGTTATCGTTGTAGTGAAGAAATCGTTGTACTGAGTCTTCATCATCTCGTAGGTGTAGTTCTCGAGCGAGATGTTTCTCAAAGACATTGCACAGATCAGGCTTTCTCTCTGCTGATCTGACAACTCACTCTGGATGATGGAAAAATTGCGCAATGAGATTGTCGCTGAGGGGAAATGTGTCCTTGTGTCTTGTCTGCGTGCCAGCCATTGAGGTACTGTCTGAGTACTCCTGGATTGTCTGTGGACAGCAGATCTGGAGGCGCGGCTCTGGCACCGGCTGCTTGCTGATGCATCTTGTACTGATGCTATGTCTGGTGACTGTGCCGTGTGAACAGGCATCAAGTCCAGGCTGCTTTCAATCTCATCAAGGGAATTTCAAGTTTTGATGTGAATACTCTGCCTTCGGCGATTGAAGAAACTGAGAAGTCTGTATAAGTTCACGTTCGTCGAGCCCTTCAGGAAGAACTTCTTCAGCGTGTTCTTGAAGTAGTTGACTCCTTCTTCAGGATCTTGCAAAAGGTCATTCTGGAGGACTGCCTTGCACATGTGAGCGTCTCCAACGAGTCTGCTCTTGAGGAGTGGTCCTTGCTTCGATTGTTGTGAAGGTCACCCTAATCATCTACGAGTTCTTCATATCTAAACCAGCTGACTTTTCCGTCGTGCGATGGCGGCTGCTTGGCGGTCATCGATAAGTTGAACGTCTCTTCAGTGAAGCCATGGGGTCGGCCTACACTTGAATAGGATTCCATGAAGCCTTCTCCATCACATAACATCTTGTTTGGGTCTCTTGCGGAAAACCTGCTCCGCAACCAGAAATTGAGGCTCACTGCCAAGGGTATCTTATCCGCGAAGGGAACCGATACCTTGTGGTAGTAGAGGATCTTTATGTGGTGGCCCTGGATCTATTCCGGAGAGTTCCAAGTGTCAATGCTGATGGATTGATACTGGATAAGCCCTGCTAAACTGTGTGTTGTGGTTTATCCTGAAAGTGGTCCGCGCGCACCTTTGTATCACGGCGGCAATGGCCCAGTGAGCTATGTACATCTGAGGTGTGACATGAGTATCGTGTTGCATGGAGATCAATGGGTCCAGAAGACAAACACAGGGGGGCAGGGCTGGTTGGGCTCCATCCGAGGGGCGATCTGATTGCTTTCAGCGGGGACCGCCTGGACGTAAAAATGCTGTCGGTGGGAGGCGTTTCTCACTCGTGGAGAATGTGATCGCCAATCCAGCAGCGGCCCACGAGTTTTTCGAGGATTTGCCCGAAATTGTTCCGCTCGGACTTGCGCCCAGCCGACCTTCCAACCTTTTTTTGGTCTGGGTGCGAAATGGCTTGGGGATGACTGCAAGAACCGTGATCATTCTGGTTTTGTCCCGAAAGCGCTGCTCGTATATGAGCCCATTGGAATTGGGGGTATGGGGCAAAGCCCGAGCCATGCCTGCAATTTGGGCAAGTCCTGGAATCGGTCCGTCTGAGGTATCCGGCGGTGAAAGTGTTGCCTGCCACCGCCAGGCGCGGGAATTGCGGGGAGTGGGGGGTGTTGTTGGTCAAGAGCTTCAAGGAGAACCCTTTCCAAAAAAATGTTAAAAAAACAAAAACAAAAAACATTGGACAACTGGGCAAATATGAAGAAAGACGCACCAAACACACACCCTGTGATTTATCCAGGGTCCGGCTTGCGATCCACTTTGCAAAAAAAAACCAACATGACACAATCTGCAAGGGGCTCAAAAAACCGGTACCCAACATGGAACCCTGGCAAGTGGAAACATGGACCAAAACCTGCGGTTTGCCCCTCCGATCGTTTAATTTTGAGCCACAGCCATTCCATTCCTGGATCGTGACGATACTGTTACAAAGGATTTTGTTTTCCTTCGGCCACCTGGTGATGCAGCCTGCTTGTCCGCAAGAAACGATCGGCAAAGCCATGGTCCCTCCGTTGAGGGAGCCTTCCCTCTTGGGAGGACGGGTGAGCTGTGTTCGGCTGGAGTGTCAGAGAAATGGGCAACCTATTTGGTTGTGTCTCAAAACAAGGTGACCCCCCAAAATGGCTTCCTTTTAGAACCATCCGCGCAGAAGGCCACTCTCAAAAAAGACGCATATGATTTAGTCTTCTATGGCATCCTTGTTTCCTCTACAAATCTCCTACCAAAAGATCACCTTCCCCGAAAGTTGATCTCGAGTCTTTGCTTTGTCTGTACTTGACGGTGTCTGTTGGACTAAAACCCTGCATGATTCTTTCGGCGAGAAAAAGGCTCATGTCAAAACGAGGAGGCGCCCTCGCTTTCTTCCATCGAGAAAGAGCCATGCCTAACAAAATGGAAAAGCGGCTCCCAGGTATGCCACCCGCTTTGCGCAGTACTACCGCCGGCACCTGGATGCCTTGTGCATAGGCCCAAGCGGGAGTTCTCTGTGTAAACCCCAAAAAGACTACCCTCAAAAGAAAGCTTAGATTCCAGCGGCCCCTAGGTTTGGCTCGATTGAAGGATGCGTCGCCATGACCCGCACTGTGGAAGCTTTGAGCATGCTCCAGGCATGGGTGCCGTAGAACCCCAGGAGCCCCGTTGGACGGGAAAGATTCAAAACGACACCAATCGTTTGGGGGTCTCCGATTTTCGGCAGCAGCCGCGCTCGAGGGTTTCGGTTCACCCAACCTCGCTCGCCAGAGTCCCATTTCGCACTGTCGTGGTGATGGACATCTTTACTGGACAGAAGAGAGTTTTGCCTGAAACTCGTGGCTTGACAACTCCGATTTGCAATATGCATCACGTGGAACGTTGCCTGACATCGACTTTCTCGCATGTTGCTTGGATGTTAGGTTTGCCAACGAATGGGTTGTCCACTAAACCACCAAAAGTTAAGCTTTTAGCAGGGGAGCAGAAAGCAACCGAGTTGAGGTGGCAATTCAAGTTGGAACCTGCCAGGGGCGCAGCTGCCTAGCAAGCCCTTGCCGGACTCTGCGGCCCAGTCGGGAGACTTAGGTTTATCGTCCAGGTGGTTTAGAAGGTTTAAAGACGTTTCAAAAAGTCTAGTTTGTGAGTGAACCCTAGGAAAGGACCCTAGGTCGTGGATTTGCCGTGCCATTCTGTACTGCTGTACCTTCTACAAATATATATATATATATATATATAATATATACATATATATATATATATATGCTCACCCTCCCCCCAAGAGTCCACCTTTATACATACAATCTATGCAAACCCCACCACAAGTATATATATATATATACACATATAAAGGCACCACCCCCCCCGATTGCTGCGTACCGAAGGGGGTCAAGTCATCTTAGACAGATATTACCAAAAGTGGGCTCATTTAACAATTTTGGCAGACTTTCGCAGATGATTCATTAAGACTTTGCCACCAAGTCAATTGGACAATTGGCATCAAAAACAAGTTGGTACAGTGTATAAGCGAAGCTAGGTAACGTGTCATAATACACAGGGTCTAGACCATAATATGTCATACATACATCTCTGAAGTTTTCAAAAATGTCAGCCAAGAAAAACACATCTGCTGTCAAATAGAAATCGTCAGATTAATTTTGATTTGGAATAGTCTTCATCGCAAATGTTGTTCTCGCTCAGTTGTCTGTAAAGCATCTCTGTGAGGGTACCGGCACAAGTGTATCAAGCAAAAAGGCAAGCCATACCTCTGCTTCGCCTACGCATCTTCGATTTCTCATCTTAACTGAGGTGCAAATCCACTTCGAACCATCTGCTCACACCTCATATGCCCTGACCAATGCGACGCTGTCTGCTAAAAGAACCAATTTCCCTGAGGAAACAAAGCTTCTGCACACAACCTGCTAAACAGCATGCAACACACTGGTATTTACAGTTACAGTGTTTCTTAATATCCAAGGGTTGGTGTGGAGCTTTTCGTCATTCAACAACATGTCCAATGTCCATACGCTGAACCATCAACTGTATTTACCGCGCACAAGTCGAAAAGGATAATAAGGTGCACACCCAAATAGAAATGACTGAACGCAGACGCTTTAAAGCGCTCTTGGATCTAAAGATGCAAGATTCCCAGGACTAGATCTTGAATCATGAATCCGGTATGGGGCCCTCCAAAAATGCTTTCAAGCGCTTTAAAGCGCTTTTACCATGGATTCAAGATTCAAGGGGGGGTCCCATCCTGGATTCAAGATTCAAGATCTAGAGTCCTTGGAATTTTGACTCTTGAATCTTAGATCCCAACGTGCTTTAAAGCGCTTTAAAGCGATTTGGGGGGTCCCATACTTTTTCTTCTGATCTAGGGTCCTAGGAATCTTGAATCTTGGGTCCAATGCGCTTTAAAGCGTTTTAGGTAGATACAGTCAGTCAAATGTCAGCAAATGCGGGCATACTTAAATGCTCAACATTGGAGTGTCTGAAAAGGGAGCGGAAATCGGCACAAGTACTGCAAATACCGCCAATTCTCTTAGGGCGTTGTTTTTTTTAGGAGGGTCATTATGGCAAGCGGCCTTCTGTCCCTCGACTCGTTGCGCCCATCGCATCGAGGCCCGGCTGCGACTTTGCCTCGAGGGCGGAGGCCTTGGCCTTGGCCCAGGAGGCACGGCCTCGGCCAGTGGTTTGGTGAGAAAACGCCTTCTTCGTGGGGTGGCCTTCTTCGTTCCATTTGCCAGGGCAGCCCATTTTGGGTACCCTCCCTCCAACAAACATGGCAACTGACAGGGACCCGCTCCCTTCAAAAGGAAATGAATCTTCCAGGTATTTTTTCATAGGTGCCATGGTAGTTGGAAGGGTACCTATTTTGACCCACAGTTTCAGTAGAGGCGCAGCGGCGCTTCGAGGAGGCCGCCCAGGCGCCCCGTTCGCGTTCGGACGCTGGGTTTTGGGCTGCGTTGGCCGGGGGGTTTTGCGCGCGGAAAAATGGCCCAAAAAGCCGACGAAAAAGGATTAGCCGCAGTGGGAGGTGGGTGGGTTGGCGCTAAAAGAGGGGGAAGGACCCTCAAAAGTGAAAAATCACCGTGGGGAAGGTTCCCCAGCTGCCGAAGTTTAAGAGTTGGGACTCCCCTTTCAATTTGGTCCGAACCCCCCAAAGGATGTCCAACGGGTCCCCAATTCAACATAAAACAGACGAGAATGAATGAACCTTGAGGGGGTGAGATACTTTGGGGACAGCACAGGTATGACCGTGGCCCAGTTGCTCACATGGCAACATTTAGGGGAGAAGATGGGCCAGGTTCACTTTACCCTTCTTTAGGCCAAAGCGATTCGGGCTGAAACAGTTGCCTTAAAGACGAATCAACGTCGTCGCCATGTCAGACTTGGGAGCTGACGTGCACCGAGCGCGGCCTCTGACGCGAGGGCTTGGAACAAATCAAGGCAGTTAACCCGCTGGGTCAAGCCTCCTGAAGATTTGATTCATGCGGCGCTTCATGTGTAGAAGGGCGTGTTGCTTGCTGATGTGTGTGGTTATGATGCGCTTCACTCATTTAGAGGAGATGTTCCTATTCTTGTCCGCAGGGCTCTCACTGAGAAGGTTCAAACGGGGGGAGACTTACAGCCCATCGTGCCATGGTCAAACACTTGCTGAGGTATCAATGATGGTGATGGATCCTGAATTGTGGGTTAGGCAAGAAATAGAAGGATTTCAAAGGAGCCATGCTCATGACCCCGGCTCGTATAATCAGTATGTTCAGCGGAGACACCAAGAACACCACATTTCAAACAATGGCAAGTAGCCACGGTTGTGGCACAACTAGATCTAATAGTGAGAAACATGTTTTTGAGCCTGCAGTTGCTTCATCCAGGCTTGACGTCACTCAAACAGCCATGGAGATATCATAAATCTCATGAGCTGACTCACAGCTCTGACCCGAAAGAAGGCCCTTTGCGGGGCAATGTGGTGAAGCTTGGAGAGGCGACCACTAGATCATGTGCTCCCTTGGCCTTTTCTCGGTTAGTTCATTTGAATTTGACTGGTCAAGACGAGCCACGCCCAAAATCGCCAAGTTTCGGCTTTGCACAACCTCGGAAGAGCTTTCCCGTTCCAGGCTGCGAGTGCTCAATGCAAAGTCACGAGGACGGGGGATTTTTTTGCCGGCGCACAGCGACAAGAGGCGGATGCAGAAGCTCAGTTCTTCTTGCATTTTGCGCAAATCCCAGCAAGAAGGATCTCACAGACCATAGGCAAGCTGTGTGCTAAAGTTGTCTCGTGGCTCGAATCAGAGTCTGTTCCACATGCACTGGTTCACACTACGTACATTTTGCTCAGCACTGAGTCATCCAGGCCGTCATAAGGATCTTGGTTTGCGCGAAGCCAACCAAGGCAAGAAAGTCGCAACTACTAGATGCCGCTCAGGGAGCCATGATGATTTTGGCAGTTCCTTACATGTTTCTCAACTTGTTCCTGAGCAAGAGCTTTCGCTGCTTACATTGGCAGATGGCTGACGTGGTCGTGTAGCTTGCCAGCCCTTCCTAATCTTGGTGCACCCAAGGCCATCGCTGTTCCATGCGGATACCCCCCATGGGCAGCTTGGGCAACCTGTGGCTTGGCTCAAGTCGAGGCTCGGCTTCAAGTTCTTGCCAAGATTCGATTCGTGGCGCGCCATGTCGACGCCACTGTTGCAGGAAGCCAACAGCAAGCCGCAGCCCCATGCGATTGTCCGCTTCATCCGGAACTTCACAGACATGTACATGGCGGGAGCCTACTGTGGTAAGGTCACCGGACCCTTCACGGTGCGGCAGGTCATCAATCTGCACAAGCTTTTGGTGGCCCCAGTGTACCTCGCCATGCTGTGGTACTTTGCCGGGGACCTGAGCCTGAAAGAGATCTGGGGTCCCGCTGCCAGCGCCCTGTTGATCTGCCATGGGACGTATGGGTTTCTGTGGGTCTACAAGGACATCTACTATGGAGACCCAAGCTGGCAACGACCCACTGGCTTTCTGGGGGCGGCCAGCATTTTCATCTACCCCCTGGGGCTGTACTACAGCCCCATGCTGTGCTTGATCACGCACTACTGCGATTTTGCCAGGTTTGGCCAAGGCAATGAGCCCTGGGTCCTTGGAATTGGCTTGTGGTTTTACATCATCGGTATGTTCTACCACTACTGTTCGGACCTGCAGAAGCACGTGCAGCTGAGTCTGGAACGTCCACGCAAGCTCATTACGACCACTCTTTTTGCACATACCAGGAATCCTAACTACTTTGGCGAGGTCATGATTTACGTCGGCTTCGCTGTGCTGTCGATGAATTGGCTCCCCCTGGGGCTTTTTTCCATCGCCTGGCTGAACATCTTCGTGCCCAACATGCTGGCCAAAGAAGCCTCCATGTCCCGTCATGCGGCTTGGAAGGACTGGGTGGCTCGCTCGGGCATGTTCTTCCCGTATCTTCCGACCTTGATCTCTGAGTTCTGCTGCAACGCGCTCTCCAAGACGGCTATACCACCGTCGGCCTCACCGCCGTGATGTCCTCGATGATTGCCAGCGTATCCGGGATGCGCAGTTCGCAGTTCCCGCACGCCGAGTCGCGCAGTTCTCAAGTCGACGATCCATCGATTCTGAGGTCCAAAAAGAAACATGTGCCCATGTGCCGGGAGAGACGGGTACGCACATGGACGTTATATGACAGGAGAGACCCGCGGGATTTCGTCGTCTTGCCCACTAGGGTGTGTCTCTTTTTTTGGCCCGTAGTCTTCAAGCGAAGCCAAAAGGAAGCCAATCTTTATAGTGGCCGCCCGATTTCTTAGCCGCTGGAGAAACTCGGCTCAAGACAGCCTTGCGAAAGCGCATTTCCCTGCCAGCGCTTGACGAAATCAATGGCCTGAGTCGTGGTCAAGGCGCGGGAGATGTTCGGAAGGGTGCTAAAACAAGAGATGATGGAAATGGCAAGGTGGTTTTCGAAGGTTGTTGGGCCTAAAAAGGGCACGTGTCAACATGCGGGGACACCAACATGGGTGTTTTTTTTGATTCTGGACCAGTGCTTCACTACCGATGCGGCATTCCAAGGGGTCGTGGTCGTTCGGGTCCACCTTGGGTTGTTTGTCGATCTCCAAAACCTGTATCACTGACGCGAGTCAATATCGTTGCATTTCTGAGGTTCTTTGCCAGCAACCTTGGTGGAAGGTCAATCCCTCTCTCACTATAACTCAATCTCCATCGCCCCTTTCTGTCTCTCCCCCGCTCTGCCCCCCTTTCCTTTCTCCTTTTCTCCCCCCTCTGTCTTTCGCTTTCTCTTTGTGTTTCTCTTTCTCTTTCCTCTTCCTCTCCCTCTTCCGGACGTGGGAACGGAAATGGGAATGGGAATGGGAACGTGAATTGAAGTGCGAACGGGAACGGGAATCGGAATGGGAATGGGACTGTTCCTCTTTCTCTTTCTCTTTCTCTTTCTCTTTCTCTCTCTCTCTCCCTGTGTCTCTGTTTCTGTGTCTGT